>CM051274.1:20061680-20286680 GCA_027921565.1 Artemia sinica
ACACACACACACACACACACACACACAAAACACACACACACACACACACACACACAAATACATAGATTCAGAAAACACCCACCTTGAGACACAGGCAAAGAGAGTGAAAGACAAAAAAATACCTGCAAACACATTGATTCAGAACACCCGCCAAGAAAAACAGGCAAAGAGAGTGAGAGAGACAAAAACACATACAAATACATAGATTCAGAAATACAAACCGACATAGACAGGCACTGTGAATTGCAAACACCAGCCCTGACACATAGGCAAAGAGAATTGAAGAGACAAAAACACATACAAATAGATTCCGACATAAAACATGCAGACTAACACACCAACCCAGAAAAAAAGACAAGGAGAGTGATAAACACATACAAATACACAAATTCAGACATACAAACTGACAAAGACAGGAAGCAGAATAAGCAAACACCCGCTCAGACACACATACAAAAAGAGTAAGAGACAAAAAAATGCATACAAACACATAGATTCAGACACACATAACGAGAAGGACAAGCACTGGAATATGCAAACACCCACTCAGACAAACAGGCAAAGAGAGTGAGAAACACATACAAATACATAGATTCAGACATACGAACCGACAAAGTCAGGCAATGGGACAAGCAAACACCTGTCCAGACACTCAGGCAATGAGAGTGAGAGACAAAAAAATGTATACAAAGACATAGATTCAGACATACAAACCGAGAAAGACAAGCATTGGGGTAAGCAAACACCCACCCTTTCACACAGGCAAAGAGAGTGAGAGAGACAAAAAAACACATTCAAATATATAGATTTAGACACAAACTGACAGAGACAAGCAATGTAACAAGTAAACACCAGCCTAGACACACAGACAAAGAGAGTGAGCGAGACAGAAAATACATACAAACACACAGATTCAGACATACAAATCCTAACAGACAGGCATTGGGAATAAGCAAACACTCACCCAGACACATAGGTAAAGAGAGTGAGAGAAATAAAAAACAAACAAATATATAGATTCTGACATATAAACCGTCAGAGACAGGCCCTATAACATGCAAACACCAGCCCAGAAACTGTAACATGCAAACACCAGCCCAGACACATAGGCAAAGAGAGTGAAAGAGACAAAAACTCATACAAATACATAGATACCGACATACAAACTGACACACCAATTCCAGACTCTATAGATGGCAGCACAGTCAGACAGACACACGGATAGGTTTATTTAACACAAAGATAGGTTTATTTAAGGTCACTTAGCGCGCTAAGTGACCTTAAATAAACAAATTTATTTAATCCATCTATAGCTATAGGTGTAAAGATATCATCAGTAGTCTCTCGATTCTGTTTTTGCATTTTCTTACATCTCTGACTTTTTAATAAACATTCTAAACGTATAACATGGTAACGTACCCTAAAAATAATGGTAATATAACAAAGTAATCCATAAAATATTTTTATTGAAATAACAACATGTAGAATATGAACTTATAAATATGTTACAACATTATTATACATTATTAATATCATAGAACAACTTTGGACATTTTGAATCTGTTCCATAAAATAATTCATCATGTTCTCTCTTGATTATGTAGCTACTCTCTTCTCTTACTTCGTAACCAGTAGAATAATCATTATTCCATTTTTAATCATACACAATTTTTAGTGGGATGTCACCTATGGGTTCAAAATACGTTTCATCTTTGGTATTATTAGATTCATTGGGATACAAGATCAATTGTAGTAATAATGTTCATTTGCTCCTTATTTTTCTATCAAATTATCTTTATATTCATTAGTGATATTGTCTACCAATGTCCTTTTTATTTTGCTTGCGACTTCAATCGTCTATTCTCACATTGTGTTTACACAGGTAACAGTTCTGGCACGTAGACAAGATATGATTTATTACATTAGTGCAACAGTTGGTTTTTCTTTTCTCCTTTGCTTTCATTTGAATAGTAATACCAGAACAATGGGAATAAGATCTATCAATAGGTTCAAGTTCAAGTCCCATTTATTTCCATAAATAACAATACCAAAAACAATATCCCAAAGGGCTCGATGGCCCGTTATTTGGGAAACGACATAGAATAAAAGACTAATACTAAAAACTTGGTATAAACAGTCCTAAACAATGTCTAATATATAAATCTATAAGGAAAAGAAGTTAACTCACCAACAGTCCACACGAAACAGCGACCCTCCTATCACCCGACAATAAATAACAAAATAAAATTCTCTACATCATTGAGGATCCAACGCCAACAAAACAAAACAACCTCCCCCCCCCCCTCTAAAAAAAAGCCATAAAACAACTAAAAATTATCTAATATTTCCCTTTAAAAAGAAAGTTTTCGTATGTCTTTTAAAGGAGCCAAATGTTCTTGACTGACGAATCTCAGCAGGAACCAAGTTCCAAGCACGTCCCACAGTCCCGACCAGACCAAAGTCTGAACGAACCGAGGAAGTAGCCAGAATCATCACATCCTTCCAGTTTCGAACTGTTCACAAATTTACTTCCCCTACTAGTTTAAGTAGTCCAGAAAAACAGCATGGGAGATCCCCATGGAAGAATTGATATGCCAACGAAGATAGAGATATAACATAAATATCTTTAATCTTAAGGAGTTCAACAGGAGTGTGTGTAGCCGACTGGAGAACTTTAACCGCTTTCTCATGAAGAACATGAAGAAGAGCAAGTACAGAAGGAAATGTAGACGTCCACACAGACAAACAGTAACATATATAAGGGAAAATGAGAGAGAAAATATAAAAGACGGAGTATAGGAAAATTAAATAAACGCTTTAATTTACGAATGATTCCAAGTCCGTGGGAAATTTTCAAGCTTATTACTTGAACGATGTCACTTAAATGATAAATTTTTATCCAAAAGAACTCCCAGGAATCGCACATATCGATCCGGGGGCGACTTATTGATCCTCTTGGTGTAGGAAGCTTAGTAATTGTGGGGCAGCTCACACCTTTACGGGAAAAAATAAGAAGGTACGACTTTCTTACATTTAAAGCTAGTTGATTTATGTCAAACCAATTGAGTATCTTCTCAGTCATTGCTTGAAGCTTTAGAATAATAGATGACTCATCCAGAGTTGCAGCACCTGATTGGATGTGTTTGGGGATATGATGGGCGTGGGGGGGGGGGGGGCTAGTTGCCCTCCAATCACTTTCGACTATTAAATAGGGCACTAGTCCTTTAATTTCCAATCGAATGAGTCTTTTTTGAAGTTTCTACGACAACGCCTTCTATATATATAAAAACCTTATATGCCCCCATGGCATAACTTAAAACCCTTGCCCTGAGGGTTTTGGGGGAGTATCCTCCTCAAAAATATATTTTCAATCTGGAAATCGACTACGCTGAACAAAAATGGTTGTCTCAAAATTTTAATTGTGTTTGTTTGGGGGAATGATGGGCGTAGGGGGGGGGGCAGTTGCCCTCCAATCACTTTTGACTATTAAAAAGGGCACTATACCTTTGAATTTCCAATCGAATGAGCCTTTTTTGAAGTTTCTATGACAACGCCTTCTATAAAAACCTTATATGCCCCAAGGGCATAACTTAAAACCCTTGCCCTGAGGGTTGTGGGGGATTGTCCTCCTCAAAAACATGATTTGTATCTGAAAATCAACTGCGCTGAACAAAATGGCTATCTCAAAATTTTGATTGGATGTGTTTGGGGGTAAGATGGGCGTGGGGGTGTGTTCCCCCAAACACATCCAATCAAAATTTTGAGATAGCCATTTTGTTCAACGTTGTTGATTTCCAAATAGAAAATATAATTTTGAGGAGGATACTCCCCCACAACCGTCAGGGCAAGTGTTTTAAGTTATGCCCTGGGGGCATATAAGGTTTTTATAGAGGACGTTGTCGTAAAAACTTCAAAACATGCTCATTCGATTGGAAGTTAAAGTGCTAGTGCCCTTTTTAATAGTTGAAAGTGATTGGAGTGTAACTATCCCCCTCCCCCAGCCCATCATTTCCCCAAACACATCATATCAAAATTTTCAGATAACCATTTTGTTCAGCGTAGTTGATTTCCAGATAGAAAAAATATTTTTGATGAGGACACTCCCCCACTACCCTCAGGGCAAGGGTTTTAAGCTATGCCCTGGGGGCATATAAGGTTTTTAAAGAAGGCGTTGTCGTATAAACTTCTAAACAGGCTCATTTGATTGGAAATTAAAGGGCTAGTGCCCTTCTTAATAGTCGAAAGTGATTGGAGTGCATCTAGCCCCCCCCCCACGCCCATCATTTCCCCAAACACATCCAATCAAAATTTTGAGATAGCAATTTTGTTCAGCGTAGTTTATTTCCAGATAGAAAATATGTTTTTGAGGAGGACACTCCCACAGAACCTTCAGGGCAAGGGTTTTAAGATATGCACTGGGGGCATATAGGTTTTTATAGAAGGCGTTGTCGTAAAAACTTCAAAAAAGGATCATTCGATTGGAAATTCAAAGGAATAGTGCCCTTTTTATATTAGAAAGTGATTGGAGGACAACTACCCCCCCCCACGCCCATCATATCCCCAAACACATCCAATAAAAATTTTGAGATAGCCATTTTGTTCAGCGTAGTTGATTTTCAGATAGAAAACATGTTTTTGAGGAGGACAATCCCCCAGAACCTTCAGGGCAAGGGTTTTAAGATATGCCCTGGGGGCATATAAGGTTTTTATAGAAGGCTTTGTCATAGAAACTTCAAAAAAGGCTCATTCGATTGGAAATTCAAAGGTATAGTGCCATTTTTAATAGTCAAAAGTGATTGGAGGGCAACTAGCCCCCCCTAAGCCCATCATTCCCCCAAACAAATGCAATCAAAATTTTGAGACAACCATTTTTGTTCAGCGTAGTGGATTTCCAGATTGAAAATCTATTTTTGAGGAGGATACTCCCCCAAAATCCTCAGGGCAAGGGTTTTAAGTTATGCCCTGGGGGCATATAAGGTTTTTATAGGAGGAGTTGTCGTAGAATTTTCAAAAAAGACTCATTCGATTGGAAATTAAAGGACTAGTGCCCTTTTTAATAGTCGAAAGTGATTGGAGGGCAACTAGCCCCCCCCCCCGCCCATCATTTCCCCAAACACATCCAATCAAACTTTTGAGATAGCCATTTTGTTCAGTGTAGTTGATTTCCAGATAGAAAATATGTTTTTGAGGAGGGCACTCCCCCACAACCCTCTGGGCAAGAGTTTTAAATTATGCCCTGGGGGCATATAAGGTTTTTATAGCAGGCGTTGTCGTAAAAACTTCAAAACAGGCGCATTCAATTGGAAATTCAAAGGGCTAGTGCCCTTTTTCATAGTCGAAAGTTATTGGAGGGCAACTAGCCCCCCGCCCATCATTCCCCCAAACATATCCAATCAAAATTTTGAGATAGCCATTTTATTCAGCGTAGTTGATTTCCAGATAGAAAGTATTTTTTTTGAGGAGGACAATCCCCCACAACCCTCAGGGCAACGGTTTTAAGTTATGCCCTGGGGGCATATAAGATTTTTATAGAAGGCGGTGTCGTAGAAACTTCAAAAAAGGCTCATTCGATTGAAAATTCCGAGGGCTAGAGCCCTTTGTAATAGTCGAAAGTGATTTGAGGGCAACTAACCCCCCTCTCACGCCCACCTTTCCCCCAAACACATCCAATCAAAATTTCAAGACAGCCATTTTATTAAACGTAGTTTTAAGTTCTGAAAATTAGGTCTTTGAGGATTACAACTCCCCCAAAGCCCTCAGGGAAAGGGTCCCCTGAGGAACCCTTCATATTCCTCAGGGAAAGGGTTCCCTGAGGAATCCTCCATATTATTTCTTATGGAAGGGGTGCTCGTATAAACTTTAGAGAGGGCTCATTGAAAGTTCTTGTTCACTTTCTAAGAGTCAAAAGAGATTGAAGGGCAACTAGCCCCTCTCCCTCCTCTACGTCCTAAATGCATCAGATAAAAATTTTGAGATAGACATTATGTTAAAATAGTTCAAAGTTCTGATAACAATAAACTCCAGTGTCGACACAGCCCACCAGGGCCCAGGGGTAGGCGTTGTAAGTTATGCCCTGGGGCATAACTTATTAAGGGTGGCTTATAACTTATGGGAAGCGGTTTTGTAGGTGAAGAACACATAGGGAATCTATTATAATTATCCAATTATAAGGTTAAAATACATACTCTGTGATAGCTGCAAAATTGCTTTGGCACACAAATTCCTATTAAGGTCAATTCCAAACAGTCGTGATCCCTTTGTGTCAGAAAGTGAAATGGTCTAAACCCCCTTATTGGAGCTATTTTTTCAATCCATTCATTGTTGTCAATCGCTGTCCACAAGTTATGCAAGCTGTATATTGTTCATATATAAGGTTTTTATCAAAGAGGTAATCGTATAGACTTTGAAAAAAGCCTCATTTGATTTAAATTGAAAGTTCTAGATCCGTTTTTTAAAGTCAAGAACAATCGGACAGTAAGCACCCCCCCCCCCATGCCACAAGAACTTGAAACTTTTGCAATCAAAAACGAAAAAAAAATTAATTAAAAAAAACATCTCCTTAAGCTCAGGAGATACAAATACCTGTTAAAATTCAAACTCAAAACGACCAGAAATTACTATTAAAGAATAAATGAAACCCAAAACGAACAGAAATTAAATAAACAATCATAGCAAAAAACATACAACAAGTAATAATATAAATGAAAAAATAGATCTTAATGCAAGTAATGCTTAGATTGAATATGAAAATCAAGCTTAAAACGAAAACAAATATTTTGCTATTAAAGTATAAATGAAACTTAAAACGAACAGAAATTAAATAAACAATCAATGCGAACAAACATACAATATATATTAATGTAAATGAATAAATAAATTTTAAAACGAGTGAAACTTAAATTGAATATGCAAATCAAGTTTGAATCGAATAAAAATAACTACAAACAAGATTTTGGGTATCGTCTCACTGCAGAAGCCTAAAACCTACTGCGTCATTGGCGCTTTACTGAAAACGAATTATATTACAAATGTTTTCTTTTGTGCTTAATATTGAAAATAAATATTAAAATTACAGTAAAATTTTGAACTGATGAGCTTTTAGCAATTAGTATCATTATGCATCAAATATTCAGTTCAATTTATTAGTTCTTTTCAAGATCGGTCAAGACAAATATAGTTTCACTACAAGCAAAATTTGGATACTGCCCCCTTCTTTAACTGTAAAAACCTAAAACCTTCTGCGTCATTGGTGCTTCACTGAAAACGAATTAATCGTATATTAAAAATTTATCATTTTTCTGTCCTTATAGCATTGAAAATGGAAAAAAAAATCTTGAACTGATGGACCTTTCAAAAATTAATATCATTATATATCTAATATTCAATTTGATTTTGTTTATACTTTCCAAGACTGTTCAAGACTCTTATAGTTTTGCCATTTTTTTTAACTCTGCCATTTTTTGTAGCCAATCGTGTTAGTTTGTTATGAAAAAATTCTATGGCTTCTAGGCATTTCTATTTGAGCGGAAAACTGCACCTCAAACTTTGTGGAACATGCATTTTCTTTCATGAAACACCAAAATATAATAAAATGTCAAGTTTCGGAGTGTTCCACCTGTCGGAAGCAAGTTCCATTGGTATTTTTGAATCCAAAGGGTCAATTTAGGGGATGGAGGGTAGGCTAATTCTCGTAGCAGCCCCATTTCGTCGTGGTATGGTTCAACACCTGGCGTCCGGACTATCATATAATCTACCAAGCATACAACTACCCCAAATCAGTATCAATAAATTAATGAAACACAAAACAAACAAAATTAAAATTAATATTAGAGTCAAACTGAAAACGAGCATAAATTAATGTGAGTAGGGTTCAAAACCCCACTGCTTTCTAAAAGCCAGAATATAATTTGTACTTTACTGAAAAAAATTCAAATGAGTTTACTGAAAAAAAATGTGCATTGTCAATTTAATATACATATGCTGACATTTATTCACTAAAGTTTTAATTAATTTTTGATTTCTTAAAGTTACAAAAGTGAAAATATTTCAAAGAATTGTTTTCAGTAAAGCGCCAATGACGAAGTAGGTTTTAGGCTTCTGCAGTGAGACGATACCCAAACTCTTGTTTGTAGTTATTTTTTTCGATTCAAGCTTGATTTGCATATTCAATTTAAGTTTTACTCGTTTTAAGATTTATTCATTCATTTACATTAATATATATTGTATGTTTGTTCGCATTGATTGTTGATTTAATTTCTGTTCGTTTTAAGTTTCATTTACACTTTAATAGCAAAATATTTGTTTTCGTTTTAAGCTTGATTTTCATATTCAATCTAAGCATTACTCGCTTTAAGATCTATTTTTTCATTTATATTATTACTTGTTGTATGTTTTTTGCTATGATTGTTTATTCAATTTCTGTTCGTTTTGGGTTTCATTTATTCTTTAATAGTAATTTCTGGTCGTTTTGAGTTTGAATTTTAACAGGTATTTGTATCTCCTGAGCTTAAGTTTAAAATGGCCTTTACTTTTCTTTGAAAAACTTATTTTTCGGAAAGTTTTTTTAAATTAATACTTACACATAGGTATGTGTAGAACACTTTTCGATGTTGACGCCCTCACTTCCAGAAAGAAACTGATTCTCGATCAATAAAATAGTTTCTAGCACCTATGAACCCATCTAGAAATTGGGAATTTGTCCAGAAACAATGCGAGATTTTGCCTAGAAACAATGTGTGCTTGGAAAAGGGTATGTTACATGACGAAATATGCGCTAGAAATCTTGCTTAGAAACAAGGTGTGCTCAGAAAAAGGGATGTGTCACATGACGTCACATGCGTTACAAATCCAACAATATGTTTTCTATGGCTTCCGCGATGTCAGAGAGTTTGTCACAGAAATACAAAGGGGTGTGTTACATGGTACCGTTAGAAATCCAATACTATTTTTCCTATGGCTTCCGCGACGTCAGAGGTTTTGTCATAGAAATACAAAGGGGTGTGTCACATGGTACTGTTATAAATCTATTTTCCTATGGCTTCAGTGACGTCAGAGGGCTCCGTTTACAATTCAATGCTATTTTTCCTATGGCTTCCGTGACGTCAGAGGGCTTGTCACAGAAATTCAAAGGGGGTGTGTCGTGCGACGAAACATACGCTTGAAATCTTGCCTAGAAAGTCGTGCGAGGGGCTAGAAGCTCCCCTTGCTAATTTTCCTATTATCCCGACCACACTCCAAGTAACTGAAACATCTGGGAATCTTGTCTGGGCATGCTAAATCTTGCCCGGACATTCCAAATCTTGCCTGGACATGTCAAATCTTGCCTGGGTGATAAAAAAATTGATCATTTGGAACAGGAGAAACTTCTTGATTCGTTTTTGTTCTTTGGTGTAAAGGGAAATCCGTAGACTAGTCTAGGCTCAACAGTTCTCAACGTTATACAACGAATGGAAGCCAGCAGTGTGTCATCTACACATGTGTTAGCGGTGAATCGATTCAGACTCTTAAACGCCACGTCAAATACGCAGTCACCGAGTACGGTGGCTCCAGTACTGGTGAAATTCGGGAACAAAGATATAGCTCACACACTGTATAAAGCAAAATTGAAACTTGCAAAATCTGGTATCTTCGTTGGTGAATACCTTACTAAAGTGAATAAATCGGTACTAGAAGGGGTGAGACAAACGAGGTGAGACGAGGACCAAGCAGCAAGTCCTTGGGGACTCCACAAGCCACAGGAAATGGGGCAGAAGCGACTCCATAAATCAGAACATTAATAAACCTACCATTCAAATAATGTTCAAAGCTTTTTTTAGCATGATCCTTTTATGCCTATACATTCCAATCTTCACAATAAAATATTAAAATCTACTGTATCAAAAGCTTTTTTAAAATCAAAGAATACTGTTAGAGCAATTTCACCCCTTTCTAGACAATTATTTACAAAATCAACAAGGTGAATAGCCGCATGACTAGTAGAGTGTCCTCTCCGAAAACCAAACTGCGTCTCACTTAATGCACCATGCTTCGTAAGATGACCATAAAGGCGCTGGTGGACCACTTTCTCAAGTATCTTGGAGAACAATGGTAATATTGAGATTGGTCTCCAGTTACCCATGTCTGACTTCAAACCTTCTTTGAACAGAAATATTAATTTAGCTTGTTTCAAGGAATCTGGGAAGGTGCCTGTTGTCTGGGATATGTTAATAATGGGCAGAAAGAAAGAAAGTAGATTCATCATTATAGCATTAAATGTCCTTAGATTTACACCATAAATCCCAGGAGAATTTGATTTAATATTCTTAACAGTTTTTATAACCTCATCACTTGTAAATTTTTCAAACCGTAACTCCATCCTTCCCCTCGATCATCCACAAATTCCTCTGAAAGAAAATTTTTTGAATCATTTTTAGCACCCTCATGAACTGAAGATCCTATTTCTGAATAAAATGACTGAAATGATTGGCGACAACAACTTTGTCACTTTTTCTGCGTGCCATTAATGTTAATACAAGGAGAATGGTTGCAATTTTTTCTTCCCATGAATTCATTAATAACATGCCACGTTGCCTTAATATCACCCTTGTGCTCACTGAACTTTCACTAAAATGCCTCTTTTTAGCATGGCGTTTCAGAAAGTTTACTCTATTTCTTGCCTTTCTGAATTCCTCGAAATCAGTCGGATCCTGAGTATTTAGAGCTTGTTAGTACAGCAGGTTTCTTTTATTTCTCCCACTTATGATTTGGTCAGTTATCCATGGCTTTCGTGGTTAATCCTTCTTCTATCTGACAGCTCGTAATGGACACGTTTTATCATAAATTGGCTGTAAAATAGACCTAAATTTATTGTAAGCAAATGAAGAATCATCAGTTATTTCCAACACAGTGTCCCAGCTGAGATGGCTCAGTTCCTCGGCAAATTTATTCAGATTTTCTTTTTTAAGCGCATGCACCATTATTTTCTTTGACCTAGTATAAACTTTTTAAAGACAAGTTAACTGAGTCACAACTGGGAGATGGTCTGAACCGGGATGCACAACCCCATCTGCGCAACTATGATTTAAATAAGCAGAACCAACTAAAACATTATCATTCAGAATAACCGAGTGAATTGATATACGGGTTGTAACACAAGCTAAGGGGTAAAGATCATTTGAAATCATGTATTTAGAAAAGTCAAATTATCAGCTATAAGATTTAAAAGGTTATAGTTAAAATCACCCATACATATAAAATCCAAACTTGTACTTTACTTCAAAATAATAAACAGGAAAAAAATAAGCCGAGAGAGAATGGCCAGAATTTAATAATGTTTCACAAATACCTACAACGTTAAGTTTAGAAGAAAATTTTTCAATCAACTGGAGCAAATAGAAATATCCAGTATTTGGATAGTGATTCCAAGAACAAAGGCAAAGCAAATTGCCTCTTCCTATTTCAGATGGTCTAATATACAAACTCTTACGGAGAGGTTTAAAATTTGCAACAGGCAAATCATTACAACCAACTTCGGCCTCCAAATTGTCCTCAACACGAAAAGGACTATTCATAAAAATTGTTAAAGATTGAACAAAATTCAACATCACAAAGGAAAATAAAACTGACTTTCAACTCCGTCTTTTCTTTCGCTAGCTCAACACTACCCTTTTATTATAGAACTTGTGGAAAAAATAATAGAACTTGTGGAATCCCGGGTGGTCTGCCAGGGGTGGGAATCTTGCCAGGGCGGGAATCTTGCCAAAGCAGGAATCTTGTCATGGTGGGAATCTTGCCAGGGCGGGGAATGTTACCAGGTGCGGGAATCTTGCCATGGCTGGAATCATGCCAGGGTGCGAATCTTGCCAGGGTTGGGAGTCTTGCCAGCTGAGCGCTAGAAACAGGGATGACGTGACGTTAGAGGTTTGTCGTAGAAACTTGATGATAATTTTCCTATTATTACTACTTTTACTTTATCTCGAGCAAGATCATTTTTAATCTCCTTTATCGCCTAGCCGAAGTCAGGATTCCGTCCTCGGAATGAGCGAAACAGACCAAACTTCCCCACAGCACACGGGATGGCCGTATGCCATCCCCGGAATGGGTAGACACAGACCAAACTCCCCCACAACGCAAGGGATGGGCGGGAAGAAGAATTTCCCCCAATGCGCGTTTTGATATTTTTGCTGAAAAATGCCCCCCTGGGTTGCGTGAGGGCTGAGAAAAAGCGCTTGGGGCGACTGGACACTTCTTCAGTGGCGAGCGACCGGTTCGGAACTTTAGTGGACGAAAGCGGGATAACAATAAATATACACTTGAAAATTAGTGTTTGCGCAACAAAAAAATTATAAATAAAAGGGTAGTGTTGAGCTAGCGAAAGAAAAGACGGCCCTCCTCCCCTCCACTGACGGTCCCTTCCACAGAGTCCTCTCCCCTCATCTTTCCTTAAATTACGCATGTTATTGTTTATATTGTATCCCATTTTAAGCCTTTTCATGTTTTGTTTTTCTCATTTACATTTTCTTGTCTGAAAAACATTGTATTTTGTTAAAGTGCATAAGAATCCTCTATTATGAGAGTCACAAATCTCTCCAAGACAGGAAATACAGTCTTTAATTTTTACTGCTTATCTTCTATGCAATTTACATGGATTGCATAATTTACCCCTTTCCAAAAAGTCATCAGCAATAGCGAAATTCCCACAGGATGATCAACTACCCGAAGTATACAAGCATAATAGGCATGTGTAAAACATTTTTCGATGTTGACGCTCTCACTTCCAGAAAGAAACTAATTATCGATCAATAAAATAGTTTTTAGCACCTGGGAACCCATCAAGACAGTGGGAATTTGTCTAGAAACAATGCAGGATTTTGCCTAGAAACAATGTGTGCTCAGAAAAGGGGTATGTTACATGACGAAATATGCGCTAGAAATCTTGCCTAGAAACAAGGTGTGCTCGAAAAAGGGGTGTGTCACATGCGTTACAAATCCAATACTATGTTTTCTATGGCTTCCGTGACGTCAGAGGGTTTGTCACAGAAATACAAAGGGATGTGTCACGCGGTACCGTTCGAAATCAAATACTATTTTTCCTATGGCTTCCATGACGTCAGAGGGCTTGTCACAGAAATTCAAAGGGGGTGTGTCGCTTGACGAAATATGCGCTTGAAATCTTGCCTAGAAAGTCTTGCGAGGGGCTAGGAGCTCCCCTTGCTAATTTTCTATTATCCAGACCACACTCCAAGTAATTGAAACATCTTGGAATCTTGCCTGGACATGCCAAATCTCGCCTGGGTGGGAATCTCGCCATCTAGAAACAGGAGCGAGGGATTAGGAGCTCTTCATATTATCAAAACTTGTGTATTATACTGACCAAATTCCCAGCAATTATGTCATAGCACCTGGGAATTTTGCAAGGACTGGAATTTTGCCTAAAATTGCGGCATACGGTCGACAAAATAGGGATGCGCTCCTAAATCTTCTTCTTGCGCCGGAAGAAAGGAGTAGTCCCTATGTGTGTCACAGAAACCTCAGAGCCGTCACTACTCGTGGGCCTGCCCACGTTAAGATAAGTTTCTTTTTGGATCGTTTTTATATATATATATATATGTTTTTGGATCATTGTTTTCAAAATTGTGGGGTTCAAGAAGGGGGGCTTAGCTTTGGCGCAGTTCAAGAGATATCCACAATGGCCAGTTCGTATTATAAATGTTATTAAGTCAAAACAATATATACTAAAGTTTATCGTTTTTTGCTACGGATCTTATGATTTTCATGTATTGATAGCTGAGAATCTTGTATCTTTTGAAGATAATTATGCCAACGCTTCAAAGTGAACACAGAAGGGCGTAAATCACGCATTTCGGGAAAACGAGAGTAATCCAGACATTTACCTCGAATTTGTTTCGAAAAGAGATCGGAAAGTATCGAGTAAAACGGCTACTGTTTCAAGCGATGCCTCAGCTCTCCACAATCAACTGGTTTCTACACAAGCTGAGGTGGACAAAATTCGTACTGACATTGTCAAAGTCATTGAAAAAAAGGTTCAAGAAAAAGTTGCTGAATTAGCCGGCCCAAAAAACAACAGAACTTCGTTGACACGGATATGATTGTTTCACAAATTTACGACTCAATTACCCTTGGGTGTAGTGGGACGTTCCAAAAAGTACAAAAATTTTTAGACAGTTTGAGAAGTCAGATTTAGTCTGTGGAGCGTAGAATTGAGAGTGCTGAGCAGAAACTTGATCATTTGGAACAGAAGAAACTTCTTGATTTGTTGGTGTTCTTTGGTGTAAAGAAAAATCCTCAGACTAGTCTAGGCTCAACAGTACTCAACGTTATACAGCGAATGGAAGCCAGCAGTGTGTCATCTACACATGTGTTACCGGTGAATCGGTTCAGACTCTTAAATGCCACGTCAAATACGCAATCACCGAGTATGGTGGCTCCAGTGCTGGTGAAATTTGGGAACAAAGATGTAGATCAAACACTGTATAAAGCAAAATCGGAACTTGCAAAATCTGGTATCTTCGTTAGTAGCCTTACTAAAGTGAAGAAATCGGTACTAGAAGGGGCTAGAGATCGATTTGGTGCTAAGAACGTTTGGACTGATCGTGGCCGCATTTTCAATCGAGAGCAAAGTGACTTAAATCCCATGCGAATCAGATCACCTACGGACACCCTCTAAATCTTCGAGTCGGTTTTGTTTGTTAGTTGTGTATTTTTTCTCTCTGTTTCTTTTACTTTTTGTTGTGTATTCACTTTTTTTTCTTACATCTTTCATTTGTTTTATTTATTTGATTTTTTTCCTTTGCTATGTTGAAAGTCAGTTTTATTTTCCTTTGTGATGTTGAATGATGTTCAATCTTTAACAATTTTTATGAATAGTCCTTTTCGTGTTGAGGATAATTTGGAGGCCGAAGTTGGTTGTAATGATTTGCCTGTTGCAAATTTTAAACCTCTCCGTAAGAGTTTGTATATTAGACCATCTGAAATAGGAAGGGGCAATTTGCTTTGCCTTTGTTCTTGGAATCACTATCCAAATACTGGATATTTTGATTTGCTCCAGTTGATTGAAAAATTTTCTTCTAAACTTAACGTTGTAGGTATTTGTGAAACATTATTAAATTCTGGCCATTCTCTCTCGGCTTATTTTTTTCCTTTTTATTATTTTGAAGTAAGGAACCGAACATCTATGAAACATAGTGGATTGGGACTTTTAATAAAGAAATATTCAAAGTATGTAATTAGAGATGATTATGGGGATTAGATTGGAGGTAAGTTTGAAATCTTTCTCTTAAAATCGAGGTTGAAATAGAAGATTTTGATTAGTATGGTGTATAAGCCACCCAGTGCTCGCCTGTATGAGTTTATTGATGGTTTTGATGGGTTGCTTCGATGTATTTCTTCTACAAGTTTGGATTTTATATGTATGGGTGATTTTAACTATAACCTTTTAAATCTTATAGCTGATAATTTGACTTTTTTAAATACATGATTTCAAATGATCTTTACCCCTTAGCTTGTGTTACAACCCGTATATCAATTCACTCGGTTACTCTGAATGATAATGTTTTCGTTGGTTCTGTTTATTTAAATCATAGTTGCGCAGATGGGGTTGTGCATCCCGGTTCAGACCATCTCCCAGTTGTGACTCAGTTAACTTGTCTTTAAAAAGTTTATACTAGGTCAAAGAAAATAATGGTGCATGCGCTTAAAAAAGAAAATCTGAATAAATTTGCCGAGGAACTGAGCCATCTCAGCTGGGACACTGTGTTGGAAATAACTGAGGATTCTTCATTTGCTTACAATAAATTCATGTCTATTTTACAGCCAATTTATGATAAAACGTGTCCATTACGAGCTGTCAGATAGAAGAAGGATTAACCACGAAAGCCATGGATAACTGACCAAATCATAAGTGGGAGAAATAAAAGAAACCTGCTGTACTAACAAGCTCTAAATACTCAGGATCCGACTGATTTCGAGGAATTCAGAAAGGCAAGAAATAGAGTAAACTTTCTGAAACGCCATGCTAAAAAGAGGCATTTTAGTGAAAGTTCAGTGAGCACAAGGGTGATATTAAGGCAACGTGGCATGTTATTAATGAATTCATGGGAAGAAAAAATTGCAACCATTCTCCTTGTATTAACATTAATGGCACGCAGAAAAAGTGACAAACTTGTTGTCGCCAATCATTTCAGTCATTTTATTCAGAAATAGGATCTTCAGTTCATGAGGGTGCTAAAAATGATTCAAAAAATTTTCTTTCAGAGGAATTTGTGGATGATCGAGGGGAAGGATTGGAGTTACGGTTTGAAAAATTTACAAGTGATGAGGTTATAAAAACTGTTAAGAATATTAAATCAAATTCTCCTGGGATTTATGGTGTAAATCTAAGGGCATTTAATGCTATAAAGATGAATCTACTTTCTTTCTTTCTGCCCATTATTAACATATCCCTGACAACAGGCACCTTCCCAGATTCCTTGAAACAAGCTAAATTAATATTTCTGTTCAAAGAAGGTTTGAAGTCAGACATGGGTAACTGGAGACCAATCTCAATATTACCATTGTTCTCCAAGATACTTGAGAAAGTGGTCCACCAGCGCCTTTATGGTCATCTTACGAAGCATGGTGCATTAAGTGAGACACAGTTTGGTTTTCGGAGAGGACACTCTACTAGTCATGCGGCTATTCACCTTGTTGATTTTGTAAATAATTGTCTAGAAAGGGGTGAAATTGCTCTAACAGTATTCTTTGATTTTAAAAAAGCTTTTGATACAGTAGATTTTAATATTTTATTGTGAAGATTGGAATGTATAGGCATAAAAGGATCACGCTAAAAAAGGTTTGAACATTATTTGAATGGTAGGTTTATTAATGTTCTGATTTATGGAGTCGCTTCTGCCCCATTTCCTGTGGCTTGTGGAGTCCCCAAGGACTTGCTGCTTGGTCCTCGTCTCACCTCGTTTGTCTCACCCCATCTAGTACCGATTTATTCACTTTAGTAAGGTATTCACCAACGAAGATACCAGATTTTGCAAGTTTCAATTTTGCTTTATACAGTGTGTGAGCTATATCTTTGTTCCCGAATTTCACCAGTACTGGAGCCACCGTACTCGGTGATTGCGTATTTGACGTGGCGTTTAAGAGTCTGAACCGATTCACCGCTAACACATGTGTAGATTACACACTGCTGGCTTCCATTCGTTGTATAACGTTGAGTACTGTTGAGCCTAGACTAGTCTACGGATTTCCCTTTACACCAAAGAACAACAACGAATCAAGAAGTTTCTCCTGTTCCAAATGATCAATTTTTTGATCACCCAGGCAAGATTTGACATATCCAGGCAAGATTTGGAATGTCCGGGCAAGATTTAGCATGCCCAGACAAGATTCCCAGATGTTTCAGTTACTTGGAGTGTGGTCGGGATAATAGGAAAATTAGCAAGGGGAGCTTCTAGCCCCTCGCACGACTTTCTAGGCAAGATTTCAAGCGTATGTTTCGTCGCACGACACACCCTCTTTGAATTTCTGTGACAAGCCCTCTGACGTCACGGAAGCCATAGGAAAAATAGCATTGAATTGTAAACGGAGCCCTCTGACGTCACTGAGGCCATAGGAAAATAGATTTATAACAGTACCATGTGACACACCCCTTTGTATTTCTATGACAAAACCTCTGACGTCACGGAAGCCGTAGGAAAAATAGTATTGGATTTCTAACGGTACCATGTAACACACCCCTTTGTATTTCTGTGACAAACTCTCTGACATCGCGGAAGCCACAGAAAACATATTATTGGATTTGTAACGCATGTGACGTCATGTGACACATCCCTTTTTCTGAGCACACCTTGTTTCTAAGCAAGATTTCTAGCGCATATTTCGTCATGTAACATACCCTTTTCCAAGCACACATTGTTTCTAGGCAAAATCTCGCATTGTTTCTAGACAAATTCCCAATTTCTAGATGGGTTCATAGGTGCTAGAAACTATTTTATTGATCGAGAATCAGTTTCTTTCTGGAAGTGAGAGCGTCAACATCGAAAAATGTTCTACACATGCCTATGTGTAAGTATTAATTTAAAAAAAACTTTCCGAAAAATAAGTTTTTCAAAGAAAAGTAAAGGCCATTTTAAACTTAAGCTTTTAAAACACAAATTGGGCTGGTCTTTGAATAAGGGATAAGCTGCTTACAAAGATTTCTGGCAAATTTTAAAGCAATTAATTTAGGATTTTTTTTTAAACTGATTTTTTCTGGATTCTCTCTCGTTCGTATTCAAGGGAATCAAAAACCAATGCTATCTATGTCACTTCAAAACGGAAATGCAAAAATCGGCTACCTGTTTAGTTGTAAAAATAAGTAAAATAAACAACACACCTCAAATTGGACTAGGGCTGCCAAGAAAAAGAAACCTTATATAACATACAATAATTAGTTTAAAAAAAACATTGTGTCAATAGTCTTCAGGTCAGGCAAATCATACAAATTGAAAAGTAAGAAGAAAAATATGTAGTCACAATTAAAAAAAGTCGCACTTAAAAGGCTTTAATCGTCCTCGGCCTCATCCGAATTTAAAGTATCCACTAGTATCAAATTCTGACTGAAGGTATCTAATCGTTTCCGTTTCTTGATAGCCCGAGTCAAATTGCTGGGGATCACCCAGTCACGTACTCCAGTTGACGACCTGAGAACAAGTTGCTTCGTTTTCATCAGGCCGGCATACCAGTCCTGGTTTTGAATAGTTTGCCTTTCAAAGCGAGTATCAAGAAGAAGCCGAGAGAAAAATAGAGATTTTTAAGCGCTAGGGTTGACGCGAAATCGTAAAAATGAGAGCAATAGTAGCCATAATATCTAACGTAATCGAAGTCAGATTTTGTAATGAATGGACTCTAATTTTTTTCCCTGAATTCATAAAAAAATAACAAAAGTTTTTTGTTTACTACAAATCATGACTTTTTACTAGATTTCGGGAAACTTACTAGATCCTCTAAATTTACTAGATTTTTTTTTACTAGATCTAGTAAAATCCTACTGGCGGTGGCAACCCTTCTGCCGGGACATAATAGGGTGAAAAAGGGATATAAGGTGGATACACGTTCCAAATTTATGACATAAAACAAAATACTTTAGTAAAAAAAAGTGACCCATCACCAGTGTTACTACCCCTAGAGATTTATTACTAGTTCTAGTGATTTTTTATGCTGCCTAGTGATTTTCTACCTTACTGGCGTATATTCAAGATTCAAACGAATGAATCATACAAGAAAAAATTAATAAAAAAAGAGCGAAATAGTTATTCCCCTCAGTTCCTATTATATTCCAGATTAGCATTTATGCAAATATACCGCCTTTGAAGCTTCCGATTTCCCACCATACGTCCATATTAGATGTAGACAGGTAGACCCCAGAGAGCTATCAGCAAGATGATACGCGAACTTAGTTATCTGAAAATTTGCCAAACTGTTCTATGATTTCTATTTCACAACACTTGCTCAGGTCAAATTTTTGTCTTCAAATTTATGATTTCTTACTCTCTGTAATCTATCAGTTCCACATTAGATTTTCATTTATTAAAACCTTTGAAAGTGGAGAGGGTAGTGGATATGAACACACCATCTACATCTACAGATAGAACAGAAATTGGGCCATGGAGAAATAAGAAGGTAGGTATGCATTAAATATAATTTTTTGAATGAAAAAAATAAATTATTGAAAATGAAAACAGGACTTAGTGCTTTTTGTAATAACATTTGTAACATAACTAGATAGGTTAAATTGATTGCAGTTTGATGATTGAACGCGGTTGGGAGTAAAATGGAGGGGGGGAGGGGTATCTAATCCGAGAGTTGTTTAATGGTTTTATTTTTTACTTCTAATATTTCATTGAAAACTCCAGTAGTTCTTCAAATTCTTTTATTTGTAACTGTAACACTTAATAAGCGCAGATAACGTCCTATTCTTAAAGTTTTTGTATTCGTGTGCTAACATATTAAATAGTTGGAGGTAACGAACTATAAGAGTGGAGAGACACGGCACAATAGTAACCAAAACTCTAAAAAACAGAATTTTGATATCAATCGATATATCATCGGATTGTTGTGTTGATTCCAAATATATAAGATTCATTAAGCTTAGTGCTACCAATAAAAAGTTACGAGCCTGCAAAAATTTGCCTGATGTTCTTAAGAGGGAGGAAACACCCCTGAAAGTAAAACAATTTTAAATTGAATCACACCGTGAAAAACAGCCTAACAGAGAACCCTACTGTACAGGTTTCAAGCACCTGTCTGCAAAAACTTTTAATTTGTTTGTTTTTTTTTGCCAGAAGAAAAATCACGTATGCGTGTCATTTTTTCCCCAGGGGTGATCATATAGAACCAACAGTCCTAGAACATCGAGGGAGGGTTTATTTAACGGAAACCAAAATTTCTATTGCCCCTTTTATTTGACCAAAAAGATCAAAGGGCTACTAGCCCCCCTCTCACGTTCATCGTTTCCCTAAAATTGTTCGACCAAAAGTTTAAGATAGCCATTTGGCTTAGTATAGTAGAAAGGTTCCAAAACTATACCTTAGGTTTAGCTTGTTTTTGGAAAAAAAAATTTGGGTTTTGAATCGACAAGAAAAAAAAAGTAAATATTCCCATTACATCACCATTAACAAATTTTCAGTGATCGGATTGTAAGCCAAGGGTGCCAATTTGGGAAAATACATGGATGAAGCAAGGATTTTGTTCTATTCTCTGCATAAAGATGCGAAAAGACATTTTTCAAAGTTCCAAGGGTATTTTTCGCTTGAGAAACAACAAAATATCAATCTAAAGTTATTAGTACATCCGGGCAGAGTTGCCAACTTGCACACTTTTCGTCTGAAATGCACTCATTTTTTTTCCATTGCACTCTTTCACACCATGGACCGGATTTGCACTCTTTTTGCCCATTATTTGCTCTTTGCACTCCTTTTTACACACTTTTATGAAATTATAATAGAAAAGGTATTAAGCGAAATACAAAATTAAACAATTTAAGTGCAAAAGATAGAACAGCTAGCCGGCATGATCTCTGTTATCTATACCTGGGCCATCCCCCAGTCGTCTTTCTCGTTTTTTCAACTATTTACCAAGAAGTAGATCAAAGCCTAGATAACAAGTGAAAACGTGGTATATTCAACATCAATTTTTATAGAGGGAAGTTAAAAACTGTTGGGCACAACTGTTCATCATGGAAATGGGAAAGTGAGTACGAAACATGAAGTAAGGCGATGTAGAAGCAACAAGCAAAATAAACCTACTAAAGTCTAATCTCAAACTGATAAAATTCTGCAAAGACTTTAGGCCTGTGCACCATTTTAAAGCGTAAATGACCCATATCTTCTTGTGATAGCCATTTTTCTGAAATAAACATTTTGTCCTACCAGCCAGGGGTCCAAGAATTTGCTTTGGATTGGACCCATACTATCAAAATGATATAAAAGGGTGAATTAGGAAAATATGAGGTAGCCTAAAATTGTAGTTTAGACTTTAGACACTTCTTGCTATCTTGGAAAGCAGTTGAGTTAGGTGAATGACACTTTCAGAAATGAATCCAGGGCCAAAAATATTTAAACCAATTGAAAATGATAATGAAGAATGGGCAACTATTGAGCAGTTCATATTTTTGACCTATGAATAAAGTGAACATACCAGTCGATGCCTCTTCTTATGCTCTTTACGAATATAATAATCGTTTTTGGCGCTAATTCACTTCACCCCACCCAAATATACCAATTCAGGGTATATTACCTCTATGGTCAGAATTGCATTCTGAATCCAAATTTAATATTCCTTTGCGTCAGAAATGAACTTTACAAGCCCCCCCCCCCTAATGAGTAAATATATACCCTAGGGGTTGGGAGTAAAGTGAATTTATGCCAAAAATTAATATATTTGGAAAAAACATAAGAAAAGGCATCGAGTGGTATGTTCACTTTATTCATATGTCAATAATACGAACTGCTTAATATTTGCCAAAAAATGAGCAATATAGTACCAAAAAGACAGGTATACTAAAAAAAATGATCCTTTTCTGTGGATGCTTGAATTATGCGGGTCTATCTTAGGTTTGATAAGATTTTTGAAGACTCAAAATTTCAGTTGGGGGAGGGGGCAAACTCTGGTCAGGTATCAAAATCATCCCCATCCATTTCGCTTTCTGAATTTTAAGTAGGACTGAGTAAAAAAAAAATCTTTGTCTTTGCCAAGTTTTTCTTATGGACAAAGCTTGGCAGAAGTACTAAGTGCTTAAATAATAATAATAACAATAATAATAACTCTTAATTTCCATAATAGCTTATAGCTAGTAGCGGACGTCAAACAACAAGAAAATATAACACATGAGATCAGATAAATAAATATAAAAATAAATAAACTTTTTCACAACTTTTTATAGATTTCCTTTTCAACTAGTTCCTCATTATAGTGGTTCACGAAGTATGGAAAAAACGATGATAGGTACCTTTTTGATGCCTTTTGGGGTGGGGGACAAAGGAGTTGGCACGACGAAGTGAGGGCTCCTCTACGTGTTTTTGGCCGACTGATCTGTGATTCCTGGAAATCCGGTAATATTTTGCGATGGACATCAGAGCTTAGGCATTTTTTTCCGACACGCATCGTGAGATCGTGGCGCCTTTCAGATAGTTTCTGAAGCCTCAGTTTCTGCAGGTTGTCCTCATAGGATGTATAATTTGCCCCAAGCATTATTTGGCACGCCCGCTTCTGAATATTTTCAACCTTTTCGGTTTGGATAGCCGTTAGACCTGGGTGCCAAACGGGACAAGCATACTCGGTTTGCGATCAGACATACATACAGTATAGACTGCGCATAATGGAAATTTGGATATTGAACCACGTTAGGCAAGCAAAGGATTTTAGGCATAGGGAAGCCTTTTGGAGGATAGACTGTATATGTGGATACCATTTCAGGTTGCTTTTGAAAATTACTCCTAGGATTTTTATTTCATCTTTAGTTGTAAGTCCATGTCTTCTTGGGATGGAATTGCAGATTTTAAAAAGCTAACACGTAGAATATGAATCTTGGTTTCACTAACGGTAAGCATTACATCTTCAAGATTATGCTTTAGCTGGGAAAATATTGATGAGGTGGTGATTTCCTCTGCTAGACTCGCTAAAGTGCGGAATGATATGCTTGACAGGTTGTCAGCAAACTTGTAGCGACTTTGTATACGTGCTAGGACAGGGTTAAAAACAATCAAAAAGATCAGTGGTCCTAATTTTGTCCCTTGGGGTGCTCCGCACCATATTTCTTGGAATTCGGATGCTTCATCCTGCGTGAGTGAAACACATTGGTTTCGATTGTGCAGGAAGCTTGCAACCATTCTCACAAGAAACTGTCGAGCACCCATTTATTTAGCTCGATTAATAGCTATCAGGTGTTGGATGCTGTCAAACGCCTTTACTATATCGCTGAGAAGGATTTCTGCGTATGACTCTTCCTTCTTGAGATGTTTCATCAGATTGTCAAGAAGACATACAAGATAGTGGGTAGTATTATGTCCAGGCCTGAAACCAAATTGCCGAGGGTCTAAATTAGCTTCAATATCTCCATATAAATATTCACAGATAAAGCCCTCAAACACTTTGGAAAGGCACGGGGTTTTTGAAATTGGGCGCAAATCGTTAGGTGATAGGTTTTTTTTTTTAGGAATGGGAGTTATATAGGCTGTCTTGAAGCAATCCGTGAATGTACCATCTATTAGACATTGATTGAAACAGGCAGCCAAAATAGGACTAAGCTCCTCACAGCAATGAGCTATCAACTCAATAGGAATTTCTAGAGGGTAATTACTCTTCCTGAGGTCCAGGCGTTTGAGCTTCTCGCATACTTCATGGAGGCGAATGATCGGAATTTGTTCAATGGGTCCATTTTCAGGTAGCTCGTCAAGAGGTGGGTGTGTGCGACAAATATTTGAAAATGTGTGTTGATCACATCAGCGCTCAGAGGTTCACCATCAGAGCCGTATATTGTCAGCTGCTTTTGAGTCCGTCCCATAATCTCCTGGACCTTCTGGTGGCATCTAGAGGGGTTAGACTTCCAAAGCTTGTTAACCACTTGAGCACCAAATTCCTTTGTAGATTTCTTTATTTTGAGACATATGACATTGCGCATTTTTTTAGCCTCATCTTGATATCCCAACTTATAGAGCTCATTTCTCGATTTGATTAGATCCTTAATCTCTTTAGTCACCCACGGCTTATTTTGTGACTTGACCAGGATTGTCGTTTCGGGAAATATTGCTTTATATTCATGGAAAAGCTGAGCAGTGACCTCTTGCATAATATTGTTGCCGTTCTTCATAGTAAGGACTTTCGACCAGTTTTTCCTAGCTAGCCACTCTCGGTAAATCTGGAGTTGTTCTTGAGTTTGTGGGTGGTACTTCACCACTGATTGGGGTCTGTCAGGGGGTTTTCTGCTAGGCTTCTATATTACAGTAAGGTGGTCACTCATACCAATAGCGGGGAGAGTGTAGGGGGGATTATAGAACTCCTCAATATTGGTAAAGATATGGCCTAGTACTTTTTCCTCGCGTGTTGGGACTTCAAAAACTTGCGTAAGTGAGAGTGAACTAGAGAGCCATCTAGCCTTTAAATCATTAAAGTCACCCAGGATCTGAAAGGCAGCGTATGGGTATTGGGATCTTATGTAGTCAACCGAATACTATAGGTAGAGTACGAGCTCCTTTCGGAACGATGCTCTTGGCGGGTAATAGACTACACCAAAAATGATTGACGTTACTTCTTTTGGTAAGTATCGGGGCCTTGTCCAAAGCCACAGAACTTCGTGCTCAGGTTTCCTAGGGATGGGTATATTTAGGGCCCGATTTGGAATTGCAGACTTGCAAAGAAAACCAACTCCGCCACCATGAATTACAACGGCCCCGACCTTATTTAATCTTGGGAGTAGATACACATCGAACCCGCAAATAACCGTGCATGTGTCAGACATAGACCAACTTTCGCACAAGCAAGCCACTTCAATGTCATTTTGTATGAGTTTCCAGCTCTTCAACTTTATTCCGAAGAGAGCGAATGTTTGCGAGCAGGATTTTGGGAAATGAATACTTCTGCTTTGTGTGATTACAATCCTTTGTCGTATCGTGTAGAGTTTGGTGTGTTTTGGCATCCATTTGAGCTGAGCGCTGAGTATACTTGGGGTTGTATTTTAAGGTTGCAACAGGTGTTTTCACTTGTTGAAGGTGACCTTTTTGTTGATTGTAAGGTGGTGGGAGTTGTTCATGGAGTAAAGCTTGATTTATTGGTGGTGGGATTGAGCGGTGGAAATCAAGAATGGGCTGTGTTAGACTAGCGACTCGATGAGCTGTGAAAATCTGTTCCTCGTTGGAAAATGGGGAGTAATAATTTGGTGTGCTGGCGGGATAGTTAGTCTGATATCTGGTACGGGCCCGTATGGTATAGCTTGCCATTTTATTGGGGGTGCTGGTAGCCACGGTCTTCGGTAGGGGGGAGGGGGAGCTATAGGATGTATGCTGTTGTCTTTCCTCGGAGGTGTGAGTTTCAATTGCATTAAGGGGACAATTCTCAGTAAACGATCTCCTGTTTTGATATCTTGTTTCCCAACTTCGGATTTTGCAGGGAACCCTTTTTTTGACTGCTTCGGGTGCGTTTTTATTGCCCCATGCATGCGACGTTTAGCTGGCAGGTGCACTTTAGGACAGTCATTCACGAGGCAAAGACCACAGGAGAACTTTCGGCAAGGTTCTTTGTGTACCAATATACATTGATCGTTACCACATTTTCCCCTATAGAAATCTGTGAAGATGTGTAGAAAGGGACAATCCATACTGTTTCGGCAAATTCACCGGAGGTGGAAACAAGGAGAAAAAAGGTGCCTAGTATTTCTGTCCAAGCCTTTTTCCTTTTATGCACACTTTTTTTAGCCTTGGTTTTTAACACTATTAAAAAAACAGGAAGTTTTTTCAACTGAAAGTAAGGAGCAACATTAACCAGCCTGAAGTAATATCCCATCGCCCATCGCCCTGGCCATCGCCCTATGTTCAGTGTTGCCAAATTTTGAAGAAAACATCCCTCGCCGATCGCCCAATCTTTCAAATTGATTACAGTGCTGCCAAATTTTGTCTCCTTTAACCTAAAGTACTATTAAAAATACTTTAACACAATTGACTCACAGCAGAGGAGATTCTAAGGGGTCAGACACTACTATTTGGGATTAAACCTTATCTGCTTGACTAGTAGCTCATTTTAAAGCCCATTTTTCGCTGATTCATAATATATACGTCTTACCGCGTTTAAAAGTCTTGAATTCAATTTATTTCCCAAATAAAGTTTTTTTTATGAAATTCAAAATCCTTGTCTTACCAAAAAGCGGGTGATGGCGTTGCTTTGCCTTGCTTTGGCTTATTATGTCCTATACAGGGTTTTTATGAAATGAAAAACAATTTACCGTAACATTACCATAAAATTCAATATTTCCTTCATTGCTACAACTCTTTTTGACTTTTTCATTTAACCAGGGCGATTTTCTTATCGCCCTAGTCTTAAAATTCCAGTCATAAGGTCAAAGAATGAGAAAAAGGTTCCTATTCTTCTCAAAACGTGGAGTGCTATCATCAGACAGATGAGACGTTTCAAATGGGCTGTCACTCGCCACAAATCGGAGCACAGTCACAATTGACTCACAGCAGAGGAGATTCTAAGGGGTCAGACACTACTTTTTGGGACTAAACCTTATCTGCTTGACTAGTAGCTCATTTTAAAGCCCATTTTTTGCTGATTCATAATATATACGTCTTACCGCGTTTAAAAGTCTTGAATTCAATTTATTTCCCAAATAAAGTTTCTTTTATGAAATTCAAAATCCTTGTCTTACAAAAAAGCGGGCGATGGCGTTGCTTTGCCTTGCTTTGGCTTATTACGTCCTATACAGTGTTTTTATGAAATGAAAAACAATTTACCATAACATTACCATAAAATTCAATATTTCCTTCATTGCTACAACTCTTTGTGACTTTTTCATTTAACCAGGGCGATTTTCTTATCGCCCTAGTCTTAAAATTCCAGTCAAAAGGTCAAAGAATGAGAAGAAGGTTCCTATTCTTCTCAAAACGTGGAGTGCTATCATCAGACAGATGAGACGTTTCAAATGAGCTGTCACTCGCCACAAATCGGAGCACAATCACAATTGACTCACAGCAGAGGAGATTCTAAGGGGTCAGACACTACTTTTTGGGACTAAGCCTTATCTGCTTGACTAGTAGCTCATTTTAAAGCCCATTTTTTGCTGATTCATAATATATACGTCTTACCGCGTTTAAAAGTCTTGAATTCAATTTAGTTCCCAAATAAAGTTTTTTTTATGAAATTCAAAATCCTTGTCTTACAAAAAAGCGGGCGATGGCGTTGCTTTGCCTTGCTTTGGCTTATTATGTTCTATACAGTGTTTTTATGAAATGAAAAACAATTTACCATAACATTACCATAAAATTCAATATTTCCTTCATTGGTACAACTCGTTGTGACTTTTTCATTTAACCAGGGCGATTTTCTTATCGCCCTAGTCTTAAAATTCCAGCCATAAGGTCAAAGAATGAGAAAAAGGTTCCTATTCTTCTCAAAACGTGGAGTGCTATCATCAGACAGATAAGACATTTCAAATGAGCTGTCACTCGCCACAAATCGGAGCACAATCACAATTGACTCACAGCAGAGGAGATTCTAAGGGTTCAGACGCTACTTTTTGGGACTAAACCTTATCTGCTTGACTAGTAGCTCACTTTAAAGCCCATTTTTTGCTGATTCATACTATATACATCTTACCGCGTTTAAAAGTCTTGAATCCAATTTAGTTCCCAAATGAAGTTTCTTATGAAATTCAAAATCCTTGTCTTACAAAAAAGCGGGCGATGGCGTTGCTTTGCCTTGCTTTGGCTTATTATGTCCTATACAGTGTTTTATGAAAGGAAAAACAATTTACCATAACATTACCATAAAATTCAATATTTCCTTCATTGCTACAACTCTTTGTGACTTTTTCATTTAACCAGGGCGATTTTCTTATCGCCTTAGTCTTAAAATTCTAGCCATAAGGTCAAAGAATGAGCAAAAGGTTCCTATTCTTCTAAAAACGTGAAGTGCTATCATTAGACTGATGAGAAATTTCAAATGAGCTGTCACTCGCCAAAAGTCGGAGCAAAACCACAATTAGCTTATGATTATTGGATTTCTCAAAAATGCTCAATTAAAAGTTTGACTGGTTATGCTCTATATACCGTTTTAATTTAGCAAAGAATTATAGAAAAGTCTTAAATAAATATCATTTTTTGAAGTGAAAGTTGGGAACAAAATTAAACCTTAAAATAGTGAGGATGGGGTCTACCCCCTCCCCAACTCTCGCTCTTTACGCTAAAGTCTTCAAGATTTATAAAATTACTTCGCATTCAAAATCAACGACCCTTTCTCCAGGTTGAAATAACCATCATTTTTCGAGAAAGTCGTTGCGCAATTATGACTCTAGCCCTTTTCTCTTAGACGCATACAAAAAAAAAAAAGTGAGATCGCATCAAAAACGCATACAAAATTTGTTTATATCCATTTTTGTTACGTTTCTACGAGTCAGACAAACATTTTTTTTTTGGGGGGGGGGGGGAAGGTTAAACCACCCTGACCCCCCCCCCCCCCCCCCCCCTCTGGGTACGGCCTCGATATCCAGCAAAGAAGACCAACAACTCAAATAAATAATTGCCCCGTAAATTTATCATATAATTCAATTTGTTCTCCATTGTTAAATGTCTTTCTGATTTTCTAATTTAACAATTTATTTTTCCTTATATTCCCTAGTTTACTGTGGAGCGACTACAATTGGTTCTTAAAGGAATCGTTTATTATGAATAAAATGTAGAAAAATGGAAAAATTTCGTCATGATTTATTCACAAAACATAAATGGCTTAAGTTCAATTATCAGCTTTCATGAAGCTTGAACAATAGCAAAGCATTCGTCTTCATTTGTTTCTTCAACTTTGGCTTTGAATATGTTGGGCTTAGATGAATTCTCTTTGCTCCTCATTATTTGCTTGTTTCAGTGGATATTTATGAATTCCTTAACAGAGGATTTTCAATGACCTTATGCAGCAAAAGATGCCTGAAAGTAGGAAAATAAAGGAAGTAAAAATTCGTCAAAACAAAAGATTTGTTGACATGAAAGTCAGGAAATTGATTATACATAAAATAAGTCAAATTAACCTGAAATATGATTACTGTCACCCTTTCACTAGAATGCTAGGCTTTTGCATATACCTCTACTTCAGCCGACATTAAGTTGTATTGAAAATTAATACTTACTAGTGTTTTATGCTTTTTCAGCATTTAATTTTAAGTCTGATTATGAAAAACTGTGATTTTATGGAATTATTTGACTAGTTTCTGGAGAAGTGTGTAAGCCTTCCACGTTGTTTCAAGCATAATCATTTCTAGTATTGGTAGTACCCGGGGAAAGATAATTTCAGTGTCCCCCCCCAACTCAATTATAATAAAAAAAAAGCCGAATGATGGTACTACTGTCATTTTAGCTTTTCACTTTTCCCGCGTAGCATCTTTTTTTTATTATATACTCTTACAGATTTAACTGCAGAGAGTGGCTACGGCACCTCCTCCACTCAACGACGTTATAATTTAGAAATTTCTAAACTTAAGGTCGCTTAAACTATCTTCCATTATTCACTTTTTTGTGAAAAAAAAAAACATAAACGAGGAATATAAAACACAAATGACACAAAAATGAAAATATACCAGTTTCTAACACAGACTTGTAGATACAAATTTTTATTTGACTAGCTTATTTTTAAGTGTAACGACCAATGAAATATTGCTTTTTTCAAGACTTCCGAGCTCCATAGAATTCAATTTATTTTCTTAAATCTCGCTTTTATTTTGTGATAAGATATACCAATTATTTTCTATTTACACTCTTTTTTGGTGAAACTACGAAGTAGCCTACATGAAACATAGAAAAAAATAAATAAACTTCATTAAGAAAAACAGATTGGCCTCTAGCACTAATTTGTTTTTTTTATTTTTAGTTGATTCGAATGTTTTAATATACAATAGGTAATGAATTTTAGCTAATATCAAGATTTTTTTGTTCTTCATCTTGGTCACAATTTAGTTTGTCCCACAACCATTCAATTTACATTAAAAAGGAATATTTGGTTTACCCCTGAATTTTAGATATACGAAACTTGTGCAACAGTTGAGCACCCAAAACTTCCCTTTAATGAGCCTTTTTTTTTAGTTTTTTTGGTAATTAACTTTTATAGTTAAGTTTTTAAGTATAGAATAAATAACTCAGTGTAAACAAATGAAGAGACCGATTTTCTTGAGCCAAAGTAATCAATTAGTCTAATTTCAGTATGTAGTTGTTTTTAAACCCAAACTAATTTATCAACCCAACATTTAGCCCTATCTACTTCAGCAAAATTGAGTCTAGGGCCAAATTGGCACTATTATGCACACATTTATAAGCTATGCAAAACTATGAATGTCGTTTCATTCAACTGTTTTATCTGACTCAGTTCTTGTATTGGATTCAAGTCATCCATTATTTTTCATTTGGAAAGATATAATTGAATATTATTTACATGACTGTTGAATTTATCTCTTTCAAAAGCTATAATATTTCACAAATTAGACAGTTTAATTTTCCCTCTTGTACGGTTTTAAACGTTTTAAAGAAACAATCCCTGTGGAACCAATGGTCTTCATTTGTATTACATCCAATCCAATTTGTTGCATACAGTTCGTCGTAACGAAGTGTAGGTAAGGAGTGACGCGGCTCAGCAGTAACCGAAACTAAAAACGGGATTTTAATATTAATACATATATCAAAATGAGATAGTCATACTATATAAAATATATACAAATATTTACTTAACAAGAGTCATGCTTATAGAACAATAGTTTATCCTAACGCGTCGTAATCTTCATTTTTAGAGAGATCAAGTAAAAAAAGTTTTTAAGCTGAAAGTAAGAATCCACATTAAAACTTAAAATGAGCAACAATTATTCTGTATATGAGGAGGGCTACCCCTTCCTCAACCATCGCTCTTTACACAAAAGTCTTAAGGTTCTTGTCAAATAGTTCTCATTAAAGACCGAATTTCCAAAGTTCATATTAGGGTTGATGTTCTTCATTTTGAGCAATAGTAGGTGAGACCAAGATGTTACCTGATGAATCAGTCCATTATTTTATATGCTGTTCAATGACTTTAAATTTATTATTTTTATGTCTAAGTTATAAGATAATTTTAATTGTATATTGAAAGTTATTGATATCACATCTCCTGTGAGACTATAAAAAACGGTATAGATTGGTTTATTTTTGGGAGGCTACGTGCATACTTTTGATTCCTAAATAAATATTCTTGTTTTTATCCTTGGCTTTTTTGTAAGGGGTCAGGTTTAGGAATATGAAACTTTCAGGGAAGGGTCTACAGGCTAAAGTATGTCCTGGGAAGGAATTTTGAAGGGTTCTAGGCGTTTACCCCCGGGAAATACCCCCACAGTAAATACCCCCCCCCCCCCCCCCCCGTGGAAAATAAGGCTTCCCAAATTTGAGAGTTTTATTTGACTTTAATTTTTTATCATTCCGTAGGGGGGAGGAATTTTGGTACTTGTGTATTATGCGCCGTACAGTCAAGTTTACGCTGTGTAAAATTCGAGAACGCACCAGTTTTTATGTTAGTTTCTTCATTGCTTTAGAATTAAATTTGGGCTATATATTTGCATATTAGGGGGGGGGGGGGTTAAAGTATAGCGGGTTTGCATGCAAAATTTGTTTGGTACAAGTATTCTGCATATTAGATAGATAGATAGAAAAGTGTATTTTAAAGCCAAATATACGGCTATGAAAATAGTAAAATAACATAAATGATAGGCAAAAATAACATAAACTTTGATCAGCGATCATCATAAAATACTTAAATGAAACAGTACATTAACCTAATAATAGTACTTAATACTTGGAAAAAAGGTCATTAAAAAAAACTTAACACTTGGAAAAAACGCTTAAATGAAACATCACATATACTTTATACTGGGATTTTTTTTCATTTTTATTTTTTAGTTACCAAATTTCTAGATACCTCGCTATTCTTCTGTAATTTTTATGTGGCCATGCCTAGAAAGAATTGTTTTCTGACTTCAAACTGTCCAAATACTTTACCACCCTCCCCCCCCCCCTTATGCGCAAATATATGGCCCAAATTATATATTTCTCATATATTCTGTCACTTCTCTTTGTGTTGTCTCATGCTAAGCTAAAAAACTAACGAAGAAACAGGTTTGTTCTCGAGTTTTACACAGCATAAACTTTAGTGAGTGGTGCATAATACACAAGTACCAAAATTCCTTCCCCCTACGGAAAAAAAAAAACTTAAATAAAATTCTCAAATTTGGAAAGCCTTATTTTCCACGGGGGGTTTTCCGCAGGGGGGAGGTATTGCCTGGGGGTATTCTCCGGGGGGCGAGGGGGGGTATTCACCGAGGGGGGGGGTGAATGCAGACCTCAATTTGAAGTACCTACCTCCACTCCTTCTCCGTCTCGAGGATCCTGAAATTTGCCTATATGACGGGTCTATTTTGACCTCTTAAAATAGAAATTTTGACAAAACAGCACTTAGCCTTAATTTTCAGTCATCATTTTCTTTTTATCTGGCGTTAGTTCCGAAAATAAAATTCTTGCTATTTGAGTAGAATTTTAAGCCTTATAAATGTTTTTTTTTTCAAATTTAGGATATGTTTTTGCATATCTTTAAAACCTTATAAATTGGGACTGATTAAAGTTGTAAAGGTGAAAACACTTTTGTTTTACCTCATTTAAGCAGAAGATCTATTTTGCAAGGTTTCACTTTTATAACACGCAGATTTTCAAAGGTCATCAAAGGTCAGGACCCTCTAGAAGGAGAAGGAGTGGAGGCATGTACTTCAAAATCCCTTCCAGGGACATACTTTAGCCTGTAGACCCAACCCTGACAGTTTCTTTTTCCTAGTCTAACCCCTTTCCAAGATAGCCAAAAGTAGCTAAAGTAAAATTTTACCGTTTTTATTACAATTTAATGTAGAAACAACACTGCCATGATCTTTTTTATTTAAACGGAATAATTTCTGTTTGTTTTCAGTTTTAATGTTGCTCCATAGTTTCAGTTCAAAACTTATTTTTTTTATATAGTTTCTAATCTCTTCCAATTTATGGAACATAAGACAACTCAAGCCATATTAAGGAGCTGAACGATGAAGAGGTACAAGAATTGAAGGAAAAAATAAGCTTAGAGTGGAAAAAAATTAAAACAGTCATTTCTTTTGGTAAACAAAAATTAAAAAAGAAAAATATATATTTAATTCTTTGTTTAAGAAAATTTAATTTAGTAGCACTTCAGAAAGTGTTTTGTTGTGCTTTACCTTGACACAGTTACATTGTCTTGATTTTTGTTAGGTTAGGTTAGCTAGATCAAATTAGGTTAGGTTAGGTTAGGTTAAGTTAGGTTAGGTTAGCCTACGTACGCGCGCGTACGTAGGCTAACCTAACCTAACTTAACCTAACCTAATTTGATCTAGCTAACCTAACCTAACCTAAGAAAAATCAAGAAAATGTAACTGTGTCAAGGTAAAGCACAACAAAACACAACTGAAATATTCCAACTCTTGCATTTCAACGAAAGAAAACCAAAATTATCTTTGAAAAATCAAGAGAATGTAACTGTGACAAAGTAAACCACGGCAAAACACTACTGAAATATTCCAACACTTGCATTTCAATGAAAGAAATCCGAAATGAACTTTGAAAAATCAAGAGAATGTAACAGTGACTAGGTAAACCATAACAAAACACTACTGAAATATTCCAACTCTTGAATTTCAATGAAAGAAATTTCAAATGAACTTTGAAAAATCAAGAGAATGTAACTGTGACAGGGTAAACCATGACAAAACACCACTGAAGTATTCCAACTCTTGCATTTCAATGAGTGAAATTCAAAATGAACTTTGAAAAATCAAGAGAATGTAACTGTGACAAGGTAAACCACAACAGAACATTACTGAAATATTCCAACTCTTGCATTTCAACGAAAAAAATTCAAAATGAACTTTGAAAAATCAAGAGAATGTAACAGTGACAAGGTAAACCATGACAAAACACTATTGAAATATTCCAACTCTTAAATTTCAACAAAGGAAATTCAAAATGAACTTTGAAAAATCAAGAGAATGTAACTTTGACAAGGTAAACTCCAACAAGACACTACTGAAATATTTCAACTCTTGCATTTCAACGAAAGAAATTCCAAAAAGAACTTTGAAAAATCAAGAGAATGTAACTGTGACAAGGTAAACCACAACAAAACCCTACTGAAATAATCCAACTCTTGCATTTCAACGAAAGAAATCCAAAATGAACTTTGAAAAATCAAGAGAATGTAACTGTGACAAGGTAACCATAACAAAACACTACTGAAATATTCCAACCTTGAACTTTGAAAAATCAAGAGAATATAACTGTGACAAGGTAAACCACAGCAAAACACTACTGAAATATTCCAACTCTTGCATTTCAACGAAAAAAATCCAAATGAACTTTGAAAAATCAAGAAAATGTAACTGTGTCAAGGTAAACCATGACAAAACACTACTGAAATATTCCAACTCTTGCACTTCAACGATAGAAATTCAAAATGAACTTTGAAAAATCAAGAAAATGTAACTGTGATAAGGTAAACCCCAACAGAACACTATGGAAATATTCCAGCTCTTGCATTTCAATGAAAGAAATCCAAAATGAACTTTGAAAAATTAAGAGAATGTAACTGTGACAAGGTAAACCACAACAAAACACTACTGAAATATTCCAACTCTTGCATTTCAATGAAAAGAAATTCAAAATGAACTTTGAAAAATCAAGAAAATGTAACTGTGACGAGGTAAACCACAACAAAACACTACTGAAATATTCCAACTCTTGTATTTCAACGAAAGAAATTCAAAATGAACTTTGAAAAATTAAGAGAATGTAACTGTGACAAGGTAAACTATGACAAAACACTACTGACATATTCGAACTCTTGCATTTCAATGAAAGAAATTCAAAATGACCTTTGGAAAATTAAGAGAATGTAACTGTGACAAGGTAAACCACAACAAAACACTATTGAAATATTCCAACTCCCACATTTCATCGAAAGAAATTCAAAATTAAATTTGAAAAATTAAGAGAATGTAACTGTGACAAGGTAAACCACAACAAAACACTACTGAAATAATCCAACTCTTGCATTTCAATAAAAAAAATTCAAAATGAACTTTGAAAAATCAAGAGAATGTAACTGTGACAAGGTAAACCAAGACAAAACACTACTGAAAAATTCCAACTCTTGCATTTCAATGAAAGAAAACCAAAATGAACTTTGAAAAATCAAGAGAATGTAACTGTGACAAGGTTAACCACATCAAAACACTACTGAAATATTCCAACTCTTGCATTTCAATGAAAGAAATTCAAAATGAACTTTGAAAAATTAAGAGAATGTAACTGTGACAAGGTAAACCACATCAAAACACTACTGAAATATTCCAACTCTTGCATTTCAACGAAAGAAAACCAAAATGAACTTTGAAAAATCAAGAGAATGTAACTGTGACAAGATTAACCACATCAAAACACTACTGAAATATTCCAACTCTTGCATTTCAATGAAAGAAATTCAAAATGGACTTTGAAAAATCAAGAGAATGTAACTGTGATAAGGTAAACCACAACAAAACACTACTGAAACATTCCAACTCATGCATTTCAACAAAAGAAATTCAAAATGAACTTTGAAAAATTAAGAGAATGTAACTATGATTAGGTAAACCACGACAAAACACTATTGAAATATTCCAACTCATGCATTTAATCGAAAGAAATCCCAAATGAACTTTGAAAAATTAAGAGAATGTAAGTATGATAAGGTAAACCACGACAAAACACTATTGAAATATTCCAACTCTTACATTTCAACGAAAGAAAACCAAAATAAACTTTGAAAAATTAAGAGAATGTAACTGTGACAAGGTAAACTACAACAAAACACTACTGAAATATTCCAACTCTTGCATTTCAACGAATGAAAACCACAATGAACTTTGAAAAATCTAGAGAATGTAACTGTGACTAGGCCTATATATGTCATTCTATGCCTATATATGGACTCCGGTCAGGACCTCCTGATAGGATTCCACCGATTATGTAATCAATTTCTCAGAAATCCAATTGTCTCAGTCGATTACGTCATTCTATGCCCATATATGGACCCCCATCATGACCTTTCTGATAGGGTTCTACCGATTATGTAATCAATTTCTCAGAAATCCATTTGTCCTAGTTGATTACGTCATTCTATGCCCATAAATGGATTCCCGTCACGAGCTCCTGATAGGGTTCTACCGATTATGTAATCAATTTCTCGGGAATTCCCTCCCTTCGATTACGCAATCAATATATCTCTTCCCCACCTTCTCCTTAGAAACAACAAATTAATTCCCCTTTCTTGAATCAATAATTCCCGTTAGAAACAACAAATTAATTCCCCTTTCGTGAATCAATAATTCCCCTTAGAAACAAACACCAAATATGGACATAGAGTCCCTAGGGAGAACACGTGGTAATGTCAGTCCCACGCCCACACCAAATATGGACATAGAGTCCCTAGGGAGAACACGTGGTAATGTCAGTCCCACGCCCACACCAAATATGGGCATGGAATCCCCAGGGAAAATGATTGCTTACTCGAAGTGGGTCAATTCCCTCTTTTTTCCAAGGTCGATTTATTTGTTGTTGTCGTTTTGGCCAAGTGCTCTGTTTCCTATTCCTGGATCTTAACATTCGCCCCGAGCGTGCATTTGGCCAAACAACAACAACAACAAATAAGACCATTTATCCCTCAGACCTAAGATCAAAGAAGCCATATTTGTTTCTTAATTCCCCTTTCGTAAATCAATACATTCTCCCCACCGATTATGTAAATCAAGTTCTCGGAAATTCACTTCCCCCTCGAGTCTTAGATCAATACATTGCCCCTAGCGATTATATAAATCACCCCCGAGTGTCATTACACCTGGACGAACAACAACAAATAAATCGACCTTGAAACATCCATCAAAGTGAGAAAAATCCTGTTTTTCCATTCTCACTGTCAAAAACCATAATGTAATGGGATCAATTCTCAAAAAAACATCAAAATTCCCCAATTAAAGTTACCCAAGTAAAAAATAAAACCACCCAAAAATATGAATCTGAAAATTCAAGTAACCTACAGATTGAGCAAGTCTCAAGCGTTTCAATTTAAAATAGTGAAACAAATTTATTTAATTAAACAATACATTGTAACAATCTTTTAGCAAGTCTCAAGCGTTTCAATTTAAAATAGTGAAACAAATGTATCTAATTTAAACATACACTGTAATAATCTTTCCCACAGAAAATCTAATAAATAAATCCGCCATTGTGTCGCCAATGTATGCAATAAATATCAGTTTGACCAAATCTTATATGACAGCCGACGAACAACGTAATTTGAATCTTAAGAGCTCGAAGTACCAAACTATCAAGAGGGCAAAATTTATTATACAAAAAAATAGTCACTCGAGATGCAAAATATCTTTGTATAATCTAATTGCATTGTTCTGGAAACTAAGTTCAGAACTAGGTATCTCAATGTAATTAAATCGTATTATCCTTTACCAACTTTCACAGAAATAAATTATAAGTCTTCTGAAAACTAAGCGACACCCTGCTAGCAAAATGTTACAGTGTAAAAACTTTGTTCGTTCGGAAAAATTCCAAAGTGATATCTTAAAAGTTATAAATTGTAATTAAAGTTACAATGTAAAACTTTGTTTTGTTAGAAAAATTCCAAAGTGATATCTTAAAAGTGATAAAATTTTATTAAACCCAAGTAGCCCATTGGTGTATACCCATCCAATAGTAATATAGGACAAATAGTGGAACCAATAGAAACTGTAAAATATACTCGTTAGTAACGCCCGAATGTAACCTCTGGCGAAGTTGGAAAGAGTAGATAGCCAGAACTTAGCAATTTTCGCGGCAGTCTTTTCCAGTCTTTTTCAGTCATAGGAGAGTCTTATGCCAGTTTTATAACAGACTTATTATGTGAATTTTATGCAAACCTAAAAACAGTTTTATTGAACGTTATTTGTATCGTTCAAGTGAACCATTTTGCCTAAGTATATTTGACTGTAAAGTGTCTTTGATATTACCACCAAACTCTGTGACGATTATGTGAGTAAAAATAAACACATTACTTTCTTATTTTATTCTCTCTATGTTAGTATTTCTAAAGATAGTTAGTCCTTGTGGCTCCACTCGCTCTCAAGGGAACCTGAAACTTTTCAATCTGATTTCGACTCAGTATGGCCGTTAATATAAGCTCCTTATTTGAACCGCTAGTTTAAGCTCCCCACCCAAGAAGTTCCGTCTCCAAACAGGTATGCCACACACGAACAGTCAACTAAGAGTTTAACTGTATTTCCCACATTGAATTAATTAAGTGAAATTTCTCATATGAGGAAACACCAGAAAATATAAGAACAAACAACTTTTTTTATTAAAACCCCTCCATTAGAATGTTTTATTGAAAACCCCCCATTGGAAACTTTTTTATTTGAAACCGCCTCCCATTAGAATTGGCGCGGTCCGGTTTGAAGGAGCAAAACACAAGGACAAAATTTTCTACAAAAAAAGATTATTGAGAAATATTACACATAGGGAAAGTGCAATATTTTATGCATGCTTTGAAGTGCAATATTTTGTGCATGCTTTGAAGTGCAATATTTTATTAGGCCTAACAAAATATTGCCTAAGTCCCCTTAAAATAGTAACAATAAAATATATAATTTGGAATTGTCAAATTTGAGTTATATCAAAAAATAAAACCAGTGCCGAATTTTAATTTATTTTGAAAAAAAGAAATAAAACAAAATGTCACTAGATCAAAACGAACAATTGTTAAAGCAAAAACTCATTGCCAAAACAGTGGAAATTTCAAAATCTCTTCCTTCATATAACGGTGATTCAGATGTAGAAGAATTTAATATCCAATTAAACCAATTCATAGAAGTAACTCAAACGGACTTAAAATCATTAGTAGGAATGTTGTTAATGAGACTTAAGGGGCAAGCACTAACATTCTTAAAACAAATATCAAATACAATAGGGGAAGACAACAACCTTCCAATAAACTCAATAGAAAAATTGCTAAAAGCGTTCCAAGTAAGATTTGTTGAAACTAGTTCAACACACAAACTAAAGCACGGAACTGTATGTTTCGATGAAACTCAAAATGTTAGAGAATATCTGCACAAAGTAATGGTATCTATTGAAGCTAAGTACGGAAAAGAATCTGGTCCTTTATACGATAAAATTGTACTAAATGCTTTCATGCAAGGACTAAGCCCCAAACTGTACCGAATGTTAATATAAAAAAATATTCAAACATTAGAGCTAGCAGTTCAGGAAGTAGAGAGAATGATTGAAATTGACTCGATTGTGGCAAATCACAATAAGTCAAGGATAAATAATGTAGAAGATTCAACTCCGGGACAATCTCAAGGAATTCCCCCAGGATTTTTTTCGAGAGATAACTCACCCAAACCGAACCAAAATATATACCCAACCCCTACGAGGCAGAGAATTGTACGTTTTGCACCCACGAAAACGGCAAACTACGCAAATAAACCCCCAATTACATGTTATGCATGTAATAAACAAGAACATATTGCCAGGGAATGCCGTACTAGAAACAACTTTACACCAGCAACCCCCAGTTTTAATAGCCGTTTGTTCGGGGGAACAAACTTAAATGCCAATGGGTCAGGAGGCTATAGAAATAAACCCCCACGTCTCCCATCGTTCCGCAGCCCGTACCAACAAGGATTTGCGTATACAAATCCTTCCCCCAACCGAAAAAATAATTATCGGTTCCCCAACCCAAATACGCAACAAAACATGTACCAATTTAATTCAAGGACGGTGTATCCATCTAGGTTCAACAATAATACGAGCAATAAAAGAGGATATTTTTTCCCGACGGGAAACGAAAGAAAATTTTCGGGAAACGAAAGAAATTTTTCGTCAATACAAGATGAACAAATGCCGCGAGCCGTCGGCACAAGAAATCCTAACCCACGCAATTATACGTGGCAACCAAGACAATCAAATGTCAATCAACTTGGAACTTCACTAGCAAGTGAAATTCTCACCGAATCCCAATGTCAAACCCAAACCTATCAAATAAGTGCACAGGGAAACGAATTAGGCCCCAAGAAAATTAACCGGGACCCTGGAGGCCAGTATTTTTTATAGGTCCCTTCCAGTAATTGTACCTTCTTTAAGTGATAATAATGACATATTACCCATATTAAATGATTTTAGTGTTGCGAGTATTAGTTTCAAAGCGTTAATAGATTCCGGTGCATCAGTTAACATAATAAACTCGAATGTATTTAATAGACTACCAGTATATATTAAGAGACGAAAAAACTTCAATATTCCCAGTTTAACTAGTGTCAAGGGACATAGATTGGAAGCAATTGGCTCCATACGTCTAGATGTGACGAAAGATATTAGAATATTCCCTACAAACTTCATAGTATGCAAGAATTTCCCATATGAGGCTATAATCGGTGCTAATTTTTTAAGATCTAATAAAGTGTTATTAGATATAGTAAATAACAGACTCTTGTATCCATACGATCCCATTCTCCAGCGCGTGGAGAGGTGGGGTACAGAGGACAATAGAATAAGGTCTTTTGTGCACCATCTCTCGTCCTGTGGGAGAAAATCAAGCAGCAAATGGATCGAGTCAGTAAAAACAAAAATAGGGAAAATGCAAGAGTATAGGCAAACAGAAATAAAGAAAATAGCTGAAATATGGAACGAAATAATAAATCAAAGTTCTGTCCCCTTACAACCAACCCCAAAAGCGGAAGACTTGATGCAGCCAAGCGCCAATCTTAACTTAATAGAAAATGACTTGAAAGAAAAATACTATGGATTCGCGGTACTAAAACAAAAATCCCCCCAAAAACGATGCAAAGAGTTCAAATCTCACAAATGGTCACCCCCGTAAATGACAATTCCGAAATTTGGTTTGCATACCCGTGTAAAGAAATTCCAGAAAATCTGTTTTGTGAAGAACAGATTATTTCATATGAAAAAGTAGAAGGTTTTATTTGGTTGACTAACACACATGAAAAAGATACGATTACATTAAAAAAGGGAACATGCCTCGTTGAAATACAAGTGATTTCTGAGCACGAGCTAAACAAATGGAAAAACTCCAAGAAAACATTAGTTAATGGTATTGATGTCAGTAATCCAAAGAATAGGTACCCACTAATAAGATCCCAATTTTTGGAAAAATTTAAATTAGACCATATCCAAGATACACAATTAAGAAAAAAATTATGTGAATTGCTCTGGAATTTTAGAGATATTTTTTCTAAATGTGAGGAAGATATTGGATTGATACCGTTCTATGAAAATTCTATCCAAACCACAGGGTTGCCTGTAGCTAAACAGCCCTATCGCATCCCTTATCCCTACAAAGATTGGTTAAAAAACAAAATCCGCGAATTAGAAAGAAACAATAACATACGGCCAAGTATAAGCCCGTATTCAGCCCCCGTTATACTAGTGCCAAAAAAGAACAAGGACCTTAGGCCTGTAGTAGACTATAGAGCCTTAAATAGCAGGTAGTTAGCGACAAATTTCCCCTGCCCCGAATTGATGAAATCCTAGACTCCATTTCAACCAAAAATAAAATTTTTACATCTCTTGATCTCAAGCAAGGTTATCATCAGGTTAAGATAGCAGACAATGACGTCTATAAAACGGCCTTTTCAACGACGGAATGTGGTTCTAATGAATATTTGAGAGTACCCTTCGGACTCAAAACTAGCTCAAGTGCATTATGTAGACCTCTGTTACACTTATTACGAGGTATAGAAAATATTATCCATTTTGTGGATGATATGATTTGTGTGGGAGAAACACCAGAGGACCATTTAAACACATTACCCAAAGTTTTTGAAAAATTCAGAGAGGGCAATCTAAAATGTAGACCTGAAAAGGTAAATCTACTTGAATTTGAAATAAAATTCTTGGGAATTATAGTGACACAAGGCCAAATATCACAAGACCCAGAAAAAATAAAATGCGTAGAAAACCTCAAACCGCCAACAACTATGAAGCAACTAAGAGGGATCATTGGTTTAACAAGTTATTTTAGGAAATTTATACGCAACTACGCACAAATCGCAAAACCCCTAACAGATCTAACTAAAGGGACTTCCCAAAATATTACCTGGTCGCAGGAAGCTCAAACTTCCTTGGACACTCTCAAGAAAGCTCTTACTTCTGAACCAATTTTGTCGTTACCAGATTTTGAAAAGGGACAATTTGTGGTTACCACGGATGCTTCAGCTTTAGGCAAGGGTGCAATCCTTTCCCAATTAATCCCCGTGGAAAACTACCCCGATCCCCTACAGGTACCCCCTCGGTATATAGAGAAAGTCATATGCTATTCAAGCAGAACTCTAACTAAAGGCGAAAGTAGTTATTCAGCAACGAATTTGGAGTTACTATCTATAATTTACCACTTAGACAAATTTAGACATTATTTAATAGGCCGAAAATTTAAGTTGCGCTCGGACCATAAAAGCTTACAGTACCTAAGCACATTCAAAAATCAAACCGGAATTTTAGCGAGATGGATAATGAAGATCCAAGATCTGGATTACGAATTCGAACATGTGACCGTTAAACAAAATGCCCCTTGCGATTACCTGACTAGATACCCTGAGAATAACTCTTCAGACAATGAAACTAAACAAATAAATGCCATTAATCCCAGTAAACAAAAACTCAAGAAGAATAAACCTAAAATCCTAACAGAAGAAAACGAAATTACTCGTAGCCCCTTATCCCTAGCTAACATTAAAAGAAACCAAGTTAAAGATGAGATGTGTTTGACTCTCATTAATTATTTTGTGAATTCTGATAATCTCCCTGATAAGTTCAAAGCCCTGAGACGGGAAATAGACAATATTTATTACGATTTGGACGAGGAAATCCTTTGCAGGATAGTAACAGGCGAAACAAATAGAAATCAAACCTTAATAGTCCCAGTACTACCTCAAAGCCTAATAATACCTGCCTTTGAATATTTCCATTCTGATATAGGTGGGCACTTAGGAAAACCAAAACATTTCACAAGTTAAAACAATATTTTTATATACCATCAGCGTTAACAAAACATAAGGATTTTATAAGTACATGTGAAGCATGTAATTTAAGGAAAAATCCCCAAACGTACCCTAATCCCCCGATGGGAAGAGTGCCAGTAGCAAAGTTCCCTTTCGATATCGTTTCATTTGATTTATATGGAACGAGTGGAGGATTACCTGTTTCTAATAGAGGTCATACTTGCGTTCTCTCAGTAATAGACCATTTTACCGGCTTCACTTTTGCCAAAGCATTGAAAAATCAAGGCGGGTATGCCACAAGTAAAGCGTTAGCAAAAATATTTTTAAAATTTGGTGTTCCTCCCCAGGTTATTAGGGATAACGGAACTTACTTCATTTCTAAAGTAACAAAAGATTTAATGAGTTTCCTTAAAATTGAAAAATTATTAACCTCTCCCTACCATCCCCAAGCTAATGGAAAAATTGAAAATAGGCACAAATTATTTTCCAATGTCTTGAGTATTTATAAAAAAGACAACCGAAACGATTGGGATCTATATCTACCTTACCTAACCAATGTAATTATTACCGCTTATTCAGAAACGACTAAAGAAAGTCCATTTTTTCTTTTTTTCGGACGCGATTTTAAAATACCTTATCAGGAAATTATAGAGTCCAGAGAATATTACAATAATACCGAGGACTGCAAGCAAGATTTTATAAATAGGATGAGAAAAACCTATAAAATAGTTAGACAAGAGTTAGAAAAATGTAAGATGAACCAAGAGTTGAGAAATGAGTCCAAAATCAAAGGAAACATAACTTTTAAAGTAGGAGATTGTGTATATCTAAAAATGAGGCAAAGCTAGAAGGCAAAAAACTTTCCAATAAATATTCGGGACCCTACAGAATAATCAGAAAATACGACAATGATTTTACTTTTAAAATGATAAACCCAGAAAACGGGAGAACATACAAGGCACATTTTAGCCGTATAAAGGAAGCCAAGTATCCAGTTAGGTGAGTATCTAAACCCTCATCTTCAGATTCATCGAACGCGGAAAACGAGTTCCCTAAGTCAAGGTTAGCCGAGTTAAAACCTTTTAATTTCAAACAAAACTACTTCGAGAACCATAGCGAGGAGGAAGATTTTGAAGAATTTTTGGCCATGAAAAACCTAGTCATCCCTAAAAGAAAATCCTTAACACCTGTACCACTAAGAACACCAGAAAGCCCAAAGAGTTCATCTTCAGAAAGTTCGGAAGAATTAGATTACACGCTGTTGCCAAAAACCTAATTTTTCCCCGATAGAATTTCAACCCCATGTCCCCCCAAAAGATTTCCTGATGACATGGTATCCCCAGCAACCCCGATAGAAAGACCCCTATCGTTACAGGAGGAATTAAACAGAGGTGTGTAAACCCCAGGTGCAAAAATAAGGAAGACTCCACCCAGGGATACAAACAAAGGAAGTACAAAAAGTTTGAGAGAAGCCATGGACACTATTAACTACCCTATAAAAACAAGGCAAAGCACCTTGCCTTGGACCCAGGAACACCCCGAAGATGAAAATCTAAGACAATACCATCACATAACGGTATCCAAAGTAAAACCCAAGGAATCTCACTCCTGGAAACAGACCATGCTACGAATTATACCTCACCCCCCCCAAGATATGGCATTCAAGCAATGGAGACACTCCCAAAAATATTTGACTCCTCCCAGAGTTCCCAAGAATCTTTTAACTCCCCCGAAACAGAACTTCAGCATGAACAAATGGAAAATAAACCCTCTACCTCAAAAGGAGATGAAATATATGAAGCAAGGGCAGGTGACACTCCGAAATTACAAAGGACCACCCCAGAAAGCCCTAATGATGAATCCTCAGGAATTAGTTCTACTGAATCCGACGATGAGCCCCAAGACACAAAAAACAAAAACCAACTTCGGCTACCGCGCAAGTAAAACAAGCTAAGGCAAGGGGTCAAAAATTTCTATTAAAACAGTACAAGAAATTTGACCTAATCTCTATGGGAAAGTCAAAAAAGAATAAAACGCCAGAAACTGAACAGGAAGTTACCAAGAAATCTGGCAGAATAAGTAAAAAACCAGATAAATGGAAACACGTCTAGGAACCAGATACCCCCCCCACCAAAAAAAAACTCATAAAATAACATTAAATCAAAACGAGCAGTTTGAAAAAAAACCTTAAAAACAAGAATATGTGAATAAGACATTACAATGAAAGTCACCCATAAAAGGTCGAAAGAAGTTAATAGTTAATTTTTCCAGATAAACCAAACCCCGGCTTGATAAAAACCCCGAAGATAGAAGAAGAACAAGAATTATTCAACCCCTCCTCCAAAAAGAAAAATAACTAGTGCAACCCCGTTACAGACAGAACAAATATGGATCAGCTATTTCAAATACGATCGAAACCCCTAGAAGCATCGGCCCAATTAATAACAGAAAAATTAAAAATTGAGAATATGATAGAAATCATACTTACATCCCTTAGCGAGGTTAAGGCATCCCAAGAAAAAATGAACAAGAAAATAATTGAGATCTTAATTACTAAACAAATAGATAAATTAATTGAGGCCTAGTTTATGGAAGTGAAAGAACAAACCGCCAAAATCCAGATTGAAATGGAATCAATAAGCGACGCCACGCTTGTTGAGGGATATAATTATCCCGACCAGATCCTAAAATTACAAGTATTATACGATAAAATGCAGGAAATTGGTAAAAAAGTACAAGATTATAGAAATAGTACTGTTCTATCCGTGACAATGGCAATACAAGAATTACTGGCACCCCAAAGAGCAAAGATCCTAGACTTTCAGCATAAATACGACCACTTAAAAGCACAAAAAGAAATAATTAAGCTGCAACAGGACAGCTTAGAGAAACAGCTAAAGGAGAACCATGCCGAAATTACCAGAGAACTACAAAAACAAAGAGATTTCTGCTCAAACTTAGAGAAAATGGTTGCAACATATTTTACAGTTGAAATTGATCTACCCCTCAGTCCCCATTTGGAAAATCTTCTTGCTAATGATTACAACAAAGGACCGTCACAACCCGTATATTTTGTAATCCCAAACCAAGCCCACCATAACATAAAACCCCAAGTGGAAACTATTCAACAGGACCCTCCAACGGATAATAACATAATTATGAGGACACAGTAACCTGACGCCCAAGAGAATGTTACTACGGGCCAAGATTCCTCAGAAGTCTCTGCACCGCAAGGGACATCCAAAACACAGCCATTACCAGAAGAAACGGAAAACTAAGGAACATCAAAAATGGGAATTAATTGAACTCATAAAAAAGAGGTAAAAAATCCCTTTCTCGTTAAAAAAAAAATTATACAGTAAGGCGGTTACATTTTAGAAAATATAATGTTTAGCGATAAAATATAGTGAATAACCTAATAATAACTATATTTCTACTAAACCCAAAAATAGTATTTCCCTAATTTCACAAAAAATATATTACAAATTCAGTCATAAAGGAGAAAGTGCGGTAGATAGCCATCCTAGCTTCACCCGGGACAGGTAAACATCACCTCGGGTAGCCCCCGGACTAGGTGAACCCAAGGATCACAGGGGATTGCTTGGTGAGACGATTTACCTCAGGACACGAGGATTAAGTCCGTGTCCTGGGTTCGGTCGTCTATCAATCCATAATCCCAAACCACGATAATTCAAAAATTATTTTTAATTTTAATGAAGTATTCGGATCGGCGCTTGAATACTCAACTTAGCAACCGATCCGGGGAGCCTTCGGTGTGTCGAGCCTCCAAAGGCTTGGTTGTATGTATTTGGATGTTCGATAAACTAAGGGTTCCTTCAGGATATGTTCTACTTTTTCTGAAATCAATTTTATGGGATATTTTATTCGAAAAACGTCATGCCAACGACATAATCAAATACGGAATTCCACAATGTACCAAATTTAATCACAAGAAAAGATGACTGGAAATACAGACACCCAAACTTACCGTAAAAGTTATAAAACACCAGACAATCTAAAATATTCTTTCGCAAAAAAATATATATATATATATATGAGCGATCTGTTATCGCATTAATTACCCAACTGAGAAACAGGTAGTTACAAAAACAGGTAATTAGCAGTAATGCAACGATAAAGCATTTATGTATGTATGTGTATGTGTGGAAATATATGTATATGTATATATATATATATATATATATATATATATATATATATATATATATATATATATATATATATATATATATATATATATATATATATATATATATATATATATATATATATATATATATATATATATATATATATAATATATATATATATATATATATATATATATATATATATATATATATATATATATATATATATATATATATATATATATACATTTAGGGTAGTAACGATGCGAGGCATGATTTACCTGCATATAGGGATACAATAATTAACCGAATTATAGATATAGGGTCTCTGTCAATCTAAATAACAGAAGCAGGCCTGACTAATCTTTCAAAAAATTGTCCATGTAAGCCTACTAAAGGAAAAAAAAATCAGTTCCAAAAATCTGTTCCAAAACATTCAAGCCAATATATGAACTGAAGATTTTGCAAAAAATTAACCAATTGGTAATAGTTATAAGTAAAATTGTGTTTTTTCTTGGTAACATAGTGAATATTTACTCCGCATATGGGATGTGTGGTGGTATGAAGATTAGGTTATCAAGAGGAGATCATCCTTTACCAGCAAAAAAAATGTTCATCTGAGCCTTTAAATAAATTCAATTATTTAAACAAACCTTACAAATCGCTAAGAAAAAAAAAATATAAATTCCCTTCTCGCCATTTTTACTAAGCAAATACCACTTCGGTCAATGTTAAGGATTACTTATGCAATTCGAGTAACCCTTTGTAAAGCGTTGATACGAGAATAAATTAACAATCATGATTCCAAACTTAATTGAAACCACTAAGATTTATCGTAGTATAGTCAGATCAGCTAAGCATAATGTTCTCGAGTTAAGCTACTTTCACTTCACATCCTTTTATTAACAAAAAAAATAGTTGACCCGTGTACCGTTGTGAACTCTGAGCTAATTACATACCTGTAATTAATAGTCCTTTTGCCCAAAAATATAGTTTGATCTCAAAAGTTAATACTTTTGATGTATCCTTAACCATATGTTTGATCATATATTGATTACAGATTGGTGTGTTATAAGCCAAAATAAATAAAATAATATACAATTCCGTTCCGAAACCTAAATGAACAAAGGAAATTAATTGCTAAAGAATTAATACAAAACAAAATTTTAGTAACCCTGAAAGGTAAAAATAAGGTAAATTTGTAGAATTTAAAATGCCGGTCTTGGTGCATAAATTTTGACCTATAGAAATGCGATATTATCCTTAATAGGAGGCATATCCACAGATACAAACAAAACCCTGAGAGCAGCGTAATTCTTAAGTCATAAAAATAGGCCCCTCAAACACAAAAAACATACGAAAACCTAAAAAGGGAAACTTCTATGGTCTAACCTATTGACCAATTTGTTTAGTTGAATTTCTTTGGTGGCATAGTCGAATGCTAATTAGCATATCTTTAAGCCAAGTGTGACAAAACCATAAATAAAATTATTTCGATAAATGATCCCTGTAATATAGTAGTTAATCACGTATCATTCGTGCAAATTAAACAGTCTCGAAAGACAAAGTAAACCTTCCTTAAATAAAAATAAAATACGTAAAATAAGTTAACAAAATTCTAAGATGTCGTACCTATGAATCGCAAATAAGACAAAACTAAAGCGAAAAAAAAGGGACAGATATTGATTAATTTTTTTCAATTCTCGATGGACCTCTATCGAGGAAGTATTTTGCTAACAAAAATCAAGGTACCGTAAACTAAATTTGCAACCAACGCTTAAGCTAATTAAACCAGTAATTGTATAATCGCTAGCAAAAACAACAGAACGGATACGACCGCTAAGCAAAGGGCAAAATAATCTGAAAAAAAATTTGCTATTGTATCAATAATCTTAGCCAAAATCACCTTAAAATGAATGGTAGCGATGAAAAATAAAACCGCGCAACTAAAATAACAAGGAGCTACCCTAAAAATGAATAAACAAAAAAAAACTTTCTAGGCCAGAAGGCTACCTAATTTTCAGGGTAATTACAAGCCTATAAGTCAGATACAAGATTCACCTCAAGTAAGACCATTCGCCTACAATCCAGGGATCAGTTATATGCTAAAATACGCCCTTTACTAAAAGCATAAAACCAATTATTTAACTCCTCAAATATCGTAATTTGCGGAGAAAGAAAATGAACACAATATTTAAAGAAAAAAAAAGTGGCAATGTGCAGTTAGGTTAATGTCTATTTGACAATAGCAGATATATTTTGTTTCAAAAACAGGCCTTAAAGAAAAAATAACGAAAGCCTTTGAAAACAAGCAAAGCTGTGGTTACCTATAGATTAAGACAAGTTTTAGCCTAACTCTCGAGAAATTGCAAAAGATAGCATTCTTTTGCAAAAGTGAAAGAAAATAAGACTAATACAATTCTGCCAAAGTTCGGACCGATAACCAAAATTATTCACAGACCAATTAATGCAACAATTAACCAATTAAGGTATAAAGAAGAAAATTCTTGAAAAAATTATCGCAAGTCACAAATGCACCTATAACAAAACAGTATTTAATAATTTTTACTAACCTTATAAACCAGTCACGACATCAGGTCCCAGAGAATCCTTAATCCCCCTAATAAGAAATATAGCATAGCAAACCACATGCTATTCACAAAATTCAGAGCTTTGCGAAGGCACGGTATTCAAGAGTTCAAAAAATACGCATTCACTAATGAGCAAATGTGCTTAACTGAAGTCAATAAAATAAAAACGAACATTTATACGAAGTATGAATAACTCAAGGGTAATTTCTAATGTAATCAAGTGAAAGTTAAAGGCATAAAGGAGAGCAAGTGAATAGATTTTAACATCTGTAAAGTACTTTTGCCCTTTGTTCAGAAACATGTTTCAAAGACCCTAAATCAAAAGATAGAATAAAACTAAATTTTCAAATTTTCTCCTTAAATCAAGCTCCTACAGAAGGATAACATAGTGAAGATTATCGCGATAAATATCAAAGAAAAAGAATTACAGATACTATAGGTATATTCTAATCAAATTTCTGAGCCCCCCCCCCCCCTAGTCACACGGCACCTTAGTGCGGCGCCTTCATTGCATCAAACGTAAAATATATTTTAATTTTTATTTGGGAAATACAAAAGGATTAAATTTATATGCCTTACGAAAAACTACAAAACCTTTTGGTAATACCACAATTGATAATAAGTATCTCTGCCACGTGGTGATAACTCCGCCACGGGAGAAGGATGATTTAACACCTTAAAAATAAATGAGTTACACTTCAACTCACTTAACTCCCATTAATAAAGGATATACAAAGCTGAAGAAAATAAAAGTCACGTCACAGCTAAATGAAATATAAAGATAAATGAAAATGCATTACAGTTTAATAGCTGAATTTTTGAAAGCCTTAAAAAATAAGTCTATATTTTCAAAAAGGGCCTTAATGAAATTTGTTGAAACTATGAACGCTTTAAAAAGACTATTCAGAAAGAAAAATTTGCCTCGTTAACTATAGATTACTTAAGAAAAAAATTTTGTTGTAAATAAGGATTCAACAAGTATAGAAATCGAATGCCACATTAAATTCTAATAAAAAACTTTAGAGTTCCCTAAAACCGATCGACAGATATCGTATTAATTGAAATATGCCAACAAATAATATAATACAACCCTTTACTTAACTACTTAAGCTCAAAAGCCCACTCAGACCATGTAAAAGATACTTTTAGCTAAAAATCAGTAGTAATAACCCTCACACTTCGAAAGTAACAACAAATTTTTTTTTTCCCTCGACAATTAATAAAAGCTCAGTATACATGGCAATTCTAATTCATAAAAGCAAAATAAAATAATAGTCAGTGAACAACCCCATGAAATACTCTGAAAATGGAATAAGAGCAATAACTCAAATGTCCATACGTTATACGATAATGAAGACGGATGAACCCCCGAGCATAGGAGGTTAGAGCCAAGGATGAGCATGGTGTATATTGTCCCACCATGCAATCACTTGACTTTCACCCTCTGTTGAGAAAAAGTTACGTGGATACGAGACTTGATTGCACAACAAGACGTTGCTTGGCAAGCATTACAACTGCCTATTCATCAAATTTCTTAAACAAATAAATCCTCAACTGTGAAAAGCTTTGGACGGTCAAGTGGATGTCGTATATACTATCCCTCTGCCTCCTGATTGATCTCAGGCTACCTATGAGAAGGCCACTACCCAACTAGGAAGTTAACGATGAATAATAAGGAGCTATAAGTTAAAGTTGAATTAAATGACCCTAAAACATGGGGACCCATTAGTCAACTGTTGTGACCTGTGGTGCGTTTTATTCCATTGGTCATGAGAATTGGCTTGGGGACTCTCATGAGAAAGCCAACTAATCTCCATATAAAATGTGGCCCGCAAAAACTACCCCTCATTACCCCTACCATTAGAAGAAGATGTGATAGCACAAGTGACCATACGGGAATCTGAAATGAAGATGGACAGAAGTCCGATACGTGGGGAATACTCTTACCCTGTATGCTTATCCTGTTGATTATTTGGGGGAAGCATGCAGAGTGAAAGTATCTCTTACGAAGTACAACTAGAACAGAAAGGAGAATGCCAAAAAGACTAGTAGGATTAATTACGCGATCCGCAAGAATTACCCTAACCTCACCCCTACCATTAGAAGAATCACTTTAACAAAAGTGACTATACGAGAATATGAAACGGAGACGGACAAAAAAAAATCTGACACGTGGGGAGTAGGTTGGCATGGCGCGGGTACACGGTTTAGTTGATTTCGTGGACGGACGCCATGCTAAAGTATTTCTGACGAAGTACAACTAGAACAGAAAGAAGAAATGCCAAAAGGACTAGTAAAATTAATTACACGATCCGCAAAAATTACCCTACCTAACCCCCACCATTAGAGAAAATATGATAACACAAGTGACCATACAAGAATACGGAATAAGAATGGACAAAAATTCCGATGCGTGGGGAATGCGTTGGCAAGGGGCGGGGACACGAGTGGTTTAATTTTGTGGTCAAGCCCCGTGCCAAGGTATTTCTTACGAAGATCAACTCAAACAGGAAAAGGAACCCAAGGATGCCAATGGAGATTAAATGCCATAAATTAGAAAAGCCAATTAAAAACAGCTTTATATAATAACAAATATCATCAAATCGAAAGCGCCTGACTATTCCGTTATTATACCTTAAACTACTACACCATTTGAAAACATCTTACTATAAAGTAATCATTTATTTCATAATTACTGATAAACTTTATAGAAGAACACATTTGCAGATGCGGTACGTGACTAAACTTCAACCACTGGTTAAGGGAAACGCCGAAACAAGCAACCATACGGTATGTTGCTTATATTAAACCAAAATTTAGTAGATTAAATTAAAGAAAAAAAAGTAACCATGATAAGACACCCAAGCCATCAAAAATTAAATAATCGTAGACTAGAAAATGTAATCTCATGTAATCTTAAGAAAGTAGTGTAGACAACATTAATGAACATTAAACATTAAAATAGTGTAGACAACATTAATGATCCATTAAGAGAATGGGGACATGTTGATAATTTAATGGAAGAAGAGGAACTTGTCAAAACAGTAGAAAATCTCGACTGTCCAAAGCTATATTATCTTCTAAAATCTCAAAAGACAATGTTGGAACAAAGAATGATCCTAAGACTAACGGCAAGCTTAGTGCATTATAATTTTACTGTACGTGCAATGACAAGAACACTCGAACACACCCGACTAAGTGCCAACCTGGCCTTTCGAATTCTAATACAACATATTCCAACTACAAAGTATAGCTTATTGTCTAATTATATCGCCGACAATATTTGGTACGATCAAGATGATAACAATATAACTACAATTTGGCCCATTAAATTTCTCTCCATACTAATAGACCAAGGACATATGTTAAAAGGTGAAAGCTTTCTTAAAATCTTACACGTCAATTGTGTAAGCAACACGTATCTGAATCCAATAAACCCTTCAACGGGGTCCGCCATTTTTCAAGTTACCCCAAGAGACTATAAAGACATAAAGAAAATAACCCTGAATATCTACCAAGAAGACGAAAATTTTGTCTTCCCTGGGTTAGACTTAATCGTGCGCGAGCAACTATGCTGCTGCCAATCACACGTAAACTTAAGTTTCTCAGTGGTAAAAATAATAAATAACCCATTGTCTTTATCTCAGTTGTTCCGGAAAGTCATTCGACAAAATATGCGAAAAAAAGACATAATGGCCACACTGGAGGGCCTGCAACTCCCAAACCAGTTATTAGTGTATTTAATACACTTAAATATACCTGAAAGCGGAAAAAATAATACACTATTTGAACTCAAATTTCTCAGCTAAAATGTTTCATCATGGGAAAATTATCGACTTCTCGATATGCTTATGTCTCCAAGTTCAAAGGCGGCATTGCCGGATGATGCACCTATATTGAAATTAAAACCCAATAGTAGTGGGAGAAATTGTATATATAAATAACCTCGTCAAAATGAATGATAAAAGAACCCTCCAATATTACCTGAATTATTGTAATTACGCAAGTCGATTATTATCGCAATTTAAAAAGTGTATTATAAACCAGTATCGTATTAATATTTATAGAACTATGAGATAGAATGAATGTCACGAGATCTAAATACAGTGTTAATATATTGACAAAAAAGGTAGTTTCTCGAAAAGTCTTTATACTTTTAAGCCTATAAATCGACCGCAAAGTCGTTAAACTAGAGTACGGAGCTTTATGGAATCGAATTATGTTCGACTACACAAATAGCCAGGTGCAAGGTGGCACCGGTGAAAAAGTAGTTCAACTTCGACCTGAAGTTACTTTGTTTTCCATTCCGAATATATATTCATTATTAGTTAATATGGAGCTCTAGATGACTAGAATTATGTCGAACGAATAAGTGCTCGATGTATTGAGGAAATGCTGGTGAAAAGGTAGTTTGACCTCGACCTAGAGTGTACCATGATTGTAACTAATTTTGAAAAAAATAACTAGACGAAGACCAATAGAAACTACCTTTCATTTCAGAACAATGACCAAAGCAATTATCAATACAGAGTTCATATGTATAAAGCACGCAAAAGAAAATGTCATATACTCAGCGGCAATTCTCATTGTGAGTAAATCAGGGGAAGAAGTCTTCGCGAATAAATGGAACGTCAAATACAGTTTAAGTTTATATGACGAAAAATCGTATAGTTTCGGAATACGATTGGCAAATAAACCCAAATATCGATCCGTAACAGGAAAATTGGGAATAAAATACAATGCGAGAAAGGATTAGTACCTTCAATATATGTAGAAGCCATGTAGCTAACGATGTTAGCTGTTCGCGTAATAATACAATCTATATTCAAAACCCAAAAGAATAAAATAAAAAAAAATTAGGAATAGATTACATTGCAAGATAAATTAACACATATTAATTTTAGAATTAGACAGGAAGGTGCGATTAACGGATGCCATCATAATTTTCATTGCTCAAGCAGTTGCCCAAGACGTCATAAAGCAGGAAATCATACCTAAGCATGGGAACTACCCCCAAAATAGTCATAATGCATGAGAAATATGAATTCTCCTATTCACAAGGAGACCGAAGATTATCACATACGTGGAACCGATGTGGAGCGTCTTCAGCTCCTTCTAAAGGAATATTTAGTCATTAACGAGACTGAAGCTCATTAATTCCCCTAACCATGAGGTTTTGTTGATCCAATTTATGGAAAAATTATGAGACCACAGAGACAGGACCCGAAGAAAGATCACATTGAGCCAAATGAGATGCAAAACCTAAACCCAGAACTCCCTGATAACCCTTAAGCAAAAAAGTAAGGGAGGACAGGATCGAGCGAATGAGAGTAGAGGTACTCATTCGTGCCATGTTCAGTCCCAAATTTTCACTCATTTTTTGTGCAAACCCATGCTGCTGCAAAGATATATTTCCTAAGCGGCATGGACGCGCATAAACAGTAAATATTTGAAAATTTATAGTAAATCGAGACCTCTCATAAAAACCATGTAACCTACCTCAAAAGTAGTAGTATAATAGAAAATTAAATGCTAAAGTAGATGAGTGTTGAATAACATTTAAAAATGTATTGAACATTGAACCTGTGCCAAATGCACATATGTACATGTATACATATAATCACCAAATCTTGAAAATCTTATGTAGTGCTATTTTTCGTAAACATAATCATTTTTCTTATCTCATAGTAATCTAGTGATTGCTGCAACATGCATGTAAAAGCATGAAAGTTGCTCTTATTTGTTCTATCGTTGAGTTTAACTGTACCCATACTAAATTGATATTATTAGTACCACTAATCACGACTATTATTTCAAACAATAGTCTCCGTATAATATTATGAAAACTGCGTATTGTTGTTATATATGTTTTAACTTATGTGATTGTAAAGAGCAAGTGATTCTGCCCAGATATTTATATTCCAGGAAGCAGAGTAATCAGGGCAAATTAACTATTGGTGTACCAGCAGGCAACACAGATACAACCCAGTAGCATCTACTTTCATCATTCGTCAACCACCGGCAAGTACTCACCAAAGAAACCACTGAAGACAATATCCTGACGACAATCCTAGTCACCCAAGCCTAGTACCAGGTAACACGATTCCAAATATATCGACAAACCAAGAATAACCCTGGAGTCAATACCACAAAGATTATACATCTTAAGCCCCAAATCAGAGACAATATACTGAACAAGATCCAAAGCTTAAATTGTGACCATATCCAATACTAATTATTAGATGTCACGAAATCAAACCATCCTCTATGAAATGAAGAACCAATCATAATCAATTTTGCGGGAAATATAAACTATACGTGCAAAACTTTTCCCGAAATAAAGTGTCAGAGAAGAAATTAAACCAAGTTATCTTAGCCATAATCCCCATGGATAAACCCTCAATGAATGTGTATCATCTAATCAGGAATCAAAGACAATGCGTCGAGCCAAGGCCCTAAGATCAAGTTTTTGAGCCTACCATAGTCAACGTTAAATATCGTAACACAGCCCATAGTCCAAATAAAAGGACAACTGAACGTGAACAATTTACGAGAAACATAGACTGTACGAGTATTAGATTTTCCCGAGAATAGAGTGTCCAAGAAGAGATACCCAGCCCAGGGATCAAAATACCCTTTTCATGTAATCAATTCCCCAAGGGTTATGTACCCAGGATACATTTCAACGAATCTACAACATCAACCCCTCGTATATGACGTGACAAACCACGCATGGACAATTTTATGCATATAGTCATACTTGTGGACAACATAAACACTTATACCAAGGAACAAGTGCCAAAAAGCGAAACACCAAGAAGACAAACCATAGACAATTAGCCAACACAGTAATTAACTGAATGGAAGCCTAAAGTAAGAGTGATAACGTATGTGAGTATCATAGACACGTAGAATGATGAAGTAAGTGTGAAATCTTATGTATCTAACTTATAACTTTAGTGAACATAGAGAAACTTTTCATAAAACAAATGAAAATAAGTGTAAATTACATAAGCTCAGTGTTGCAATCAGACATTACATTTAAACCAATTAATGTGTCAAACTTTTTCTTGCAAATTTTTTTTTAACTCATACATACCAGTGTGTTAAAAATTTAGATGTAGTTAGGTGCTTTTGAAGTCAGATACTTATCGTACCAACATAGCGTCAGGTGGAAGTATAAACTAGTAATAGAAGTAGCAAACACGTACCACGTCAAGTAGTAAAATAATTGAAAAATCAGAACTTAATTAATAAAACCATGTAGAGTTATTAGCATATCAGGTGAAGGTAATCTTAGTGCCAGGTGGAGGAAATTATAATTATTATGTAATCATATAACCTAATGTGTTAGTCAATAGAAACTCTTTGGCCCCTTCGCCAAATCGAGTGAGTAGGTGATGGACTTCAAAGTGATGTTGTTATATATATAGTCTAATAGAGCAATCGGGGATATAGAAAAAAAAGATGTAAATTTTACCAAAACAGAGCTAATTCAAGTAATGAATACTAAGATAAATTCTTTTAAAGAAGGATCAAAATTTGAAAGTGTAGAGAGAGTAGTATAACAAAACGATGAGGACATCGTTAAGAATGGGAAGGATGATATGTAATGGGATCAATTCTGAAAAAAACATCAAAATTCCCCAATTAAAGATACCCAAGTAAAAAATAAAACCACCCAAAAACATGAATCTGAAAATTCAAGTAGCCTACAGATTGAGCAAGTCTCAAGCGTTTCAATTTAAAATAGTGAAACAAATGTAATTAATTAAACAATACATTGTAAGAATCTTTTAGCAAGTTTCAAGCGTTTCAATTTAAAATAGTGAAACAAATGTATCTAATTTAAACATACACTGTAATAATCTTTCCCACAGAAAATCTAATAAATAAATCCGCCCTTGTGTCGCCAATGTATGCAATAAATATCAGTTTGACCAAATCTTATATGACAGCCGACGAACAATGTAATTTGAATCTTAAGAGCTCGAAGTACCAAACTATCAAGTGGGCAAAATTTATTATACAAAAAAATAGTCACTCGAGATGCAAAATATCTTTGTATAATTTAATTGCATTGTTCTGGAAACTAAGTTTAGAACTAGGTATCTCAATGTGATTAAATCGTATTATCCTTCACCAAATTTCACAAAAATAAATTATAAGTCTTCTGAAAACTAAGCGACACCCTGCTAGCAAAACGTTACAGTGTAAAACTTTGTTCGTTCGGAAAAATTCCAAAGTGATATCTTAAAAGTTATAAATTGTAATTAAAGTTACAATTTAAAACTTCGTTTTGTTAGAAAAATTCCAAAGTGATATCTTAAAAGTCATAAACTTTAATTAAACCCAAGTAGCCCATTGGTGTATACCCATCCAATAGTAATATAGGACAAATAGTGGAACCAATAGAAACTGTAAAACATACTCGTTAGTAACCTCCGAATGTAACCTCTGGCGAAGTTGGAAAGAGTAGATAGCCAGAACTTAGCAATTTTCGCGGCAGTCTTTTCCAGTCTTTTTCAGTCATAGGAGAGTCTTATGCCAGTTTTATTACAGACTTATTATGTGAATTTTATGCAAACCTAAAAACAGTTTTATTGAACGTTATTTGTATCGTTCAAGTGAACCATTTTGCCTAAGTTTATTTGACTGTAAAGTGTCTTTGATATTACCACCAAACTCTGTGACGATTATGTGAGCAAAAATAAACACATTAATTTCTTATTTTATTCTCTCTATGTTTGTATTTCTCAAGACAGTTAGTCCTTGTGGCTCCACTCGCTCTCAAGGGAACCTGAAACTTTTCAATCTGATTTTGACTTAGTATGGCCGTTAATATAAGCTCCTTATTTGAACCGCTAGTTTAAGCTCCCCACCCAAGAGGTTCTGTCTCCATACAGGTATGCCACACACGAACAGTCAACTAAGAGTTTAACTGCATTTCCCCCATTGAATTAATTAAGTGAAATTTCTCATATGAGGAAACACCAGAAAATATAAGAACAAACAACTTTTTTATTAAAACCCCCCCATTAGAATGTTTTATTGAAAACCCCCCATTGGAAACTTTTTTATTTGAACCCCCCCCCCCCCGCCATTAGAATAAAACATCCATAAATTGCTGTACTCGTCGCTGTTTTTTATTCATTCTCACTGACAAAAACCATAAAACAGACATAAATTGCTGTTGACATTCATGAAAAACAACAAATAAATTGACTTACACTCATATCCGTCCAAGAAACATCCATAAAAGTGAGAAAATTCCTGTTTTTTCATTCTCAGTGAGAAAACCATCTCCCTAGGGACTCTATGCCCATATATGGTTTGCTCTTTGGACTAGTACCCCCTTTTCTACTATTGTGTCAACTGATAATTTCTTAAAAGACACAAAATTGAGCAGACGTAAAATCGAGCAATCAAAAAGAAAGTACAAAATGGGTAGGACCGGCGTTTCCCTCTTCCCCTCACCAAAAATACTCCCTGCGTCTGGTTGGTCTCCAATCGCTTTCCACTTATAATAAAAGGACTCTCATTTTCTGATCGAATGAGCACCCTCCAAAGTTTCTGTGACTTTGAGGTGGAGATGGGGATAAGGAAGGGGCAGTTTTCCTCCTATATGATTAATCTCACATTATGGCTCGCAGTATTACGACTGAAAAATTGCAATAACAAAAACAGGAGTCATGGTTGCAGCGGTAGCTGCAACATAGTAAAAAGCGAACCACAGCCCAAAGTAACCAAAAGTTAATAAACGCGTTTTGAAAAAAAAAACAACTTAGTGAAAGAAAATTGCTATGTAACACTGATTCAGGATCGAATAAGTACCCTCCAAAATTTCTATGACCTTGAGATGGAGACGGGGATAAGGAAGGGGTAGTTTTCCTCCTATACGATTAATCTCACATTATCTAAGGCCTATTGTTTTTCACTTCATAAAAACACTGTATAGGACATAACAAGCCAAAGCATGGCCATCACCCGCTTTTTTGTAAGACAAGGATTTTGAATTTCTTAAAAAAAACTTTATTTGGGAAATGAATTCAATTCAAGACTTTTAAACGCAGTAAGACGTATATATTATGAATCAGAGAAAAATGGGCTTTAAAATGAGCTATAGTAAAGCAGATAAGGTTTAGTCCCAAAAAGTAGTGTCTGACCCCTTAGAATCTCCTCTGCTGTGAGTCAATTGTGATTGTGATCCGATTTGTGGCGAGTGACAGCTCTTTTGAAACGTCTCATCCGTCTGATGATAGCACTACACGTTTTGAGAAGAATAGGAACCTTTTTCTCATTCTTTGACCTTATGGCTGGAATTTTAAGACTAGGGCGATAAGAAAATCGCCCTGGTTAAATGAAAAAGTCACAAAGAGTTGTAGCAATGAACGAAATACTAAAGGTTATGGTAATGTTATGGTACATTGTTTTTCACTTCATAAAAATACTGTATAGGACATACTAAGCCAAAGCCAGGCCATCGCCCGCTTTTTTGTAATTTTTTGTAAGACAAGGATTTTGAATTTCTTAAAAAAAACTTTATTTGGGAACTAAATTGAACTCAAGACTTTTAAATTTGGTAAGACGTATATATTATGAATCAGAGAAAAATGGACTTTAAAATGAGCTACTAGTCAAGCAGATAAGGGTTAGTCCCAAAAAGTAGTGTCTGACCCCTTAGAATCTCCTCTGCTGTGAGTCAATTGTGATTGTGCTCCGATTTGTGGCGAGTGACAGCTTATTTGAAACGTCTCATCCGTCTGATGATAGCACTACACGTCTTAAGAAGAATAGGAACCTTTTTCTCATTCTTTGACCTTATGGCTGAAATTTTAAGACTAGGGGGATCAGAAAATCGCCCTGGTTAAATAAAAAAGTCAGAAAGAGTTGTAGCAATGAAGGAAATACTAAATGTTATGGTAATGTTATGGTGAATTGTTTTTCACTTCATAAAACACTATATAGGACATAATAAGTCAAAGCAAGGCCATCGCCCGCTTTTTTGTAGTTTTTTGTAAGACAAGGATTTTGAATTTCTTAAAAAAAAAACTTTATTTGGGAACTAAATTGAATTCAAGGCTTTTAAACGCGGTAAGACGTATATATTATAAATCAGAGAAAAATGGCCTTTGAAATGAGCTACTAGTCAAGCAGATAAGGATTAGTCCCAAAAAGTAGTGTCTGACCCCTTAGAATCTCCTCTGCTGTGAGTCAATTGTGATTGTGCTCCTATTTGTGGCGTGTGACAGCTCATTTGAAACGTCTCATCCGTCTGATGATAGTACTCCACGTTTTGAGAAGAATTGGAACCTTTTTCTCATTCTTTGACCTTATGGCTAGAATTTTAAGACTAGGGCGATAAGAAAATCGCCCTGGTTAAATAAAAAAGTCACAAAGAGCTGTAGCAATGAAGGAAATACTAAATGCTATGGTAATGTTATGGTAAATTGTTTTTCACTTCATAAAAACACTGTATAGGACATAATAAGCCAAAGCAAGGCCATCGCCCGCTTTTTTGTAATTTTTTGTAAGACAAGGATTTTGAATTTCTTAAAAAAAACTTTATTTGGGAACTGAATTGAATTCAAGAATTTTAAACTCGGTAAGACGTATATACTATGAAACAGCGAAAAATGGGCTTTAAAATGAGCTACTAGTCAAGCAGATAAGGTTTAGTCCCAAAAAGTAGTGTCTGACCCCTTAGAATCTTCTCTGCTGTGAGTCAATAGTGTTAAAGTACTTTTAATAGTCCTTTAGGTTAAAGGAGACTAAATTTGGCAACACTATAATCAATTTGAAAGATTGGGCGATCGGCGAGGGATGTTTTCTTCAAAGTTTGGCAACACTGAAGATAGGGTGATGGAAAGGTCGATGTGCAATGGGCTACATTAATTACTTCAATACTTCAGGCTGGTCAACATTAAAACTTAAAACAAAAAGAGATTACCAAGTATTTGAAGAGGGTCACCCCTCCCCAGCACCTCGCTCTTCACGCTAAAGTTTTTTATTGCTTTTAAAACAGCTTCTTATTGTTCTACTTAAACGATCCTTGTGTTTCAGGAGTCTTTTTTAAAGAATTGGAACAAAATTCAAGCTTTAGTGTAAAGAGTGAGGTGTTGAGGAGCAGGCGAACACCTTCATATACGTTGTAATGTTTGTTTGGTTGAAGTTTTAATGTTGCTCCTTACTTTCAGTTGAGAAAATTTGTTTGTTTATTTAATTTTTGATCGTTTTTTAAGTATGCCAGGACTTAGCTTACTGTAAAGCGTGTTATAAAGACCTAATAGGATGTGTGACAAACATGAGACGCCATCTTAGAACGAACTTCCACAAGATCAGGGTTCAGAACAATTAGACATCAATGCTGCAGTAAGAAGACCTTCCCAAAAAATAACACGCTGAGTCTATAATTGAAGCCAGCTTGATGCTTACGTCGTGGGTCGTCTTGGAAGAGATTCCCATTACAAAAATGGACACTTTAATTCCAGTCCTAAAAAATGCTTTTGGAGACTCAGAACTTTGTAAAAGCTTCAATCAGGGCAGAACTAAAACTAGTGAGATAATTAGACACGTCATTGCCCCTGTAGAAAGAGATGTGCTTTCTTGTGAACTGAAGAAAGCTCATATCTCTTTAGTAGTCGACGAATTTACAGATAAATCTTTACCGATAAATGGTATTAATTCAGTGCCTCGAAATTTAATGAATTCAGTGACCTTGAGTGATTACAGAAGTCTCACAATACTCTGCTACGGATTAAAATCTAAAGTGACCATATTGTTGTGGACTAATTATGAATAGCTTTTTTTAGATTTAATGCTGCGGTAGCACCAGTAGGTTCGACATTTCTGTGTCTTCAACAATTTTTTAGTTCGAATTCTAGAAAATAAGAAAATGATTTCATCCAATTTTTTGCTGATTTAGTGACAGCCTGTGCAGAAGGGAGCGAGAACAAACCCAAGAGCCGTATGGGTACCGACCGGAAATTGATGCTTAAACTGCTGGGGAAAGGCGATTTGGGTACTGGCACTTCCCACAGGTTTTGTTAACTGTTTCATAACAGATATCAGTAGTCGAATATACGACTGATTGATTCAGTAATTGATTGATTGATTGATTCACCGCCCTACATTTCATTCCGTACCGTCATGTCATCGGAAAAACTAGTCTTGACTGCAGTTCTGAACTATGCGGTTTGAGCAAGGAAGGCTGGGAACACGGATACGGATGTAGTCAAAATAGGATTTGTATTTTTTGCTGGTGATCAAATTATGCAAGCCAAGTGGTTAATCTGGTCTGAAGCGAAAATTTCGATCAGACCAACTGACAGAAAGAAGGTTTCAGACACTTTTACAGACATCCTTAAAGCACTTGATTATAGTGATAAGAATTCGGTGCCACTGCCAAAGTTTGTCATTTTCCAGCCAGATGAGGTTTTCGTTGTCCCGGTGAAGCAAGCGTAACGCTGACGAGGAAGGTAAATGAGCTCTGTCTCGAGTTCAAGAGTTTTTTATCCTCATTTGGTCAGCCAAGTTCGTCTACATCCACCTCGGGTACTAAGGACATTGCAAACGTAAGTGCTAAATCCTCGTATGTAGTTGTCCTCAATCTCCCAAAAAACGCTCGATAATCCGGATGCTCACAAGAGTTTTGTCAATAGTGTTTGCCCGAACTCTGATGAGATAAATCAACTTCGTAAAACCAAAGATGACTGGAAGCTGATAGTAAGATCCAAATCATCCACAAGAACCATCGTTGAGAACTTGAAATCAAATGCTCCCGACGTAATTGCAAAACTAAAAGAGCGACTCTTCATTGCAGTTCTAAAGCGTGTCCCACCTAGTATGACAGAGAAGGACATAAAGAAGCTTCTTCCTACTGCCACTAATGTTGCTGAAATTCTCAGTTATGAAAGTGCGTCAGTCTTCAAGATTTACTTTGATAATAAAAATGATGTAGATCAGTTTTTTAGCGACTCAATCAGAGTTGGTTAAGAAAAGCTGCCTCCTGAACAGTTTAAATTTATGCCCAAACGCTGCTACTCCTGCCATTGTGTTGGGCATATCACAGCTGATTGTTCTTAATCTCCCCATTGTGGAAACTGTGGTGCCAAAGACTATGCATCAAGTAAGGATCTTCCTTACAAAAGTGATATTTTCTCTGTATTGTTCAACAAGAAAGGCCACACTTGCTATAGCGTGAGATGTCCAGCCAATAACTTACCATCAAAATGAAAGCTATACCCAGCAATGTCTCATACAGTTTTGCATCTTGGAATCTGAATGGTCATTTTTCTGAATGGTTCTGTGTTCTTAGAAGAACTAGTGCCTGAATATGACCTTGTTTCTGTTCAAGAACATTTTTCGACGTCTCTAAGTCTGAACTTATTAGATATATCCCCAAGTCACACAGTGTTCTCTGTCCCTGCGCACCGATCACGAACTCACGGTTGCCCTTCCGGTGAGTGTGCCACCTTTGTGAAATCTTCCCTCCGTACTCTAGCTTTGACTCTGGAAGTATTTTCTTGCAGTGAGGATTAATAATGTGGTTTTAGTTAATGTTTATCTTCCAACGGATTATCGAGACGAAAAATCAGAGAGACTGTTTGCAATTAGTGTGACTCGGCTAGCTAAATGTCTCGAAAATGTGAAAAAACTGGGACTTTCTTGTGTTATAGTGGGTGATTTCAACTGTGACATGACAAAGAAAAGAGAAACTGCATCTAGTCGTGTGACTCTACTTTATGGTTAGCTTGACAATGAATATGTACTCACATAAAAAAAATAAGGACTTTTCTTATATCCATAATAGTGGAAGTACATCTAATATCGACCATGTTGTTCATACCCCGTCGGTTTCTGTTTTTGAAGTAACAGTCTCGGACTCTTGTTTTACGTAGGGTCATTTTCAACTTTCTTTTGTATTTAGTGTGAATGTTAGCCCTGCAAGTTTGTCACCAAATCCGGGGGTGAAACGGTTTTGTTTTGTTTATGATTGGGAGTGTGCTTCTAGGGATTGTTTCCAGAGTGTTAGTGACATTATACTAGATAAAATTACAGTCCCGTTTGATTTGCTTGTGAATAGTTCTAAAATGAATTTACTTGAGTCTAGACTTCGGCTCAACACGTATTGCAGTGAGCCAAGTCACGCATTGCGTGTTGCTGAAAAGTCAGCTGTATCTGCTAGAAAAGTAAAGACTGATACAGAGATTCCTGGCTGGTCGTCTAATATCAGTTTATGGAATGCTTTTAATTCTGCTAAGTTGAGGCTTTCTATCTGGCGGGAAGCCGGTTCACCGCGTGATAGTTGGCTGAATAAAATTCGGATTCTTACGAAACGACAATTTGCAAAGGAGCTTTCTTTGTATCGTGGTTCTTTAATTGTGGCAAATTCTGAAGCCGTTCGTTCGAATCCGATTCAGCTTTGGTCGGCATTATCTAAGGATTCCCGAAAGGATCCACCTTCGCAAATTCCTCTACTATCATGGATTGGACATTACCAAAATGAATTCTCACCATCAGACCCACAGCTTTGGGATGGTTTTAAAACTCGTCTTGATGATTTTTTTCGCGTGCAAGAAGTACCGGTGTTACTAATAAGAAAACTTTGATATATTAGCTGTTAAAAAGCTGAAGAAAAAAAAATCGCGTGGGTTTGATCAGATTTTGGCTCAGCATTTATTTTTGTGCAGCGATTTATTTTTTGACCACCTTGTTTTACTTTTTCAAATGATTTTTAACCTAAGAATGGTACCTGATTCTTATTGTATAGTTTCCCTGATACTAATTTTGAAAAAGGGTAAAGCATCGTCAGAGTGCTCTTCCTACCGCCCGATTACCGTTGCAACTACCCTTTGCAAGCTTTTTGAGTTGTTGATTATAGATGAGTTACAATCAAAGTGCACTGTCCAGGAGTTTGGCTTTCAAACTGGCCTTGGATGCGGACATGCACTTAGTGCTTTTAATTTGGGTCTAATTGATGCAGAAAACTGTGGTGAAATCCAAGCACTAGCATCCATGACGTCAGACGTGCTTTTGATTCGTTAAAACATGAAGGTATAATACTTGATATGGGTCTTAGAGGTGTTGATCCTAGTTCTTTGGCGTCACTGTATGATATGTATGTTCATTTAAAAGCTGAGCTTTTACTTCCTGCGGTCATTGGCGCAAGACAGATCCCATTAATTGACTATTCCATTGAATTGCCACCACGGGCAGCCCTATGTTGCCAGTAAAAAAAGGAGTAAGGCAAGGGGCTATTACTTCACCGACTGCATTTAACGATAGCATTGTTAAACCTCAGTTCAATGCCCTGACTACATTTCTTCTTCTTGGGATCGACGTCTCCCTGATTGGTTAGGCAGATGACGTCTTTAATCTAAGTTGTTTTTTCCGTGGCCTAGAAAAAAAAATTCTGCAAATTCAGTGCGCGTATTATAAAATAGGCTTCCAGTTTAACGCTGATAAATCTTCTGTGCTATGTTTAATTCAAAAGAAAGTGAGCACGCGCCAGTTCAATTAGGTAATGCCGAAGTTGAGGTAGTTAATTCTATTGTATATCTAGGTCTTCTGTTCGACCGTTCAATTACTGAAACCCGTCGGTTTCTTATGGCTCACTTCCACAAACGCGCTTCGTACACCTACAGCCGTATAATTGCAAATAAGCGGAAATTTGATCACCAAATTCTATCATGACTTTATAACGATGAGTTCCAAAAACTAACAAAAAAGTATTTGTCCAATAAGAGAGTCATACTTACTCCCGCCATTTACCCTTGTAGCCATTTAAACATTTGCCTATCAATTACTTAGACTATCCGTCTTGGCTTTTCTCTTTCTACAATTAGCCATGCCTTGATGCAACCTACTGCAAAATACTTGATTTTCTGAGTCCGTTGATTTTGAATTGAAAATCAAGTATTTTGCAGTAGGTTCCGTCAAGACATGGCTAATTGTAGAAATACAAAAACCAAGACAGATAGCCCAAGTAATTGAGAGGCAAATGTTTAAATGGCTGCACGGCCAAATGTTTAATGGCTCTAATGTTAAATGTTTAATGTACTTAAGCCCGTGCTGGCAGATTTTTACTCTGAGTGATAGGCGTAATCTTCGAGCTGCATATTATAGGTTTGCAAATTTTTGCTGTGAGTGCCCCCATAGACGAGCAATCGGTACATGTCTAGGAGGTTTAATATAATTGACCCAGAAGATGCTTTAGGAGTGCAAATCCGGCGTTTAAATTTGTTTATTTGCGGCCACCCGTGGGCTAAATTGAAACGACAAAAATGGACCGTCAAGTTTTGTCTTCTTGACTTTGTATGGCTTTTTTTATTTGTGTTATTTATTTTAAAGTGGTGTTTTCTTTTGTTTTCTTTTTGTTTTGCTCCATCTGCCTTTGTTTTGATGGGTTAATAAAATATATATATATATATATATATATATATATATATATATATATATATATATTATATATATATATATATATATATATATATATATATATATATATATATATATATATATATATATATATATATATATATATATATATATATATATATATATATATATATATATATATATATATATAGAGTGCGAGAAGACTTTCTGGGGCTTAGGCCAGAAGTGTCTAATACTTGGACATTTGGAAAGCCTAGGAATACCTTTGCAAAATGTGATGGCGATTGCCTTTGACAATGCCAGTGTTAACACTGGACATCAAAAAGGTCTTGGTGTACTGTTAAAAGAATATGTGCCAGATTTGCTTGTGCTAGGCTGCACTAGCTATTCCCTTGCTCTCTGTTATGTATGTGCAGCTAGGAACTTGCCAGATGGAATTGACATTTTTATTCGTGATCTATTTGCATATGTGGCAAATAGCCCAAAAGACAGGATGAACTAAAGATCTACCAAAATTTCTGTCATGTGGAAAACCATAAGCTTTTGCAGACTGCAAGTACCAAATGGCTCACCCTTGAAGCTTCCGTTGAATGGATCCTGGAGCAGTAGAACCCGCTCCTTTTATTCTTTACCAACCATATTGAAGGTGACTCCGCTGGAGATAGAGGAGCCAAAGAAAAGGCTAATAAAATTCTTCCTTTATGCGTGATTCATCTGTGAAACTAACTTAGTATTTTCTTTCATTTGTCTTACAAAAGATCAATGCACTAAGAAAAGTTTCAAGCTTAGGGAACATAGATTCACAGGCTTTTGGAAATTTTGCAACAGACGTATCTGTTGCTCCCCAAGTGCTTTGTCAAAAAGGAAGAAATAGGGCGCGTACAAGATCCATTTAAAGTTCACTTGAGTCCAGCTCATTTTTTTGCACTTGATTGTATAAAGTTGGGACCAAATGCACTGTGCCTCATGAGAAGCTACAAAACACTGGTCTATTAAGTGCTCAGCAGGTTCACTGCATCCAGATGAGCTGTCTGAATTTTTTTTTGGAATTGTACTCACAAATGAGCAAACGGATTGACTACAATGACCCTACGTTGGAAAATCTCAAATGCTTAAGTCCAAATGTTGTCTTATCTGGAGATGTGGACACTCTTGTGTCTCTTCTTCAACGGTTTCTGAATTTTCTGGTTGACACTAAGGCACAACGTGATAAAATGCAAATACAAATGCAATAAACACGCAATTTTGTGTGCTGTTTTGAAGGATAAAAAATCCGTTTTGTTTCTGCTTCCATTATTTTTTCACTGTGCAAGGGTACGATACTTGACTTTACTACAGTGAAGTCAGCTATAGTTCATGACTAGTTACTTGGACCTCTTATATTCCTTTCAAAACGTTTGGATAAAATGGAGACAAATTTTTAACTAAACATTGGATTCAGTCAACTATATTTCAGTTAAATAATTATTAATTATCCTACGATCAATAAACATATTACCTTTTAACTTTCCAAATGTATTTAAAATAAAGTTAGGAGGACTCCCTATTTAAATCCAACCTCTAAATAATGAGTTAGACAATGATTTTCATCCTTTTTGTAGCTTAAAAGGTAATGCTCTGGTTAAAATGTGCTGGTGTTTATTTTGATTGCTTGGATCTTTAACTGAACTTTAATTGACTTTATCAAATGTTTATATAAGGTTTTGTCTCCTATTGTTTAGTTAAAAATTTGTCTCCATTTTATCCAAATGTTTTGAAAGGAATATAAGAGGTCCAAGTAACTAGTCGTGAACTATAGCTGACTTCACTGTAGTCAAGTCAAGTACCGTAACCTAGCAGCGAAAAAAAATGGCGAAAACATTCTTAGTCACACAAAATAATTCCTTTTCTTCCTCTACTAGATTTTCTTCTTCTTTCCTTTTCTTGTAAATTGATGTCCAATATTTACATGAAATCAGTAGTTTTCTGGGACATTCCCAGAAAGTGGATAGCTGCTTGTTTGGCAAATGTGGTGGTTTGCTTTGAGCGTATTAAATTCGAGCACATTAATGAATATGAATAAATAATAATGAGACAAGAATTCTGAGAAAGGGGCATTTTAAATGTGAATCAGAGAAAATGGTCTTTCTGGATTTTTTTATCCCAACAACAAGGAAGTGAAAATTTAAATTTTCTACTATATAAAACCCACATCAATAGCTTGCAAAAATATTCAACGATACATGTGACATAACATTTTATTTTGATGAACTTGCAGTGTCCATCGAGGAGAAGTCGGAGCCCATCAATAACTACACAGAATTTCATAAACAATAATAAAGTTAATAAACCAAAATTTGTATTATATCTTCAAAGAATAGTTGGCAGCGCATAAACAACAAAAAGATAAGATAAGGGTTTATTCCAAAAACAACACTACACAAAAAAAAAAACAAATGACCTTCCATAAGCTAACGCTTGTTCGGAAGTATTTACCCTCTTAAAAATTAACACTTATAATAACATACTAAAGAGAAAGAAGAGAAAAAAAAGAGAAAAAGAAGAAAGAAAGAAAAACAAAAAAAAGAAGAAAAATGAAAATCTTACACTCACTCGGCTCCTGGTCGCAATAATCAAAAATCAATACTTCACATACTCCAAAACTTCAAGTCGTCATCCCATAAATAATTAATAAAAAAAAAAATAATAAAAATATATAGGAAAAACGGGTTCCGGGCAAACCTGAGAGTGACTCAACTATACCACCCTTTAAACAAATTCATACAAATTCATACCTATGGAGACAAAGGGTTTTAAGGTCCCGACGAAATTCACATAGATCCGCTGACCTTTTTAAAGATACAGGCAAATTATTCCAGACAACTGGCCCCACATGACGTTTTGAAAATAGCGATCTAGTACTAGTAACTTGAGGTGTCCGTATATCTCTAGCATGACAAATAGGATAGTTGTGTACATCATCACCAGAAATAAATAAATTTAAAAAATTTAAAAAACACTTGGGAACCAAATTAGAAAAATATTTAAACATAAATAACCCATGGTAAAATTTTCCAAGACCTCACACAGGGATAATATTTAACTGTACATATTGGGATCTCACAGAGGTTTTCCGATTATCTCCGGACAACACTCGCAGTGCCATATTTTACATCACACGTAACTGCTGCAAATGCACTGAAAATGTGCTAGACCATATACTCACGCAATATACTAAATACGGGTGAACTAACGAAAAATAAATCAATCTCAAAACAGAATCCTAGAAAATATTTTTTAACTTTCTCATCATTCCAACATTTCTCGCAATCTTACTACTAATAAAAGAAACATGATTTTTAAAACTAAGGCATTCATCCACAATAACACCAAGGTATCGTATAGTATTTGTACGCTTAATTACATAATTCTCCATTTGCTAATCAACAACCCAAGGGTAAAAATTTGATGATCTGCCATACATAATAAAACCTGATTTACTATGGTTTAACAAAAGCTTATTCACTCTCATCCACTTATCTATACCTAACATACCTCTTCTCATTATCTCTATTAAATCAGATTCAGTCTTTGCTGCGGCAGTAAAATGGGTATCATCTGCAAAACTAGGAATAATCACCCTACAATTAGAATGTGCACTATCTAAAAAATCCAAAACAGAAAATCGTAAGTCGTTAATATAAACCAAGAATAAAAGCGGACCTAAACAGAACCCTGTGGAACACCATAATCAACCATTCTTTCACCAGACCTCACATTAGAAATTTCAACGTACTGGGTCCTACCTCTCAAAAAAGTTTCAAATAACTTCAAAACGTATTTCCTCTAATTCCACAATTTTCTAGCTTCATAATTAAAATTTCATGGTCAACTGAATCGAACGCTTTAACAATATCTAAAAAAATAGATGCCACCTTAAAACCATGGTCCAAAGCATCATGCACAAACGTTGTCAACAATAAAACTGCCTGTTCAGTAGACATCCCCTTACGAAAACCGAACTGATTAGAATGGAAAAAGGAAATATTCTACAAAAACTCAGATACTCTAGAATTAATAAGTTTTTCTACTAGCCTAGATATAACAGAAAGGAGGGATATCGGTCGATAATAATTCACATTTTTCCTATCACCCCCTTTAAATAAAGGTATTGCTCTGGCAGTTTTAAGACACTCCGGATAAATACCACACTTAAAACTAGCATTAATCAGGTACAAAATTTGTTGCGATATCACAGGAAATATTGACTTGAAAACCTTTGTTGAAATAAAGTCTGACCCGGATGCACTATTTCGCATACCTTTTACCATATCACACAATTCTTTTTCAGTAACCGGTCGCAAGTACATAGAAACGTCACTACTTTCAGGCAAAAACTGAGTAAAATCACCATCACTTGCATGCTGCTCAACAGACGACGCTAACCGGCCCCCTACACTAGAAAAGTGCTCACACATACGTTCAGTAGTTTGGCGAATATTTTCACCATCAACAAGACTACAAACAATTTCAGGCTTATTCGGTTTAATAACAGAATTTATAACATTCCAAGTCTTTCTCGGGTCACCCTCCGCATTTTTAAAACTATCACTCAGGTAATCTAACTTAGCTTTACGAAGTATACTATTCAACTTATTACTATACGCTTTATAAATATTTACATCGCTAATACTATTACTTAATGCGGACTTTTTATACAATTGCTGTCGCCTAGCTAGAGAAACTAGAATACTCTTCGTAACCCAAGGCTTCTTCGGCGAATCAAAATACTTACGTTTCTTCCTAGCTTGACTACAAGCAACTACCGTATCCTTAATCATGGAATACCAAAGTGTAAATTTATCATTCACATCTATATCATTACTATATAAAAATCACAATTTTTCCGCCAAGCTCATTTTTTAACTTCGGTACATTAATAACAGGAAAACAATTTTTCGGTACTTCAGAACGCTCTGATCTTGGCCGGTTCAAAAGAGAAGGAATAGATACCAACAGACCGAAATGATCCGAAACTTCGTTTACAATAACACTCGCACTACTATATCCAGTATTTAAGTAAACTTTATCAATCAACGTAGCAGAATCATGGCTCACTCTTGTACAAATATTAATAGAAGGCTGTAGTCCATAACCTAGCATAGTGTTTAGAAACTCCCTAGCTCTAAGGTTACTATTCACAGTTCTTAAATCCAAGTTAAAATCACCACAAATAAAACAAGGTCTAGTTGAAATCGGTAACTTATCCAATTGCTCTTCTAAAAGTGAGCTAAACTCATCTATATTATACGAAGGGGGTCTATAAACGACAATCATAAAACACTTAAAATTAAGACACTGCAATTCTAACACCATACTTTCAAACACCATTTCTCGATTAACTCTTATATCATCTCTCACCTTAACCTCAAAATCATTACGCACGTAAATTGCTAAACCGCCATGTTGATGCATCTCTCTATTTTTAATATACAGCTTATAATTACCAATCTCTAACAGAGAAGAACTATGGTTCTTCAACCAAGTCTCCGTTAAAGCTAAATCATGAGGGGTTGATTGCAGACATAACTCATTCAAAAACTGGTATGAACTTCCAATCCCTTGACAATTTAAATGAAAAATATTAAATTCACTTTGACAACTAATAGAACTTAAATCACACAGAAACTTATAACGGTAATCAGGATTAACCTCATGAAACTCACCCATACCAAAATTTCTGTGAAGTACCCCTCCCCCCAAATCATGTAATTTCATCGAATCATTCTCAAGAAAACCCAGCCGTTCCCTACCTAAACTTGACATTCAAAATGATCAATCCGAAGGGATGGAAACCGGAATTTTGGAATGCGAAAAAATAGTAACCTTACCATACCATGACTGAAACGACCAAGAACCGAGAAAATCCAGACCAACAAATCCTGAAAGAAAACAAAAGATAAGAAAACATGGAACAAAAATAATAACACAAAAAGAATCGCCAACATAAGGGACATAAATAACAAAAACAATGAATACTTCATAACAAAAAAAAAAAAAATGAATAAGTTAATAAGTTAATAATAAACGCAACAACCGCTTATTTTAAATTTCATAACTGACACTAAACAATACTCACACGATTACAAACCATCGGTTCACAAGATTACCATATTATCAAATAGGGACCTATATTAAACTCCTTCTCTACCTTTACCACCGCGTAAACCTCTTCCCCTCGCTTGACTGCGCTGATGCGCATTGCTATCACTGCGCGGTGAATTAAGCTCCGGGATTATATCACTAGGGCAGAATTTTGCTCGCGAACCATTAGGACGATCAAAATAAAGAAAAGGTGGAACGGTTTTAGTCACCCAAGCTGAAATACCTATATCCTTTAGCTTAGCCTTCTTCTCAAAAAGACTTTTTCGTGCCTCCTGGACAGAAAGAGGGGCATCATCACTAATATAAATCTCTTTCAGATTCCTCACAGATTTCCCTTTCAAATTCTTGCTAACTTTTAGTAAATCAATTTTCTTTTCCCTCGAAAAAACATTAACTTTGAAAAATTCCTGGTCTTTCATGTTTTGTAGGACTGTAAACTTGGGAACCTCGCTTACTTCAAGCCCAGACAGACATACTTGCTTAAACGCTTCACTAGCGTCCTCCTTACTATCACAAGACAAATTCCAAACAATAATGTTACTGTCAGATACCTGGTATTTACACATCATTAACCAACTTGCCAGATCAATATTGTTTTTCCTCAGTGCCATCGCTTTACTCGTGATAACGCTTATCTGATTTTTTAGACTATCAGTTTCGCTTTCAACTAATACTACACGGGCTTGAACTTCCGTAACCGATGCGTGAAACTCAAGCTGCGCTTTTTCCACCGATATAACCCTTTGTTCCAGAGATCTCATACGTCCATCAATAGAGTCTAACTTAGATCCGTTTTCTTTCACGATTGCCAGCATCGTAACAAAATCTTCGGACAACTTTAACAATGGTGACTGGGACTCCTCGCTAGAAGTGGCCGAAACACCTAAAACTGCTCCAGTCCCATCAGCTCCAGCACGCTGGACTTTACGCTGACGTCCCATCTTAGAAATAATTAAACAAGAAACGGCTTACCTCACTAGGCAACAAATATTTATCCACGGAGCTGCCAACGTGCATTAAGTGTTAGCCGTTACAAGGGCACGGCAAACGCCAACCCCGAACTCAGCTCCAAGAACGACTCCTAACGCCAATATCGAACTCAGCTCCAAAAACAACTCGAAATTTAGGCCAATAAATCAGCAGCAATTCCTCTTCGGGTTAAATGTACCAAATTGATACGAATAAATATAATTTGAATACTCGATCAAAAATCAGAATCACAGTTCAGAATGGTTTATATTCAGAATAAACTTGTAACCACCACTGGATAAACAAATAAGCGGATCTCGCGTAACAGGTCTTACTCAGTCATAAGACAAAACATTACAAATGTTAATTTATTCCAAACTAACCAACTTGGCAATTCAAAAACTAGTCTGTAATAGACCGTAAATCATAATCCATTATTACAATTTGAGTTAAAATGTTCACTCATTCACTGCTATCGACCAAACACACCTTATTCCGTTTATGATTATTAACTCAGATAATAATTTTTTTTTAAATACACAAGTATCCAATCAATTCAAATTATAAGCAATCTTCAAAATACAGATACTTATTTCAAGTTCTTTCATTACTTTTGTGAAATTCTGATTGCGTAAAAAATTCAAGTATCCGATTGCACAACTTATCACTGAATTACTTCAAGGTTAAAGAATCAAGTCAAAACAGGTGTATTCCCTTTGAGAGCTAGTTCAATACTGAGCTGGGAGTAAATCACAATTTACTCCCAGCTCTTTTTACAGCTACAAGGATAGTAGTTGTAAACAACTACACATTTCACAACTACGAGCATATGCTACCTCAAAGGATTATAAAAAAAAACTAGTAGGACACGGCAATCTAGGGAAGACAACTCCTCATTTTTGCAGGCTCAGGTTCTTTTATTTATAAACTAAATACAACTACAATATGGGTATGCCCGGCTGAGAGTCTAGCTCGTATTACCAGGCAACCAATAACAAATAAAAACAACAAAAACATAATATATAACTGCATTTGTACATAATCACACTCTTTTGTAAATAGATAAAAAAGAAAGAAAAATGTAAGACTTACCAAGCATCACCCCAAGCCAGCAGCCAAATGGAGAACAAACTAAAACAAAACACCAAAAATAGTGAAGTGAAGCCGTGGGGAAACCCTACCAATAGAATGTGCCAGCGGGAAGACCATAACTGAATTAAAAAAAAAATTAAAAAAAAATGAAATTAAATAAAATGATCAAAGGGTTAGTAAAAGATTTTTTAAATGACCCCGCAGTGTGCCAACAGAAAGACTAATATTAAGACCCGACCCATGCACATTCCAAAGTTTGGTTATGCAGTGCCTGAGTGAGAACCTCGATCTCTCAGTGCAAGCTCGGGGTTCAACATACTTAGAAGATCCCCTCGTTCCATAATCGTGCTCACATTGGTTAAATAGATCCATAGCATAGAAAATTTTCGGTAGAATTTTAGCAAAATACTTAACACAAAACATCAATCCATGAAAAGATAATAATAATTCCACTGGTAATATATTAAGGAAAGAAAATATACTTTTATTTGGCGATATTGATGGTAGGGATATTGGGGAGGGAATGAAAGTTTTCAGAATACGCAGTGCTTTATTTTGCTGCCTTTGAAGTGGTTTTATATGAGTTTTAAAAGTATTCAGAAAAATCAGGGGACAATAACTCAGATAAGAATGGACTAGGGCAAAATATACCGATCTCATCGCATGAAAAGGTAGAATAAATTTCAAATGCCGCAATATTCCAACATTCCTTCCCGACTTCATCCGCAATTTTGCAATGTGTTCCTTCCAACTCGTATTCTGATCAACTAGCACACCTAAATATCTCATAGTAGATACACGCTCTAAATAAGTATATTCATCAATGGGTAGTCTACTAAGTTCAGGTAATGACTGGTCAGTACGAGAGAAAATCATGAACTTGGTTTTTGGCATATTAACAGATAATTTATTTGCACTAAACCAAGTTTCTATCCTCTCGAAAGCTGCCAACAAATTCTTCTTAAGCGACCTTTCATCAGTACCGCTCACTGTGCAGGCCGTATCATCAGCGAATAGGACATTTAGCCCGAGATAATCCAGCGCCCTGTTGATGTCGTTAACATAAATAAGAAAGAGTAGAGGTCCAAGTATGGACCCTTGAGGAACGCCGACTTGACCAGTGATACCAAGTAGTGAAGAGGTAGCATTTCCACCATCCACAAACTGACTGCGCCCAGTTAAATATAAGTCAATCAGAGAATTTGTAGGTCCACGTATACCATAATTTTCCAGTTTACGAAGCAAAATTGTATGACAAATAGTATCGAACGCTTTTTTTATATCTATAAATATAGTAGCTGGAATTTCTTTTTTATCCAAAGTGTCGTGTATAAACTGTGTGAGTGTCAGAATCGCATGTTCAGAGCTATGACCCTTCCTAAACCCAAACTGAAGGTCATTAAAACATCCCCTCTTATCAAAAAACTTCACTATACGGTTGTAAAGACATCGTTCAATTACTTTTGCGAATGAAGATAGGATCGAGATTGGCCTGTAGTTTGTTGGATCTTTCACGTCATCACCCTTATGCAGGGCTAAAACACGTGCAGACTTTAAGCAAGCTGGGAAACGTCCACTTGAAAAACATAAGTTGATAACATGAACTAAAAATTCTGTAACATCAGGTATTATCCGTTTTAATAGGCTTGTCGACGAGCCATCCGTACCTTCCGACGACCCATTCTTCAGTTGGTATATAACTTGCAGTAATTCATCTGCTGAGACCGGCGTTAGGAAAAGAGAGCAATCCGATGGAGGCGGCATGTAAGCAGAATATGCTGAATCGGGTAAACTTCGAGTTGATGCCTCAAGTGATGTTACGTGACCAATATTTGCGAAGTGCTCATTTAGGACACCAACAACATTTCGCTTCCTTTAACAATTTTCTTGTCTTTTGGTGATAATATCTCTTTCGGAAGGTTTTTCATTTTCTTTTTCCCAAGGCATTCATTAATAATCAACCAAGTCTTTTTTGGGGACCCTTCAGCATTTTGAAATTCATGAAGATAGTATGACTGCTTCGCTTGTCGCAGTAACTTTGTCAGACAATTTCTGTACTGCCGAAATTTGGCCTGATTTTCATGTGTAGGATCTGCCATGAATTTCCTGAAGAGGTTATTTTTGGTATGGATAGAGGACAGAACAGCAGCTGTAATCCATGGTTTCTTTGGTTTAATGTAACGCCTAGCTTGCCTGCTTGATAAAGGACATGCCTTATTAAGTACTATTTCAAACTGGTTGATGAAGTATTCTGTAGCTTTGTCTACGTCGTCACATTCTAAGCAGGGAGACCGGTCGACTTGGAACAGTAAACTTTTCAGTTTATCAATCGAAGCAGCGTCCGGTCTTCTTGACCTCAATGAAGAGGGTTTAGGGGAGGGACCCGTTTCAAGGTCGCACAGGATCGTAAAATGGTTAGAAGTATCATCAACTATAACGTTACAGCCCAGTGTCTCTAAATTTGTGAAAATATTGTCAATTAATGACGCTGACGACTCCGTGATTCTCGTCGGGATCCGGCATGTTGGAAGCAAACCCGCGGACATACAAATCGTTACAAAGTCAACGGCAACATTATTCGAAAGCATTGAATTCACATCCCTATGTACATTACTAATATCAATATTAAAATAACCCAACATCATTAACTTACACTTTCTTTGGGTCATCAGTGAGCTAAGTTCATCGAACTTTTCTACAAATTGTTTAGCAGCCGAACTCGGCGGCCTATATAGGACGCAACATAATACTTTCGAAGGACTTAAATCTAGCTCAATAGCAAAAAATTCAAATGAAATTTCTTCATAAATGTAATCATAATCATTCACTTCTCTTACAGGTATACTATCATTTACAAAAAAAGCTAACCCTCCTCTCTGTCTACCTATTCTATGTTTAAATAACGTTTTATACCCATTTATATGAGCTAGCTCAGAAGATTGCTCATTTAAAAATGTTTCACATGCACCAAAAACATCAATCTTATGGTCGGGAAGCAATAGTGAAATATTTTCTAAACTACTCATAAGTCCACAACAATTTAGAAATGCTGTTCTCAGACACCTTCTTTGTTGGTTTACTCATAATCATTCCTAGAGAAAGGTATTTGTTCAAGGGTAAATTATTAATAAAATAATCATAAGTGTTTTCATCCTCTCTATCAATGCATGAAAGAATCTGTGATAAATTCAAGGGTCTCTCCTCCAACTCACTCAACCTATCGCGAGTTCCACAACAGCCACCACTATTCAAATTAGAAGAAAAAATAAATCACCCGTATTCTCCACTTGGCGGTGGGCCGGGGCGACACAGTGGAAAAAAGTCAACGGCAGTACGTTCCTGTAGAATTTCTGCAACAAAAGATATACGGCAAGAAAACTGAACCAATTTTAATGGATTTAGGCCTAGGAGCTCAGAGATAGATGAGCAGGGATTTCGAAATAAGTTAAAAATACGGAAAAAAAGAAAGCACATAGGAACGAAAAGAGCAAAGAGAAAGGAAACAAAAATAAAGAAGAACAAAGAGAACGAGATAAATACACTTTTTTTTAAGTAGGACACTTTACTTATCGATATTCACATTCCTAAGCAGCATAGACTATATACTGAATAATAATAAAAAAAACAAAACATAATCAATCTGACAAATCATTATATAGATATATATACAACCAATATTAGCATTCGTCATGTGTTACCCATGGGCCAGTAATATCGTTTCTAGTTTGCAGCAATAGTCTGGCCCCAGATTGTTTCACTCGCGTGAACTTGGATATTTGCTGAGCTTTAAGATCACGTGCCTTGGCCGAAAGCTCATTACGTAGGGCATTTAGTGAAGTAGGCAAATCAGTACATATTCTCATACCGCTTCCTTTAAGTTTGCCTACATTGCCCAATAACATTTTCAAGTCCAAATTATTCGCACAAGAAATAAGAACAGGCGATACTCCAGCTTGTTTGTTGTTTCTAACTGTAATGGGGCTAACACTCTTTGTGCGGTACACTTTTTTAAGAGGAATGTCTTTTTCAATCTCTAATTTCTCTTTGAATAAAGTCTCAATATTTTCGGTAAGAGATTGGCCTGATTTCTCTTTTGGCAGGCCGTGAATAATTAAATTCAGCTAACGATCTTTAACTTCTAGATCAAGCAACCTTTTTTCGAGTTTCACACGCTCAGCTAGATGGCTTTCAATAGAAGATCGTAGCTCAACTATTTCAGCATCTTTATCTGCTAAGCTTTGCCTGAGTGACTGTATGTCGGACATAACTGTATCGAGCTTGGAAGACACTTCAGTCTGTTGGGCTTTGATCGAAGATTGATCATTAGAAATTGAAATCAGGTGTTCCTTCAAGTCCTTAATTGCTTTTTCAAACGATGATTGGGTTACCGCGATTGTTGATTAATTTTGCTATAATAGCTGCTCAGGAGAAAATCTAGCTTAGAAAAACATAAAACGAAGACTTACACGCAAGGGGGGCAATATTAAACCTCCCACTTTTCTAAAAAAAAAATGCAGCTGTAATTTAACTTCAATTGGCAATATTCCTTAGGCTTGTAGTCAGCACGCCAGCAAACCAGTCAAACAATGTCACTTGGCAAGTAAACTAGGTCAAGTTCAAAGCCAACTAGATTTCAATTTATAATCCTCTTAGGTGTTCTCTCTTTGAACTGTGAATCAATACTGATAAATATGCAAATATGAGTATTGGAGCGATATGACTTTGGAGTGGTCCAAAATTTCAAATAGAGCACAAATTGAAAAAAAAAGAACACAGACAACAAGAATCCATAGGAAAAATCACGAAAATCTTGCGATTTTAAAAGAAGTACGGGCATTAATATACCATGATCCCACAATCTGGGAATGATTGCTCATAACTATCAGTAGTGAAGTTTCTTTAAGGAAGCGGAAGCCAAACGGATTTATCATCCTTCAAAACAGCGCACAAAATTCCGTGTAGGTTCTAACTCATAGATAAATTAATGATTAAAACTAGTAATCAAACGAATTAAAAAAATATGTAAGAAATGGAATATCTTAGTCTCTTGTAAGCATGGTGTTTAAATGATAAATTGCAGAATCATAAGTTCCATAACACCCTATAGAACAATAAATGTTAAAATAAAACCCACACACAATGGACAGCATGCAAGTCTAGAAAACAGGCAAGTTAAAACAATAACATATTTATTTATGCTCTCTTCCTATGTAAAAAAGAAAAAATTGTTTCCTTCACTAGAGACATAAGGGAATGAATTCATTCCGTCGAATAGTAGGAAGGCCATTCTCGCGCAAATGAATGTTAAATTTGGATTCAGAATGCAATTCTGACTATAGAGGTAAGTTTGAACTTTACCCCTCCTCCCTCCCAATGTGCAAATTTATACCCTGATTTAGTTTATAGCGGTGGGGTGAAGTGAAATTGTGCCAAAAGCGATTATCATTTTCGAAAAGAGCATAAGAAAAGGCATCGAGTGTAGGTTCACTTTATTCATAGGTCAATAATAGGAACTATTCAATATTTACCCATTGGGTCATTCGCTCTTTAAAAAGGTGCACAAGTCTAAAGTCTTTGCAGAATTTTATCAGTTTGAGAGTAGACTTTGAAAAGGTTCGTTTTGGTTGTTGCTTCTCGATCGCCTTACTGCAAGTTGCATACTTTCTTTTTCATTTCAAAGAAGAATGGTTGTGCCCAACAACTTTTAACTTCCCTCTATAGAAATTGATGTTGAATATACCACGTTCTTCTTCTTCTATTTAACAGCAGGCGGGCTTTTCAGTAAAACTATTTAGCCCTTTTCCTTTTGCTTCACTCTGTGGGCTACAGAGCTACTGGCTTGATTGCCTCATATTTATTAGATATATTCAGATATCTTTCAGCAGATCTTTTGACTCTAGGAGTTCAAATATAAGATGATAGATGTCGATTTCTATGCTCTGTGTGCAGGTATAGTTGGCTAGGCTCTTGGCTGATAGTGGGATTTTGTGGTGTTTGAAGTATTTTAACAGTTTACAAAGCAAGGTATGTTGTGCAGACGTCAGCATATTACATTCAAATAGGCAATGGTCAATTGTTTCATTATTCATATTACAATGCCTGCAAAGAGGGGACAGGGGAATTGAGCCACTTCAATTAGAAAGCTTATATGAGAATGCAAGGAAATTTAGTCCATTTGTTCCAGAACGAATTCTATGATAAATTTTAGAAAGATACTTATTGGGAAAGGGGGAAAGGATAGGATTAATCTTATTAAAATTAATATCTGATAGCCTCCATCGGTAAATATCTCTAATTGGGATTGGTCTCCCACTTGGCTGGTCAATATTTATAGCATTTTTTGCTATTTCATCAACCTGATGATTACCACTTATGCCAGAGTGGCTAGGAATGTACTGAAAGTAAGTTTTTATGCCACTTGAAGCAAGATTATCAATAATACTGAGACAATGATAAGTGTCAATGTCCAACTTATATTGAGGAGCTGAGGCCAGCAACTCAAGGCTTGATAAAGAGTCGGAATAGATGATAATATTATTCGAATTTTCAATCAAAGGTTGGTTTTGCTTAAGGTGTTCTAATGCCATGATTATGGCATTTAACTCAGCAGACATTATAGATAAATTATTAAATAATCTCTCGCCCATTGCAATTTTCAGGTGAGGAAGGAAAACACCACTTGCATCCTTCTCATCCATTTTTGACCCATCAACAAATATTTGGAAGTGATTTTTATAGGTAATTGTATTAAGTTCTGCAAATTTTTTCTGGACAAAAGCAATGGGGGTTAAATCTTTATTCCATTTTGAAAATTCAGTATTTATTATGGGAAATGACCAATTCCATGGAGGGGATTGGGGGAAAGTAGGTGCAATAGACTTTGCTGGTACAGGGAACTTCTTTTGAATATTGGCATACTCATCTGCAATACCTCTATACATGGCTGGATTTCTTAACCAATTATGTAATGTGTGTGAGCTATTTGATTCAATTTTTGTAAGATGTTTTATCAAGAGAAGGCTACGTCTCTCCCTTATTGTTGTTAATCCACTCTCCATAAGCAGAAACTTGGTGCTTGTGGGTTTCCTAAGACCAAATATGAGACGTATTATATCATTTTGTGTTGTTTCAATTTTTTGCATCTGGGTCTTTGCACATGCACCATAGACAATGAGCCCATAGTCAATATGGGGTCTTATATGTGATTTATAAAACTGGAGTAAGGTTTTCTCCTTACAACCCCAGGGTGTGGAAAGAAGTCTTTTTAGTATATTTGCTTTTCTATAACATTTTTTTATTGTGTTTGAAATGTGGAGGTGGAAATTAAGTTTTTGGTCAAGCATGAGACCTAGGTAATTAATATTATTATCTTCTGGAATAGTTGTTTTATTTAGAGTTAGTTTTGCATTAACATGGTTTCGCTTCCGGTGAAATTGGATTATTTTTGACTTGGTGGGTGCAATGGGTAAATCTGAATGTTGAGAGAATTTTTCAAACTGGAAAAGTGACTTTTGCAGATTTGACTGTGCTATCTGAAAGGTGTTGCCAGATGACCATAGCACCAGATCATCAGCATATTGTAGATTCGTGTGGGGTAGGTTCATGTCCCAGAGATATAGGGCAAAAAGGAGGCAACTGAGGACTGCTCCCTGAGGTAGGCCTTTGGATATTGTCTTTTGGGGTGAAGAGGCTGAACCAACACAAACAATGAAACTTCGCACTTCTATGAAGGATTTAATAAAGGATACTAGCTTAGGAGGTACTCCAAGGTTTGCAAGTTTATTTAAAAGGATTTGGTGGTTCACATTGTCATAAGCTCCTTCAAAATCTAGGAAAGCTGCCACTAGGATATTATTTTTTGAGAAAGATTCATTTATTGCATTTGTTAGCAAAATGAAAGCATCTGTTGAGGAGTGGTATTTCCTGAATCCAGTTTGAGTGTGTGGGATCATGTTATTTTTCTCAACAAACCAGAGGAGTCTGTGATAAATCATTTTCTCCATTATTTTCCCCATCACAGGTGTAATCATTATGGGCCTATAAGACTCAGGGTTATCTTTTGGTTTATTTTTCTTTAGGATTGGTAGGAGGGACGAACATTTCCATATATTGGGGAACCTAGAAGATGCCCAAGCGTGATTATAACAATTTAGCAGTTCTTGTTTGTATGAAGGTGTGAGATTCTTTATCCATGTAGGGTGTATATTGTCATAGCTACTGCTAGTTTTGGACCTAATATGATGTATTGCATTATTCAATTCCTGGATTGAAAATGGATTAGTTATGTACTCGGATCCTGGGCGTGGTTGGTAACTAGGGTTCATAGGAATTGTGGACAGCTTGCTTTGATTATTTGATGTTAGCTTATTAACAAAAAGAGTTGCAAATAGGTTAGCCTTTTCATTATCATTGTCATAATGGGTATTATTATGTATAAGCTCATACAGGAGTGGGTTGGGAGAAGTCTTTTTCCCACATATGTGGCTTATGACTTTATGTATAATTGGCTCATTTGTTTCTCTGGAGAGATTATTTGCAAAATTATTCCAGTATTTATATTTAGCATCTATTATAGTCCTTTTTAGATTAGATTCTGCTTGTAATTTTTTTAAATATGTAGTAGGTGTTGGTTTTTTTATGAATTCTGTCCTAGCTGCCTTTTTTATCCTCCATTTATTTAGGCACTCATTTGTCCACCATGCTTTAGGAATTTGTTTAGGGAATGTTTTCTTAGGTGTTGTCCTGGGGATAGCATGATTAGCTGTATTTATTAGTAAAGATGTCAATGCTTCAGCATGTGTGTCAACTGTTGTCTTAGAAATGCATGAACTTTGGGTGAAACTTGTAATTTCATCATTTAGCTTATTTTGGAAAATAGACCAATTTGCTTTAGTGTTGATATATTTGGATGTATGAGATAAAGTTTCAGCAGGTTCATTTAGGGAGCAAACTATAGCAAAGTGGTCTGTACATAGACTATCAATTTTATTTATGTAAATTTTGTTCAAAAAATTTAAAGACACAATTTGTAGGTCAATTGTGGAGAGATTGCCACTTTTGGGGTTGAAATAAGTATTCAGGTTTGGAGGGGTAGCAACAACTAATTCATTATTATTTGAAGTCATATGCTCAATAAATTTACCAGCTTTATTTGCTGGTTTATTCCCCCACAAAAGGCTGTGGGCATTGAAATCTCCACAAATAATGATATTTTTTAACATATTAGAATTATTTATATAATTAAAGAAATCCTTGGCATCTGTAGTTTGGCCATTAGGGTTATAAAAGCTTATTATGTAGGTTTTTAAATTATTCAGCCAAACACTTATACCAATTACATCAACATCATTTTCAAAATCTGGAAAATTGATGCCACAAAATTTTATATTATTATTAACTAATAAAGCTACACCACCTCCTTTTCTCTCTGAAGATCTATCCTTTCTCAGGATAGTATATCCCAGAGACTTAATTTGTTGATTTTGGGTTAAATGAGTTTCTTGGAGGCAAGCAATATTAATTGAATTATTATTCATAAATGATGTTAGTTCATTTAGCTTATTTTCTGTGAGTGATCGTATTGATATTGATAAAGTATTGATAAATGTTGTGTTGTTGATTTATTCTTCATATGAATGTGTATCAATGTTCAGCTTTGTTAAGAGTAAAGCAAGATCTTTTTTTGCTTGAATGAGCATATCATCTGGGATGTAAATTTTTGCCAATTCTGCAATAATATTTGTTTTCTGTAGTTGATGTATGTTCATGGCCTGAACTGCATTACAGTTTAGAATGAATAAGCATATATTTGGGGATTGCATTTTTGGTAGTGCATCCTGTTTGTTGGTTAATGGATTGATTCCTGGTAGTGTTTCTGGTTTGTTTCTTCTTGGGAGGGAGGGCCAGGCTGGCCTCATCTCACCGGACAAGGAGGCTTGTTGGCTTGGTGATTGTTTCTTGGTGATTCACGTTTTCACTTAGTATTTATGCTTTGATTTACTTCTTCGTAAGTGGTTGAAAATACCAGAAAGACGCCTGGGGGACGGCCCTGGCAGAGATAACAGAGATCATACCGGCTAGCTGTTCTATCTTTTGCACTTGAATAATTTAATTTGATTTTTTTTATTTCGCTTAATACTTTTTCTATCATCTTTTCATAGAAGAGTGCAAAGAGCAAATAATGGGCAAAAAGAGTGCAAATCTGGTCCGTGGAGTGAAAGAGTGCAATGAAAAAAAAGAGTGTATTTCAAACGAAAAGTGTAAGTTGGCAACCCTGATCTCTACCATTATCCAAAGCCGGACAGAGATGCACCTGCTCCGGAGAACATATAAACAAGTAGGAACATAAGCGACATTAGATTTTGTCATGGGTAGGCACGCTTACGTCATCGGTATTCGCAGCCAGGAAAAGAAATAAGACGAATGGGGCGTCTAGGGAATAAAGAAGATTGCAATGCGTTGAGAGAGGAAAGGAGAACAATTTGTATGGCTGTAATAATGCAAAAGGTAAAGATAACATTGGTTGTAAGAATGGAAGGAAAAACAAAAAATGAATTTGTAACGATAATACTGAGTAAGAGCGACCCAATGCTCAATAAGCCACTTTACTCAGGCCTGAAGGGCTAACCAATTTGTCTGTCCCGGTGCCGGATTCCGATGTGTTTTGCGTTGAAAGAACTCCTGATATTCGGCATACTTATCTCGCCTGGAAGCACTTCTGGAAAAGTGGGCATTGATATTTTGCGCCAAGTCTTCTAGGGTCTTGGGAAAGGACAAGTATACAAATGCAAGCATTCAAACATGAGCATTTCACATTCAAGATATGGGGCGCCATGGCTTTAATTAGCGTTGAAGAAGATTTATTGGCTCCAAACATGATTTTAGTAGTATCCGCATAAAATCCAACAATATTTTGCCAGGGAGTCAAGTTTTTTCAATGACTTGTTTGATACAGTTAGTCAGACCCTCAGCCGATTCATTACTATGCTTGGCCATGTCCAATACTTCGACATGAAGTTTTAGATCTTTCTCGCTAAATAATACTACAATGATAGCTAGCTGCCAATTAACAGTACAATCAGTGGTTTCATCAATTATCACAGAGAAGAAAGTAGTTTTGAGAAACTCGACTAACTGGTTGTGTAGTACCAAAGAAAAATTTCTGTCGCAAACTGACTGTAGCTTTCTGTTTACACAAAGTGACCCCTTCCAGGGTCTGGTCTTTCGGATAATTTTTTTTGGAGAGGGATCAAGCTGTCTGTGAGACGTAAGGGCAGATAGTGTATTCTAATCCATATCAATTGTTTTTTCTAAATTTAGGAAATGTATTTGTACATCTTTGAAACCTTATAAAATGGGATTGAGCAAAGCTGTAAAGCTAAAAACAGTTTTTTTGTACTTCATTTATGGAGAATATCTATTTCGCAAAGTTTAACTTTTATAAAACGAAGGTTTTTAAAGGTCATCAAAAGTCACTGTCCTCTAGAGGGAGAAGGAGTGGAGGTAGGTACTTCAGATTACCTTCCCGAGGCAACTTTAGTCTTTAGACCCATCCCTGGAAGTTTCATTTTCGCAAGACAGCAAAAAATAGCTATGCTAGAATTTTACCATATTGTGATCCCTACCGTGTATAGATTAAGGATCAGATTTGTTTCCATCAGCGATCAACGATCACTTGCTTTTTTTCTGCAATTGCTGCATAGCCTAACCAATACTCCCTTATGTCGGTAGTTTACACCAATCAAAGCCATTGCTTAAAAATAAAATAGGTACTAGGCTTCCTAGTCAATATTCCATGGTTCAGCTTTTTGAAATTTAGGCAACGTAAGCGTGTGCTGCTTCCTAAACTTTGTAGAAAACTCACCATAGACAATCTTTAAGAATTTTTCAACCATTCGTTTGACAAATAAAACTTTCCACGAATCAAAGTAAGTCTCCCTCAAAGAAATGATCACCCCAATATAATGATGATCTTCCTGGAAGTAGAAGCCATTGTCGGGGTTATATCGCGAAAATTGTTAGCTGGTTCCTGAGTTCAGAGTTACCGTCACGCAGGGTTAACTAGCATTACAAAAATTAATTAAACAGGTGAATATGTTTAGAATCAAATGCCGTTAAAATTCGTCATCTATATAATTTAACAAATATTGCATTGAGTTTTTCACATTAAACCTTTTATTTTTTACGAGATTTTTCACAGCTAAAATTTTCCTTTTAAACAAATATTATTAGTACCTACTTAATCTTTTTCAAAATTAGTTACATCAAAGTTCAACCTGAAAAAGGATTTTAAATGCATAGACCGCATATATTGAAAATATAAACGCCAAAACAAGGTTCCCAATTGAATTTCTATCCCACTGAGAGAAACAGACATATTGGAAAAAAGGGTTGACGAAACTGTTGAATACCCCTTTAGGGAGGGGGTATTCAACATCTGGGAGGGCTTCCATCCAATTGAGAGAAACAGACATAAAAGGAAAAAAGAGTTGACAAAAATGTTGAATAAGTCCCTTACTAAATACATAACCTAACCGAATCTAGGTACCCCCCCTTAAACCCCAAAAACAATCGTTTAAATATTGTACCTCATTGAGAAACCATGGCTTTGCAGTCATTTATCTATAGAGGTCTCTTGCAAATAGCCTGTTTGACAGGTTTCGTGACTGGTTTCCTTGTACAATATATAGCAGTGCCTGCATAATGCAACAGTACCCGTATTTCATATATGGTATGCTTCACTCCTACCCCTCCCCCCCCCCTAATGTGCAAATATATAGCCCAAATTTGTTTCTAAACTATTATATATTCATCCTATTTTATTTCATTTCATTAGCATTAACCAAACTTGACTTCTTTAGCAGTGCCCGCATAATGCACCAGATCAGAGAAAAAGCTCTTTCTGGGTTTGTTTATCCCAACAACACAAAAGTGCAAATTTAAATTTTCTACTATAGAAAAACCACATCAATGTCTTGCAAAAATGTTCAACGATATATGTGACACAACATTTTATTTTGTTGCATTTACTGTTTCGATCGAGGAGAAGTCAAAGCCCATCAATAACTACACAGAATTTCATAAACAATAATAAAGTTAATAAACCAAAATTTTTATTATGTCTTCAATGAATAGTTCGCAGCGCATAAACAACAATAAATCATAATTTACTCTCAGCTCTTTTTACAGCTACAAGGATAGTAGTTTTAAACAACTAAACATCTTACAACTACAACCATATGCTACCTCAAAGGAATAAAAAAAAAAAAAAAACCTAGGAGGATACGACAATCTAAGGAAGACACCTCCTCATGTGTGCAAATATGAGGATATACAGGCAGAAGTTCAACCTTGTAATAAGAAACGTTTGCAGAAATTGACTTTGTAGCAGTCCAAAATTTCAAATAGAGCACAAATTGAACAAAGAACACAGACAACGAGAAACCAGTAGTGAAGTTTCTTTAAGGAAGCAGATACAAAACGGATTTATCATCCTTCAAAACAGCACACACAATTCCGTGTCGGTTCCACTAACTCATATAGATAAATTAATAATTAAAACTAGCAATCAAATGAGTTAGAAAATATGCAAGAAATGGAATATCTTAGTCTCTTGTAAGCATGGTGTTTAAATAATAAATTGCAGAATCATAAGTTCCATAACACTCTATAGAACAATAAAGGTTAAAATACAACCGACATACAATGGACAGTATGCAAGTCTAGAAAACAGGCAAGTTAAAACAATAACATATTTATTTACGCTCTCTTCCTATGTGAAAAAATAAGATTATTTTCTACACTAGAAACATCAGGGAATAAATTCCATTGAATAGTAGGAAGGCCATTCTCGCGCAGATGAATGTTAAATTTGGGTTCGAGATGCAATTCTGACAATAGAGGTAAGTTCGAACTTTACCCCCCCCCCCCCTCCCCCTAATGTGCAAATATATACCCTGATTTGGTATATAGCGGTGGGGTGAAGTGAAGTTGCGCCAAAAGTGATTATTATTTTCGAAAAGAGCATAAGAAAAAGGCATCGAGCGTATGTTCACTTTATTCATATGTCAATAATAGGAACTACTCAATATTTACCCGTTTTTCATTCTCATTTTCAATTGGCTACTATACTTTTGGCCCTGGATTCATTTCTGAAAGTGTCATTCACCTAAAGGACCCTAGACGGTCAATCATTTTGATCAAAAGCTTCTTACAGTCGATTGACTCAAGAATCATTGACCGTCTAGGAGCCTGTTTGACGCTTGAGTCAAGTGTTTACGGTGATTGATAGAAAGTTTGAATGACTCAAACATTTTGATCGAAAGCAGTGTGTTAGATTAGCTTTGGTCGAGATTCAAGGGCTGATTGAAGGTTCGATCGAAGATTAATTGAAGCACACGTCAATGGATTAACGGAGACTTTTGATCAAAATAATGAACCATCTAGGGCCTCCTTAACTCAACTGCTTTTGAAGATAGCAAAAAGTGTCGAAACTACAACTTTAGGCTACTCCATATTTTCCTAATCTACCCTTTTATGTCATTTTGATAGTATGGGTCCCATCCAAAGCAAATTCTTGAACCTGTGGCTGGTAAGACAAGATTTTTATTTCAGAAAAATTGGCTATCGCAAGCAGAGATGGGTCATTCGCTTTTTAAAAAGGTGCACAAGTCTAAAGTCTTCGCAGAATTTTATCAGTTTGAGAGTAGACTTTGAAAAGGTTTGTTTTGGTTGCTGCTTCTCCATCGCCTTTCTGTAAGTTGCATACTCCTTTTCTATTTGCAAGAAGAATGGTTTTGCCCAAAAAATTTTAACCTTCTTCTGTAAAAATGGATGTTGAATCCACTACGTTTTCACTTGTTATTTATACTTAGATTTACTTCTTCGTAAGTGGTTGAAAAAACCAGAAAGACGCCTGGAGAACGGCCCAGGCAGAGATAACAGAGATCATACCGGCTAGTTGTTCTATCTTTTGCACTAAAATAATTTAATTTGAATTTTTATTGCGCTTAATACTTTTTCTATCATCTTTTCATAAAAGAGTGCAAAGAGCAAATAATGGGCAAAAAGAGTGCAAATCTGGTGCGTGGAGTGAAAAAGTGCAATGAAAAAAAAAGAGCGCATTCCAAATGAAAAGTGTGCAAGTTGGCAACTCTAGTCAGAACAGTGAAAGGGGCTGCAAATTTTTTGACTTGCTCATGCTTTTAACAACTTGTACTCTTTTTTGGCCTTGATTTCCGCTCATTTTCGACGGCAGCAGTTGCCAACCTTGCCTCCGGGATCAGCGCACGTCTTTCAAGGGGAAATTAATGCCCATGAACACTAATCAATTTTGTGTATAATACACTTCTCAAATTTTATAGCAACCACACTTGCAGTTTCCTAGCCCTTGAATATATTTAAAATCCTTTTTTTTCATCTGAAAAAAAAGAAAAAATTTTATATAATTTACCAAATTTAATGGTGAAAAAGCCAATGAATACTCGCCATAATTAAATTAAAGTCTCCATGCATCTTTTTCGAAAATAGTACGTAATTATTAACTGCTGAAATTTGAACCAGGATTCGAATAGAATTGCTGAAGTGATTGTTTTTGGCCTCAGACGGCTTGGTTCTGTGGTGAGTTGTTATTAGTAGTAGTAATGACTAAAGCCCACTTTGGTTGTTAACATGAAAATAATTGGCATAATACGTAAAACGGCCACTGGGTTCTCAGAAATAAAATTTTCGACTTTTCAGTCATATTGATAACAGAATGTGAAACCCCTGATTTCCTTTTCTCAAAAAGGTAAACTTGCATTCAAACGATTAAGACGTTTGACTATTAAAATGAATCGGAACATGTCTGTTTTTAAAAATAATTTAGAGACTTGACTCATTGATGTGAAAAAGTTTTGTAAACCTGCATATGTTTAATAAATTGGAGCTTCCGAGTGGCATTCAAAGCAACGGGATTTATATCCTGAAAGTCAGAAAAAGAAATTAAGGTTATTCTCTCACTGCTAGAAAAAAAAACAGCCACTTAGTGAGCAGCACCTATCATTTATCCGGTAATTTTGCCAGTGATATGCTAAAAGCTTGGAACAAAACAATGCAGAAGTGAACTTTCTGTTTGTTGCTATGTATGCTTTTAAGCTAACATAACACTGTTTTTGGTACTTAAGTATTAAACGTACTCTTTTATTTAACGCAATGAAACCAGTCACGGAAAACCCGCTAAAGACGGGTTAATTCGAGAGACCGCTATAGAGTCATACAATGCCAAGCGTGGTTTTCATTGCGATAACGACATTTAAACTGTTGTTTTTTGGGGTTTAGGAGAGGGAAAAGGTACCTAGGTTAGGTTGGTTTAGGTTAGGTGCTTAATATATGGTATGATTTACCCCCCCTCCACTCCCCCTAATGTGCAAATATATAGCCCAAATTTGTTTCTAAACTATTATATATTCATCCTATTTTATTTTATTTCATTAGCATTAACCAAACTTGACTTCTTTAGCAGTATATAAAAGAGTACGTTTAATGCTTAAGTACCATGTTTTTAAATAAGATCATGGTATGTATGAAATCAACCGAGTGTTTAAAGGACAATTTGCCTTTTTGTTTTTATATAATATTTGCTTTCAGTGAAGCACTAGTTAATTTTACGACGGCATGCGTGGAGGGTGTTGTAAATTTTGTTCGTTCACAAAGCTCTATTTTGCTTTTGACCTATGCTTATGTGTAGGTTATCTGATATGCCGATTGTATTTATTCCTCGCTATCTTTAGTAAAAGACGAAAGTCTTTTACCGTGTATTTATTCCACGGTAGTCTTAGTAAAAGACGAAAGATTAACTCGATAAAAGGTAATGAGGAGAGGCCAGAGCTATGAAAATTGTTAGAGTTGATTTCAGTATATAAAAATAAATCCTAGTAAATCCTTATCGGTTTTTTTTCACAAGGTACGAAAGCAATAAGGAATTCAATGTTCAATCAAGTAAATACAGGCAAAAAGTCATATGATGAGAAAACATATTCAATGAGCAGCAATTCATGGGTAACTTCAATGACATGGTACTAAATCTACATCCACAGAAAATAACATAAATATTCAGTAATCAGGCTAAAAAATAATTGCAATGTAACTGAGTGGTCGATCAATTGCTGTAGCCAAAGGCCCCACTATTTAAATAGTCCAAGAAGCTTGGCCGTAGCGAAGGAATTTTTAGACTGATATGTTGCCAACGGAATTGATAAACAAAAAATCGCGAAGAAAGGAAGAAAACGAGGACAATTAACAGCCAGTGAAAAAATTGAAAATTTATGTAAATATTTCGGTCAAGACCTCCGCTTGACCGTCCTCAGTGCAGAATAAAACTGATAAAAATATAAAAACCAAACCTTAAAATAAAATTGTCCTCGTTTTCTTCCTTTCTTCGCGATTTTTTGTTTATCATGATTAGCCAGTGTGGTCTCAGAAATTATTTGCCAACGGAATTGACTTTAGACCCCGGCGCCCCGCCGGCGGATCGACCGAATGCCGCCAACGAGAGGCCCGGTCGACCACCGCCAAAGTGTCGCAACGCCGCCAGTGCACCGCATGCACGCCACCACCGAGAGAGGCGGCGGAGTTCGGCCGACTTTAAATTAATTTTGCGGCAATTCTTTATTGCGCCAACCGCAAAGTCGGAGCTTTTCCTTCTCGTGTGGTATAGCATTTCGATTTTCCTGATTAGAAATCAAGCAGGGCATGCACTACCCCCCAATTTTTGGGTATTTCCCCGTAAACCTATGCGTCACCCAGAAAAAAAAATTGGTTCCCCAAATCCCCGAAAATCACGCGATCACGGTGCCACCCCTAGCGATTTATCACCAGTGATTTTCCCTGCCAAATATTACTTTGCATACCATAATTCTTCACTACTCTCTTGTTCGTTGATTTTCGTCTCTTTTGTTAATTTGCATAAAAACCAGACTAATGCAATATGCAATTGCAAATGTTGCAATATACATAGTTCTTCATATGTTGGCAAAAAAAGTAACGTCTTTATGAAATGAGTTTAAATCATTTCGAATGCAGTTTCCCAACCACTATTTCTTACATCATTCGTAGTCAAGAATTTTATTTTCAAGCTGATTAGAATAATAGAACGCGTTCACTACTATACAGCTTCAGCCTTCAGTTAGATTTTGAAATTGACAGCCGAGATTGTTCCTACAGATGAATTGTAAGCTTGCAGATTTTTTTTTCTTTTGCTGTTTTTAGATAAGATTTTCTTAATGTTTAATAATCTATTGTTGAACGCCTGATAGATTAAAGAAAATACAAACTTTTTTCTGAAATTTTTTTTACCCCCCCCCCCCAAAAAAAAAAACAAAAAAAACAAAAAACCCTTCTCTTGAGACAAAGTTTAGCTACAGACTAAGCTATGTACAATTTTGGGGAATTAAAGATTGAAACAGAATTTATCCCAAAATTATGATTCGTAATTATTGCCTGTGGGGGGGGGGGCTTAGGGGGCTATCATTTTTAAATGATAATACCTCTTTTTTTCTTTCTTTATTTAGAGCAGGGATTCCAAAAAGATAATTATTTTTTTCATTTAAACTGGAGACAGAAGAAATGATATCAACTTCCCTGGGAAACCATTGAAATATTTTGATAGACCCAGGGCCCCCCATTGGGACTTGTTCATTGTCTTTGGTATTTTGTGACTTCTCTTAGGCTACTGGCCTAATTTGGCTTTTCTGTGCGTGTATCCAGAGGAGGGGGTGTAGTGAGCATTCATATTTAAATGATAATACCTTGATTTTTTTGAAAGTAGGGATGCCAATAATCTAATTATTTTCTTTATTTAAAGTCGAGACGGTATCCTATGAAGATGGTATCCAGATGGGGGGAGGGGCATAGGGAGTTATTACATTTAAGTGATAGTACCTTGATTTGTTTTATTGAGATCAGGGATGCCAAAAAGTTGAAAAGTTGACCAAAATTAACAAGATTTTCGTGAGTTATACTTAATACAGCACTTATATAGTTTTATCGTCCGAAGGGAATGGGACACATGCGTCAAACCCGTTTTTTTTCTTATTGATGAAACGTGTTTACTTTGAAAACAGTCATTCATAAGTACCAGGCAGATTCACACTGAAACGAATTTGTGCGACGAAAGTGATATCGACATCCCTACCTAACGTTGCGCTCGAGTGACAATGGCGACCTTGGCCCAGTGCCCAAGTCATAAGCAGCGTGCTAGCGCCGCCTAAGTAAAAAACGATGTGGGCACAAGATTTTTTTTCTCTATACCTGGGCACTTCGTATCGAAGGAGTTGTCGTAGAAACTTCAAAAAGGGCTAATTCGATTGAAAATTGGAGTGGATAGTGCCCTTTTTAATAGTCGAAAGTGATTGGAGGGCAACCAGCCCCCCCCCCCCACGCCCGTCATTCCCCCAAAACATCCAATCAAAAGTTTGAGATAGCCATTTTGTTCAGCGTAGTTGGTTTCAAGATAGAAAGTATATTTTTGAGGGGGAAACTCCCCCACAACCCTCGGGGCCAGGGTTTTAAATTATGCCCTGAGGGCATATAAGAACGATGTTGGCACAATGTATCATTTATTATTTTTTTTCCTTTTGAGCAGGGTACTTCATATGGAAGGGGTTGTCGTAGAAACTTCAAAAGGGACTAATTCGAATGGAAATTGAGAGTTCTAGTGCCCTTTTTAATAGTCGAAAGGGATCGGAGGGCAACCAGCCCCCCTCCCCCACGTCCATCATTCTCAAAAACACATCCAATAAAAATTTTGAGATAGCCATTTTGTTCAGCGTAGTTGATTTCCGGACAAAAAATATGTTTTTGAGGAGGACACTCCCCCACAACCCTCAGGGTAAGGGTTTTAAGTTATGTCCTGGGGGCATATAAGGTTTTTATAGAAGGTGTTATCGTAGAAACTTCAAAAAAGGCTCATTCGACTGCAAATTCAAAGGGCTAGTGCCCTTTTTAATAGTCGAGAGTGATTGGAGGGCAACTAGCCCCTCCCCCGCCCATCATTCCCCCAAACACATCCAATCAAAACTTTGAGATAGCCATTTTGTTCAGCGTGGTGGTTTTCCAGATAGAAAACATGTTTTTGAGGAGGACACTCCCCGAAACCCTCAGGGCCAAGGGTTTTAAGTTATGCCCTGGGGGCATATAAGGTTTTTATAGAAGGTGTTGTCGTAGAAACTTCAAAAAAGGCTCATTAGATTGGAAATTCAAAGTGCTAGTGCCCTATTTAATAGTCGAAAGTGATTGGAGGGCAACTAGCCCCCCCACGCCCACCATTCCCCCAAACACATCCAATCAAAATTTTGAAATTGCCATTTCGTTTAAGGTAGTTGATTTCCAGATAGAAAGTATGTTTTTGAGGAGGACACTCCCCCACAGCCCTCAGGGCAAGGGTTTTAAGTTTTGCCCTGGGGGCATATAAGGCTTTTATTGAAAGCGTTGTCGTAAAAACCTCAAAAAAAGCTCGTTCGATTGGAAATTCAAAGGGCTAGTGCCCTTTTTGATAGTCGAAAGTGATTGGAGGGCATCTAGCCCCCCCCTTTCACTCCAATCATTCCCCCAAACACGTCCAATAAAAACTTTGAGATAGCCATTTTGTTCAGCGTAGTTGATTTTCAAATAGAAAATATATTTTTGAGGAGGATACTCCCCCACAACCCTCAGGGAGGGATTATAAGTTATGCCCTGGGGGCATATAAGGTTTTTATTGAAATCTTTTTCGTACAAACTTGAAAAATAGCTCATTCGATTTGAAATTCAAAGAGCTGGCATCCTTTTCATTAGTCGAAAGTGATTTAAGGGCAACTAACCCCCCTCTCACGCCCACAATTTCCCCAAACACGTCCAATAAAAATTTTTAGATAGCCATTTTATTCAAAGTAGTTGAAAGTTTCGGAAATTAAATCTTTAAGGAGAACAATCCCTCCCCCCACAGCCCTCAGTGCAAGGTTGTAACTTATGCCCTGGGGGCATATAAAGCTTTTATTGAAAGCGTTGTTGTAGAAACTTCAAAAGGGCTCATTCAATTGGAAATTAAAAGGGCCAGTGCCTTTTTTAATCGTTGAAAGTGATTGGACAGTGACTAAAGCCCCTCTCACGCCCACCATTTTCCGAAACACATCCAATCAAAATTTTGAGATATCAATTTTGTTCAACGTAGTTGAAAGTTCTGGAAATTATGTCTTTTGGGATGATAAACCCCTCAGAGCCCTCAGTGCAAGGGTTGTAAGTTATGCCCTGGGGGCATATAAGGCTTATATAGAAAATTGTTGTATAAATCATAGGCAGCGCGATCGCGCTGCCTAAGTAAAGAACGGGGACACTCGAGAACGAGACAAGAAACGGGAACTAAGTAACGAGGAGGACACTCCCCCACAACCCTCAGGGCAAGGGTTTTTATATGCCCTGGGGCATATTAAACGATGTCGGCAAAATGTATTATTTATTAATTTTAACCTTTAAAGCAGGGCACTCCGTATCGAAGAGTATGTCGTAGAAACTTCGAAAAGGGCTCAATTCAATTGGAAATTGCAGTGGCTTGTGCTCTTTTTAATAGTCTAAAGTGATTGAAAGGCGACTAACACCCCTTCCATGCCAACCATTTCCTGAAACACATCCAATTAAAATTTTGAGATAGCCATTTTGTTCAGTGTGGTTGATTTCCAGATAGAAATTATGTTTTGGAGGACCGTCCCCCACAGCCCTTAGGGCAAGGATTGTAAGTTATGCCCTGGGGCATATAGGTTTTTTTTATAGAAGGCGTTGTCGTAGAAACTTCAAAAAGGCTCATTTGATGGGAAATTCAAAGGGCTAGTGCCCTTTTTAATAGTCAAAAGTGATTAGAGGGCAACTAACCAGCCTCTCATGCCCACCTTTTCCCCAAACACGTCTAATCAAAACTTTGAGATAGCCATTTTATTCAACGTAGTTCTGGATATTAGGTCTTTGAGGATGACAACCCCCAACAGCCCTCAGGGCAAGGGTTGTAAATTATGCCCAGGGGATATATAAGGTTTTTATATAACGCGTTGTCGTAGAATCTTCAAAAAGGGCTCATTCGATTGGAAATTAAAATGGCTAGTGCCCTTTTTAATAGTCGAAAGTGAGTGGAGAGTAATTAACCCTCCTCTTACGCCCACTATTTCCCCAAATAAATTTAATCAAAGTTTAGAGATAGCCATTTTGTTCAACGCAAATGAAAGTTTTTTTATAGTTAGAGTTGTCGTAAAACTCATTAAATTAGAAATTGAGAGGGCTAGTGCCCTTTGTAATAGTCAAAAGTGATTGGAGGGTAAATAACCCCCCTCTCACGCCCACCATTCCTCCAAACACATCAAATCAAATTTTTCAGATACCAATTTTGTTCTACGTAGTAGAAAGTTCTGAAAATTAGGTCTTTGAGAATTACACCCCCCAGCACTCAGGACAAGGTTTGTAAGTTGTGCCCTGGGGGCATATAAGATTTTATTGAAAGTTTTGTCGTAGAAACTTCAAAAGGGCTCATTTGATTGGAAATTGAAAGGGCTAGGGCCATTTTTAATGGTTGAAAGTGATTGGAGAGCGACTACCGCCCCTTTCACGCCCACCATTTCCCAAACACATCCAATCAAAATTTTGAGATTTTGCCATTTTGTTTAACGTAGTTGAAAGTTCTGGAAATTTGGTCTTAGAGGATGACAACCACCCTAACAGACCTTAAGGCAAGGGCTGTAATTTATGCCCTGGGGGCATATAAGGTGTTTATAGAAAGCGTTGTCGTTTCCAAATGGGCTCATTCGATGGGAAATCGAAAGGCCTTGCGCCCTTTTTAATAGTCGAAAGTGATTGGAAGGCTTGATATTTTTATATTAAAGATCGATGCGGGTATAATGTATTATTTTTTGTTCTTGTTGTTGTTTAGACCAGAGCACTTCGTATCGACGGAGTGTTCGTGGGAACTTCAAAAGAGCTTGTTCAATTGAAAATAGAAAGGGCTGATGCCCTTTTTAATAGTCAAAATTGATTGGAGGGCAACTAATCCCCCTTCCACTCCCACCCTCTCACTCCCACCCTCCTATTTGCCCATTATGTTTAAAAACTAAATGTTGCCTTAAGATTAAATCAAAATGCACTGTGATAATGCTAATTCCCAATAAGGTATCTCAGCAGTATCCCAAGAACGAATGAGGGTATTATGTTCAAACTTTCGGGACTACTTTTGCTCTTAAAATTCAACCAAATCAAAATAGCGTAGGTGTATCCAAGCTATCAAAGAAAGTAAACAGATTTTATTGCGAATGGTATCAAGTTTTCCATTTCATGTCAACTAGAGGAGGTATGAAACTAAGTTAAACAGTACTATTTGTGTCCAGATTTCTAAAAGGGTGTATGTTGTTAAAAATTGCTGAAAATTTTTCTCCAGCATACAAATAGCAGGCCAAACTATAAAGTCTTAAAAAACAAAAAAATTTAAAGTATTATTTTCTTTTTCCCTGAAAAGACTATGTCAATATAAAACGAACAAAAATTAATTAAAAAACTTTTTCCACGAAATAAGGTTTTCAAAGAAAAGTATAAAACTCTATTTAACAAAAAATGAGCAAAAATAAGATCAAATAATCTGCCAAGCGTGAAACTACCACAAATCAGCATCGATAAATAAATGAAACCCAAAACGAACAGAAATTACAATAATTAACCGAGTCAAACTCAAAACGAGCAGAAATTAACAAAAGCTAGGCATTGGGAAGGCGCATGCCTTCCCAATGCCAGAACAAAATTTGCACTTTACTGAAAAATACAAATGAATGTGCATTGCCAGTTTAATATACATATACTGATAATTATTAATCAAAATGTTAATAGTATTTGATTTATTAAAGTTATAAAAGTAAAAACATTTATATTTTTTCAGTAAAGTACAAATTTTGTTCTGTCCTTGGGAAGCCATAGGGGTTTTGCACCCAACTTATTTTAATTTCTGCTCGTTTTGAGTTTGACTCGGTTAATTATTGTAATTTCTGTTCGTTTTGGGTTACATTTATTTATCGATACTGATTTATGGTAGTTTCACGCTTGGTAGATTATTTGATTTTATTTTTGCTCATTTTTTGTTTAATGGAGTTCTTTACTTTTCTTTGAAAAACTTATTTTGTGGAAAAAGTTTTTTAAATTAATAAATAATAAAACATTGGAGCCGTATGCCCTTTACTATAGGCTACGCAATAGCGTTGCCTCTGATGATAACACAAGAAGGCTTTCATGTGCTTACAAATGGACAACGAGTAGTTTCAAAGGGACGATTTTTCTTTGGTCTCCACAGAGAAGATACTCAAAGGAGCTTTTTCTCTTAATTCTGGCAAATTAATCTGGATATACATTTCTCTATCGCCAGACGAGTTATTGAGGAGATAGAATGTAATATTGAAATGTTCATGAGTGCTTCTAAAAATCTTGTCTATTGGGGGTGGTGATGGCTAAACCTGAGAACGCGGTCCAGAGGTTATAATTTAGTCCTATCTAGTTTGTCGCAGATACATGCTAGTGTAGTCTATTCATTTTGCCATTTTGCCTAGCGCTAGTGTAGCCTAATTCATTTTGACTAATAGACACTATTCCGAATCAGCTTCAAAATGCCACTTGTTTGCGAATGCTCGAAACACATCACGGGGTTCATCTTTATTTGAGCGTCACACCTATATGCGAAACCCCTCCAAATATTTATTCACATTGATCATGTTATAAATTTGACGCTTGGAACTTGAGCAATGTGCTCTTCAAAAAAAAAGCTACAGGGGGATACACAACTGGCACTGTAGTCTCGCATAATTTTGTTTTGTCGAAGAGACGACTGTGTTTAGATCTTGCATTGTGAAAATTGGACTCTCTCTCTCTCTCTCTCTCTCTCTCTCTCTCTCTCTCTCTCTCTCTCTCTCTCTCTCTCTCTCGTAAACTTGAGTGAGTGGCGCATAATACACAAGTAGCAAAATTCCTTCCCCAAACCGAAATTAAAAAATAAAACTCAAATTTGGAAAGCCTTATTTTCCACAGGGGGGTATTTTCTGGGGGGGGGTATTTTCCAAAGGGAGTGGAGGGGTAATCGCTGGAGGGACGTAAACGCCAGCTACTGGTAAAAAGATTGCTGCGGCTATGGCATTAAATGAGGTTAGTAGCTATTACCGTATTAAATCATGAGTTAAATAGGGTTTTGTTCTATCCCTATGATAAGTTTGATTGATTTTGGCATATGAAGATCGGCAAAGGCGATGGGAGAACATGAAATAAACGGAGGAAGCAAAACTCTCTTAGACTTAAATCGTGCTGATGATTTGAGTATTCTAGATAAAATTTCTAGCAAAATGAATGATTTCTTGGATTTTTCGGGAGTTCAGGGGGCAAGAATAAATTTTTAAATTAATGGTAGGAAAACTAAACTGCTAAAATTAAGGTTAAGTGAAGGTGGTACTTGGTAACGAGAACGTCAATCACATGGACAACGTCACTTACCTAAGTAATATTAGGTAAGTAATATTATCACTTACCTAAGTAATATTATCAATAAGGACTGTGGGCGCAGTGAAAATGTTAAAAGTAAAATAGCTAAGGCCCAGTATGTTTCTTTACAGTTGAAAAAAGTTTGGAAGAATAAAATCTTAGTCTGTGAACAAGTGTTAGAATATTGGAAGCTACAGCGATGAAAGTAGTCAAGTATTATTCATAAGTGAGAGTGCTAAAAAAAACAACAGAGGATTTGCTTGATGTTCTCCAGAAAAATTGGGTACCCGACTGTCTGACCGTATATTAAACAGTGAGCTGTGCTAAAAATACGGTTCAAACCCTACTTCTAGGGTATAATAAGAAAAAGGTTAAGATGGATAGGACACGTCCTCTTGATGAAAGATGAGAGGTAGCCAGAGATAGTCTTTGTCGTTATCGTCCTTGTGCCAATAAGGAAACGTACATCGTTCCTGAATGTGATGGAGGGTGCGGTAAGGATAGATTTGATCAAAATTAGAACTTCTTGCAAGGGTGTAGAGTAGAACGCTTTGAAGATATTGGGATGAAGGCGGAGCATCCCTAGAAGTGTTTGCTTTAGACCGCTTGTTGCTGCAGCAAATGGTTCGTAGTAAAAGTTGTATACAAAAATATTTTGAAAATGGCTAAGAAGAAGAAGAATAACATATTTAGCCCGGTGACTCATACATACTGCAAAATAGCCTTAGTCGGGGTGGAGTCTTAAATGTTGGTTAGTAATTGTAAAAGGCTTTGCTGGATAAAATGCCGTCTAGGTTTGTAAGCCTTGTTCAAGTCACACCCATCGCAATTGCCACATACCTTGAACTTGGTTTGAAGAAAATGTATATTTCCCTTAACAATATGCTCTATTTTGAGAGTAAAATAGCAAGAGAGATGGACTTGGCCTTGCCGGCCGCTCAATTTCTTATAAGTAGATGCAAGAACTTTGACAGTCTGTCTGATTCAGCCACAACAGATTTAAGACAGTTTGTGGGGTTCACACGACGAAGTTAGACTAGAGCTGATCACGGCTCTACAGACTTTCAATAGAGTCTACAATGCCAAGAAAAACTAATCCACTTAAGTCTTCTAATATAAGGTGTCGGAAATACGTGTATGAAGTTGCCATGAAACTGATGCCTCTCTCACCACCTGTACCCCTTCTGAAAGTGTTTTGCGAGATTGGTCAGTTAATTACTGAAAAATGGAATCAACCCTCAAGAAAAACATTAACTTGTTGCTTTTTTTAATGGTCGAAAATAGCCATTAAATTATTTTTTTTGTCTTTAGCCCGAGTAATTTCAAATCTTGGTTTTCTTGATTTTCATTTACGTTAACAAATTTTGTAATTATGGTTTCATTTTTTGTTATTTGAGGTTTGAAAAAAAATTAGCAAAATACTCTTTAGTTACAATTTTTGTTATTAAACTTCGGCGAAAACAAGAGTTAATTTAAGCAAGAACCTGATCCAAAATATCGATTTTGACATATAGAATCTTTTCAATCTTTTCAAAAACAGCAACAGCAACCTTATAAAAAAATCGAAATATATTTTCTTGTGATTATTATTTCTTCTAATCAGCAGTTGTACCAAACCAATTCTGCTCAAGTCATCCTTAGGGCTATACTGTGGTGTTTATCCTCCCCATAGTATAGTGCAGACGGTTTGATATCATCTATTTTCCCTTCTTGTTTTTAGTTTTATTTTTGTGTTTTAAAGCTTTATCCAATAGGCAATGATTAGAAGTCCTCCAAAAAAAAGTCCCCCCAGATCCCAAATCAAATTCCAGTGAAAGTGTCATAGTGAAAGATACCCATCCTGGCTGGTCAAGCACCCTATCTCAAAGTTCTAATGATAGCTCCAATTCGGAGAATAGGACAATGATAAGTGTAGGGGCTAATGTAACCATAAACGATGATAATGGGTTTCAAGAGGTCCTCTCTAGAAGTTCTAAAAAAAGGAAAAAAATCTCCCCAATTAAAAGCATTTTCCCTCTCCCTGCCCAAGATTCTCCCTCCAAAAAACTTAGGAATTTACCTTAAAATTACTCCCACTACCCCCTTTGAAATAAAAATGATCACTGCAATAAGAGTTGCAATTTTGAAATTGCTAAAATCAATGTTCTCTCTTAATATTAACCGTGATGGATCTCTGCTAATAGCTGTAGAAGATCAGAAATCAGCAGATACAATAATTAACCTTAAATCCCTTCTGAATACCCCAATTATTGCATCTAATTGGAACCCAAAAAATCACCAAGAAAAATAGTAGTTTATAATGTTCCCCCAGAGATATCTACTCAGGAATTAAAAGAAGGCCTCTCAGATAGGGCTGGAAACACAATCCCAGTTGAGGATGTTACCCAACTTGGAAAACCTAACTCTAATGGCCTAGAAACTAGTAGATCTTTCTTATTCATACTAAAGGATAAAATTGATATCCCAGAAAAATTATTCCTATTTGGGCAAATCAAACCACACAAGGAGTACAAACCTAAGCCTATTCAGTGTCAGAAGTGTTTCAAACTGGGACACACGACAAACAAATGCAATGAAATTCTCCAAGAGTGTAGTAATTGTAAATCTTTCCATCCTAAAGAGCTGACAACTTGCAACAACACTCAGCCTACATGCATCAATTGCAAAGGCCCACAAGAATCTACAAATAAATCATTATGCCCTGCATACAAGAAAAGAGCTCTAACACTCTAAATATCAACAGAGAAGGCCATCCCATACCCCTTTGCAGCAATGGAAGCAAATGCTGCCCAACAATACCAAATAAAGCCTGTAAATTAACCAACCAAAACCCCCAAGTCAAATGCCCCCAATGCATCAAGAACCCCATATAAAACACCATCTTCTAAGCCCCCTAGCTCAAATCCCTATCAGAAGGAATCACCAAGCCAACAAGCCTCCTTTTCCGGTGAGATGAGGCCAGCCTGGCCCTCCCTCCCAAGAAGAAACAAACCAGAAAAACTACCAGGAATCAATCCCTTAACCAACAAACAGGATGCACTACCAAAAATGCAATCCCCAAATATATGCTTATTCATTCTAAACTGTAATGCAGTTCAGGCCATGAACATACATCAACTACAGAAAACAAAAATTATTGCAGAATTGGCAAAAATCTACATCCCAGATGATATGCTCATTCAAGCAAAAAAAGATCTTGCTTTACTTTTAACAAAGCTGAACATTGATACACAGTCATATGAAGAATAAATCAACAACACAACATTTATCAATACTCCAATGAAATGTAAGATCACTCACAGAAAATAAGCTAAATGAACTAATATCATTTATGAATAATAATTCCATTAATATTGCTTGCCTCCAGGAAACTCATTTAACCCAAAATCAACAAATTAAATCTCTGGGATATACTATCCTGAGAAAGGATAGATCTTCAGAGAGAAAAGGAGGTGGTGTAGCTTTATTAGTTAATAATAACATAAAATTTTGTGGCATCAATTTTCCAGATTTTGAAAATGATGTTGATGTAATTGGTATAAGTGTTTGGCTGAATAATTTAAAAACCTACATAATAAGCTTTTATAACCCTAATGGCCAAACTACAGATGCCAAGGATTTCTTTAATTATATAAATAATTCTAATATGTTAAAAAATATCATTATTTGTGGTGATTTCAATGCCCACAGCCTTTTGTGGGGGAATAAACCAGCAAATAAAGCTGGTAAATTTATTGAGCATATGACTTCAAATAAAAATGAATTAGCTGTTGCTACCCCTCCAAACCTGAATACATATTTCAACCCCAAAAGTGGCAAATTCTCCACAATTGACCTACAAATTGTGTCTTTAAATTTTTTGAACAAAATCTACATAAATAAAATTGATAGTCTATGTACAGACCACTTTGCTATAGTTTGCTCCCTAAATGAACCTGCTGAAACTTTATCTCATACATCCAAATATATCAACACTAAAGCAAATTGGTCTATTTTCCAAAATAAGCTAAATGATGAAATTACAAGTTTCACCCAAAGTTCATGCATTTCTAACACAACAGTTGACACACATGCTGAAGCGTTGACATCTTTACTAATAAATACAGCTAATCATGCTATCCCCAGGACAACACCTAAGAAAACATTCCCTAAACAAATTCCTAAAGCATGGTGGACAAATGAGTGCCTAAATAAATGGAGGATAAAAAACGCAGCTAGGAAAGAGTTCATACAAAAACCAACACCTACTACATATTTTAAAAAATTACAAGCAGAATCTAATCTAAAAAGGACTATAATAGATGCTAAATATAAATACTGGAATAATTTTGCAAATAATCTCTCCAGAGAAACAAATGAGCCAATTATACATAATGTCGTAAGCCACATATGTGGGAAAAAGACTTCTCCCAACCCACTCCTGTATGAGCTTATACATAATAATACCCATTATGACAATGATAATGAAAAGGCTAACCTATTTGCAACTCTTTTTGTTAATAAGCTAACATCAAATAATCAAAGCAAACTGTCCACAATTCCTATGAACCCTAGTTACCAACCACGCCGAGGATCCGAGTACATAACTAATCCATTTTCAATCCAGGAATTGAATAATGCAATACATCATATTAGGTCCAAAACTAGCAGTAGCTATGACAATATACACAATACATGGATAAAGAATCTCAAACCTTCATACAAACAAGAACTGCTAAATTGTTATAATCACGCTTGGGCATCTTCTAGGTTCCCCAATATATGGAAATGTTCGTCCCTCCTACCAATCCTAAAGAAAAATAAACCAAAAGATAACCCTGAGTCTTATAGGCCCATAATGATTACACCTGTGATGGGGAAAATAATGGAGAAAATGATTTATCACAGACTCCTCTGGTTTGTTGAGAAAAATAAAATGATCCCAAACACTCAAACTGGATTCAGGAAATACCACTCCTCAACAGATGCTTTCATTTTGCTAACAAATGCAATAAATGAATCTTTCTCAAAAAATAATATCCTAGTGGCAGCTTTCCTAGATTTTGAAGGAGCTTATGACAATGTGAACCACCAAATCCTTTTAAATAAACTTGCAAACCTTGGAGTACCTCCTAAGCTAGTATCCTTTATTAAATCCTTCATAGAAGTGCGAAGTTTCATTGTTTGTGTTGGTTCAGCCTCTTCACCCCAAAAGACAATATCCAAAGGCCTACCTCAGGGAGCAGTCCTCAGTTGCCTCCTTTTTGCCCTATATCTCTGTAAAAAATGCTATAATATCAAAAAATGCCCTATATCAAAAAATGCTATAAATATTGACCAGACAAGTGGGAGACCAATCCCAATTAGAGATATTTACCGATGGAGGCTATCAGATATTAATTTTAATAAGATTAATCCTATCCTTTCCCCCTTTCCCAATAAGTATCTTTCTAAAATTTATCATAGAATTCGTTCTGGAACAAATGAACTACATTTCCTTGCATTCTCATATAAGCTTGCTGATTCAAGTGGTTCAATTCCCCTGTCCCCTCTTTGCAGGCATTGTAATATGAATAATGAAACAATTGACCATTGCCTATTTGAATGTAATATGCTGACGTCTGCACAACATACCTTGCTTTGCAAACTGTTAAAATACTTCAAACACCGCAAAATCCCACTATCAGCCAAAGGCCTAGCCAACTATACCTGCACACAGAGAATAGAAATCGACATTTATCATCTTATATTTGAACTCCTAGAGTCGAAAGATCTGCTGAAAGGTATCTGAATATACCTAATAAATATGAGGCAATCAAGCCAGTAGCTCTGTAGCCCACAGAGTGAAGCAAAAGGAAAAGGGCTAAATAGTTTTACTGAAAAGCCCGCCTGCTGTTAAATAGAAGAAGAAGATATATCGGTTAATCAAATTATTGCCCAACACTAGTTCTAACATGCTTTTCTCAAAGCGGCTCTCATCTATGATAACGCGTAAGATTTACGATTAATATGATGAAGATAAACACAATAGAGCGTTTCTAGAAACATAGGGGCAAAAATGAAATGGAAAAGAATACGGATACTTTCCTACATTGATAGTTCTTCCATTTTCCGAGGAAAATAAATATCTTTTGTAAAAAGTGCCACAATATCGTTACGTTCTCCAAAAAGTGCTACTTTCATAAAAAGGCTAAAAGTAGCACAAAATTACTAGACTTCGCATACCTGGCGGAAGAATTTCAAATAGGCAGTCACTCCCAGGTTGTTTTTCTTACTTCTAACCTATATTGCTTATAGAAAATCGTTTCATTGAGGATTGTTTTCAAGTTTCTGCTTTTAGACTAGTTGGTAAATTTTTCGTTATTCATATTATTGACTTATGAATAAAGTAAACATGCCACTCAATGCCTTTTTTTGGACATCCACCACATGGCTAATATGGGAGTAGGCCTAAATGCCATTTGTGATGCAAATGGATGTTATTTTGAGGTTGAGGATGCAATTCTAGATATATATTTGCACATTAGGGTTGTGGGGGTATACTGTGAATATATAGGTTCTAGAAAATCCATGAGTTTCTTAGAAAAACTGGAAAAACAATGAAAGAAGTGAAGATAAAGGCTCTCCCCCTGAAAAGTGTGTCAACTAGGATTATTCTGTATATTATGAAGTAGGATTTTTTTTCTTAATATGTTTCCTTATGACCAGCTGGACTCCTAGCCTAGGCTTAAAATATTGGGTGGTCAGTTGGCTAATTCAAAGATTTGTATAGGGTAAGACACCCAGTAGTTGGCCACCTGCCTATTCTCGGACAGAATCTTTTATACTATTTTAATCACTATTTACAATGAGCCGTTTGTATGTCCGAGTTTAGGCAGAATTGTCACTTGTTAATAAATTCAAAAATAGGAGGCACTGTACAAGTGAAACTATTTGAATTAGTAGCCTACTTGTTCAGAAATTCTTCAGAAATTTTTTGATACAAAAATTAAGTTTCTAGGTTGTATAATACAGTAATTAGAGTAGTTTAAATGTCAAAAAGTTTTCAAAGTGATTAAAGTGTCCGACTACTAGGTGTCTTACCCTATATATATATATATATATATACATATATATATATATATATATATATATATATATATATATATATATATATATATATATATATATATATATACTGTCAAATTAGCCATCCGGTGGTATCCCCTTTTATTTGCTCTTTCCAAATACAATAATCACTTTTGCCAGAAATGAATTTTACCCCCCACCCTTATATATACCAATTCAGGGTATATATATATATATATATATATATATATATATATATATATATATATATATATATATATATATATATATATATATATAATATATATATATATATATATATATATATATATATATATATATATATATATATATATATATATATAATATATATATATATATATATATATATATATATATATATATTATATATATATATATATATATATATATATATATATATATATATATATATATATATATATATATATATATATATATATATATATATATATATATATATATATATATATATATATATATATATATATATATGTATATATATATATATATATATATATATATATATATATATATATATATATATATATATATATATATATATATATATATATATATATATATATATATATATATATATATATCAATCAATCAATCCATCAATCATTTATTACCCACAACTAACAAAAAGTAGTACAAGTGGAGTACATAATAATAAAAAAGAAGAAGAAAAAAAAAACTCAACAATCACTAGCAATTAAATTAGACTACAAAAAGAACTGTAAAAGACCGTGGTCAGGGCCAAATTTACAAAATGCATCTGCAGAAAGCTTTTTGTGTAGGACACCGAGCTTTTGAGTTACATCTGTAACATAAAAATTATTAACTAGATACCAATTTCTAGTCCATGGCAGCAGAGAAAGAAGAAATTTGCAAAATTTGAAATAAGTAACTTTAATCTTTTTTAAATCCTTTAGCTTAAGAACAGAATGAACACCCGAAAAATAAAGCACAGAATGATCAGAAAAAGTCGAGAATAAGTGCCCAAGAGCTCTTCTGTTATATTTTCCACGGTTTGCTACAATTTTTGAATAACTGAACTGAATTTTTCTTACTGAATCAGCAACAATCTGTTTACGAAAGAGAGCTATAGAATTAGAAACAGTAATACCAAGCCACTGAAAGGAAGAGACAGAAAATACAGAAAATTCATTACATACCAGAGGAGTAGACAAAGACATATTATAAGATAAGAATTCACACTTGTCAAGATTCCGGGATAGACCAATATTTAGGAAAGACTGAGAAACTAAGGAAACCATCGCAGAAAGAGCAGACTTAGTACAACTAATCAACAGAATGTCATCAGGATAGGCAATGTAAGAAACATCAGTAGAACCAGAAAAATAAGTGCCTGAGATCTTTTCCAGAACAGTAGAAATACAAATTTTGAACAGGGTTGGTGATAAAACACCTCCCTGCCTAACACCACGAAGCACTTTAATAGTTGTTTCTGGAGAATATTTCAGACGGAGGTAAGAATAAGAATACCAAAACCATAGAAGGTAAATAACCAAAAAATTAACACCAGAAAAAGCCAAAGAAAAGAAAAGCTGGTTATGAACAACAGAATCAAAAGCCTTTGAAAGATCAAGTGTACAGAGATATACGCCTTTACCCTTAGAAGAATTAGAAAGTAGAATAGAAGAAAAGGCACGATGAGCATGTTGGCACCCCACACCAGGTCTGAAACCAAGTTGATTTTCACCAAAGAAAGAAATATTTCGAGTTAAATTAGGTAAAAGAATATACTCAAAGACCTTGCTAATATTGCAAGAAACAGAAACTGGATGTTAAGAAGAGCAATCTGTTTACCTCTTTTTAAAATTGAAGTCACGCTGCCACACAAAAAACTTTCCAGGACAACAGAAGATGCCAAGCACATTTGAAACAAAAGTGCAAGATGTGACACAAGTTCAGCACATTGGGGAGTTAGATGCATTTTAGAGATACCATCAGCATCAATAGATTTCAACTTAAGATGATTCAAAGCATTCAAAACTTCACAATGCAATATAGGCAAAACAAAGCGCTGACTTAGAAATCTAGGGACAATTTTAACAAATGCTTCACCAAACTTTTTATGAACAGAATAATTCAAAATGGAGAAAATCTTTGAATAATATGCATGCCAAGAACTTGGTGGAATATCAATACTACTTACATCAGAATCATCTGTTTTACTTGAATTAATTACATTCCTCCAATCCTTAGGCAAAGATGGAAAATCAAGCCCTCAGTATCGGACACTTTTTAGATACTTCTTAAATTCTAATTTAGTTTTCTGTTTAATAAGAAAAACATTACCAGACCTAGGCCGACCACAATCTGTCCAAATTCTTAGCCAAAATTTAGCTTTATTTTTACAGGCCTTAAGGTTAGGGTCAAGTGACCAAAGAGGCTTTTGGGTATTTTTTCGGATTCACTTAACTGGGACAGAAATTTTTTCAGCTTCTTTCATAGCAGAGAGGATAGAATGATAATATCGGTCTATTTCATATTTAGCATAAATAAAATTCTGACTACACTGCAAAAGCTGATAAGGAACATAAATCGTACTTAAAAGTGAAGCCAAAGTTATATGATAAACAGAAAAATTTGCATCATTCCAATCAGGCTTATAAAACCATTTAGAACGTGCACCACGACTCTTAGACATACTCCCAGAACAAACAACAGACTTTGATAAACAAAAAGACAGCAGAAGGTGATCAAGATCATTCTCATCAAAATGAACTGTAACAGGCGAGCAGACAAGAGCTGCAGAACAAATAATGTGATCAATGTCTGATTTACTACCTGAATGGTGAATATACATATAATCATGTGACTTCCGAACAATATTATAAGCCAGGAGAGAATCAAAAAGCTGACCATTCCTTACATTATCAGAAACCAGATCAGAATTAAAATCACCAGCAATAACAAAATGCAACCCGTTATCCGATATCTTTTGAATTAAAGTTTTAAGACCATTACAAGCACAAGAGAAATTCTGAAGTGAACAAATGGAACGATCATTATATGGCAGATACACATTAATTAATACAACATTACCAAGACGCACCGCAAGAAAAGTGTCATCTGATTGGAAAAGCACAGGACTCGCACCAGAAATATTTTTCTTAAAAACACATGCTAAGCCGCCAGAAGGGCGGCCATGCGTAATTTTAGCTGGACGCACAAAAACAACATGATCACTGCTTCGTCTCAGAAAATTTTCGCTAAAGGCAGTCAGTAAATGTTCTTGGAGACAAACAACGTTGTAATTAACATACAGATCATCAATAAAAAAGTCCTTGCCGCTTGTTCCATTAATATTAAATGAGACTATACTTATGTCCGGATTCATTTCTGAGAATAGACCTTATAAGTGATCTTCTTAATCACAGGGCATCGTAGGCTGTAAGAAGGATGAGATCCTCCACAATTGGCACATTTTGGAGATTCCAAACAACGATCACTGTTTGTAGATAAATGAGGTCCAGCACAACGAGCGCACTTGGGAGCGCTACTAGTACATGCACTTTCCAAGTGTCCAGGGGAACAACAATTGAAGCAACACTTTGGCAATTGCTTGAACTCATAAACACGGAAGTTTTCATACCCAATCTTCACACCGTTTTGCAGAAATGATCCTTTAGTAATCGCGTCTGCAAATTCAAGCTTAACCAATTTGCTTGTTCCAAACCAACTAGACCCGATTATACCAAACTGGTTCCGTAGCATTTCAAGGTCAAAATCAGACAGGACTTCTTGAACAACACCAGTGTGTTTTTTAGATAAAAAATTCACACTAGAACCAGGTAGAGCTTCCTTTGCTGATTTGCAAAAATCTTCAGCTGCAGATTTCTCAATATTCACCGTCCACTGCTTTTTAGTTGCTTGCACTCTAGACACCAGCTGATGTCCAGAAATTGAATCTATTACTGATTTTTGCTTTAGCGGGTCACCATGCTCAGGTGGGGGATCGGAGATCAAAATTGTAGTATGCGTATCACACGCAGCAGGTTGGCTAATCACAGGTATTTGAGGAAAGTTCAGATTGTACAAATCAATCTTGGCAGAAACTAGCGAAATCGCTTGTTCAAGGCTCGTAAGCTTGGCTGTGACGTGTGTAAACGCTGTAGCAGAGATAACAGGGACTTCTGTTGGTCTTTTGATGACAAAACAAGGGAGCTGTTTTCCATCAGCATCAAATTTCTTCATAAAGTCTATAATATCTTGCAGGTGACTAAGAATTGCATTAGTGCCCCTTCTGACAGGGGGATCATTTTCATTCACAAAACTCCATAGCTTTGCTTTCTCTGACTTAACAGTTTCCAAATCTTTAAAAAAGTCCACTCCTTTCTGTAAAATAACGGCTTCATCAACACCCCTTAAATTTTCAAAAACAAAGTTCAACAGTGGTGAATACAAAAGCTCGGAAACGCTCATCTCGTTATAAATTCACTTCAAAAATAATTTAAACCAACACACGCGAAGTACACGTGATGGTCAGGCGACGAGTGAATAATAGTAAATTAAGTTCATTAAAGATAAACTTGCCACACAGGTTTGTTTATAATCCAGGAGAAAGCTATGTATATATATATATATATATATATATATATATATATTATATATATATATATATATATATATATATATATATATATATATATATATATATATATATATATATATATATATAATATATATATATATATATATATATATATATATATATATATATATATATATATATATATATATATATATAGATATATATATATATATATATATATATATATATATATATATATATATATATATATATATATATATATATATATATATATATATATATATGTATATATAAATAATGCTAAACAATATAGATAAATATGCCATCAGGTTCCCACTGCAAAGTTCTATGGCAAGGAGCACAGGAAGAAAGAAAAAAAAGAACCACAAACACCCACAAACTCTAGAAAAAGAAAGTAATATGCTGAAAGACAAGTTTTCATTATTTTTTACTTATTTCTCATCAACTATTGGTTCAACCTAATTGTTTATTATACAATGTTCTGTTTCAAATGTTTATTACATATGTCATTTTGCTGTGACTTACTTTTTGGTGGGTAATGAGTGTTGGATGGCAGTTTTTCACTTTCTTTTTCTAGAGTTTATGTGTGTTTGTGGTTCTTTTTGTTCTTTCTTCCTATGCTCCTTGCCATAGAACTTTGCAGTGGGAACCTGATGGCATATTTATCTGTATTGTTTAGCTTTATTGCTGTTTTAATGGCTGAGTAAATGCATGTTATGTATATGACAGCCTACATCAAATTTACTGAACAGATATTATGATTACAGAATAAAGGAAACAGGAATTAAAACAAAACTGGTGACATCACAGTTAATTATAATTTGGATTGACAATTTATCTCATGTATAGTGTAGGATGTGATAATTGTGTCCCAGGTCTATTCAGATAGTCATCTACTGGCTATTTGCATTGGAAATACAATTTTCATCAACTGTTACTTAATGTAGGATAAAAGAGACAGTAGATCTTTTTTGTCTTTCAGCATAGTTTGTTAGAAGTTGGGAGATTTGATCTCCCGAGTCATTTCAAAAGGTGTTAGCTGGGTGATGCTTGGCAATTTGAAGTGTGACATCACCTAAATCAAGCAAAAATTCAATATAATGTAATGCACCCCCCTTTGAGAGCCAAGCTTGTAATTGCTGGGGTTAACAAATATAAGGATTTAACACACCAACATGACAAAAAAGTAAATGAATAAATAAAAATACAGAACCACCATGCCAGAAGATGAAAGGTAGGACAGAAAAAAATTAATACTGGGGATGAAGTGCCCTAGGCAATGCTTGGCAAGTTGACTGTGACATATGCAAATAAACAAGGGCAATAGAAAAAGTTATAGAAAGTGATTATACTTCATGATGAAAGCTCATTGAATAATGCTTAATACTTTCTTTTTCAAATTACTATATGCTAGCTATGTCAAAATGAATCTGTTGCGATTTTGTTTCTCAGTCTATATTTATTTGAGATTAATGGTATTTGATATCTAATTGAAAACCTAGATGTTCTGGAACAGACATAAGGACGTTGATGCACTCTAGAATGCCTAAGAACAATGTTCACATCTCTGATGTGTCTCAAGTCTGAAATATTCAAGAAACAGTAATTTTCCTGTCTGTGATGCATTTCCAAGCTTCATGGTTAATGTAAGAAATTTTCAACTACTTTCACTACTTTATTTTGAAGCATTTTCAGTGATTTTATATGCATCCAAAAATTATTCAAATACATGATTGCACAGTAGCTGAAATAAGAAGTAGCCTAAGAGTGATAAACCATTTTAAAAACTGAAAATGGAAAAATATGTTTTACAAGATACAGAGATCCAGTATTCTGTGTGAAAATGGTCAATATGAATTTGAAATGATAGAAGTTAGTCAAGAAAAGCCCCTAAATGGAAATATGGTTCCACCCTGTGGATATTGTGCTCAAAAACTTGGAGTTTCCCTCTTATAAAATCCTTTGATAATTTTGTTTTGAATGACCTAAGACCATATAATTAAGCCAAACTTAACAACTGCCCCTTCAAACTCATAAAGGCTAGAGGTCATTTAGGTTTTTACTGTAAATGATATATATATTTGAAACAGAGCGTTTTGATTGTGATTTAATCACCAAAAAAAGAGGGATAAACAACAATACTAATCAGGGTTGTTGGGGAGAAAAGACTGTTGCTCAGATAGAATAAATACATTTTCTAAATTTGAAATAAAGTTTTTAAATTTAGTTCTAAAATTTCAAAATGATGTTACTTTTTTCAATACTTTTCCTTTTGCTTCCCTTTCCACACAAAAGTATAGAAAATTGACATATATATATTTTGTTTAAACAAACATGGTAATTTGTTAAACAGCCTGTTTAGTTTGTTAGTGCAATATTTTGAACTGGTAAAGCAATGAATGGTTCATCAGTTGATTTTCTATAGATTTTAAAGTAGGGTAAAGGTACCAATGATTGACAGTTTTTGTAAAAAATACTTTTTCCACTCTGGAAGGCCTAACTTAAAGACTTTTGGTTTGAAAAGGGTTTCAATATTTAGGAAAAACATCTAGGAATCTTACTGTTTGATTAGAAGTTTGAAGTTTTATCAGAAAAGGATATCAAACTCCGATTTTCTGACATGGGACTGTTTTCACCTGCAAATTCAACCGAACAAAAAGTTACCTGTTTTCAACGTTAGTTGGAACCCAATTTGACATATGTTGAAATACTTGGGGAATGCTTGTAAATTTGACATGCTTATTCTTTTTACTTTATTTCTTTGTTTCTCTTCAACTGTGTTTAATGTGTAAATGTATAAAACACTATTCAGATAGTGGAAGCAAAAAACTGAAAAAATTGTCCCAGGTATAGGAACAAAATTGCATAATCATATGGAGTGTAATTGATGACCTAGGTCATATGCCTTTTTTCTTTTTTCCCATTTTTACATATATGCCACAAGAACAGTATCTCCAAACGCTACCTGGAATAGCCCAGTTCCTCTCAGCCTTAATGATCCAGCAAAGAGTTCTTTGTTGTTTACAGTGAAAATTTTGTCAACATTTGACCGTTTCAAAGTTAATCTGCCATTTTAATCCACCTTACAAATTTTAGTTTTGACTATCCTTTGTCTGGAAATTCCAGAATCCTTGAAATATTCATTTCCTAGTTAAGATTATTTGAAATTTGTGACATCAAGGAGTTTAACATGTTTCACTAGAATTTTGGGTGGGATAGGGTCTAAAAAAACAGAGTGGATTTCAAGAATTTTTAAGAAGTTTATTGTTCTTGTAATTGACTTAGTGGAATTTACGTTAATATGCAAATTCTTAGCCTTGTCCTAAACATGGGTAGGATTTTGATGGGCCCCTTCTGATATTTCTATGGCACATTTTGAGGATCAGCAGGTAATCTACATTTTAGCACCTTTGAGGGAATCTCTTACCAATTTCATTAATCAATACTAGATGTAAGAGTGGTCCTAACAAGGTTCCTTAAGGAATTCTACACCAAGTAGGGAGGAGATTGTATTTTACAACTTGGGGTCTATTTGAAATAAAACATATACAAAATTTACTAAGAGAGGGTCTATTTCAAAGTTATTCAGTGATAAATGAATTAGGGTGTTGTGATCAACCAAGTCAAATTCTTAAAAATTTGAACATGGTTTGAGACCAAGTGGTAGTTCCTCAGATGATGGAACAATCTAGCATCTAGTGTCAAATCAGTAAAACTACGATTTAATAAAAACATTTTTTATGTTTATTTTTCATGTGAAATATTAATGATAATCATCAAAACCTCTCATTGTTGAGAAAGTACCCGTAAATTCGACGATTGTTTTCATCAGAGGACCGTTGGATTTCGACACCAATTGTTTCTCATCTGTTTTACATGTTCAGTGAAATTTTGACAGAGTCACCTATATTTTGACAGGGCCTGTTGTTGTCTGTCGAAATTTTCGAGAAGGTTACTACAAGATATTCTAAAAAAAAAAAAAAAAATCAATCTCATGATAGGAGCCAATATCTACATTTGAATTTGGCTGAAGGAAAATTTTTAATCAGCCTTGTATTTCACTTGGAACATAGTTTCGTCAATATAGTATTAGCTGCCATTTTAATTTGATTTTATCAAGAAAAAGCCAATGTGGTTACATTTTAGAAAAGATCAGATGTATTTTGATGCATTGGTGCTGATCCCAACTTTTTTTGCTAAAAAACAACCAAGTAATGACAGTTTGAACATTGCATAGTTAAAAATTGTTGGGAGCTCATTTTGTGTTGAAAACAGGAAACTGATTTAATTGAATGTTCTTTTCTTATCTAAGTGTATTGGATATAGTGTCCATGTTTTGCATTGTCATGACTTCAAGAGCTGTTGTTCCAAGTCACAACTAAGCAGAATTATCCTATTTTGAAAGAAAATTTTGACAGTGGTTCCAAAATTGCACTGTCAAATCATTGGTGCCTTTACCATAGTGTATTTAAAAGGAAGAAAGTTTTGATGACAATATAAGCTCAGAGGCATTAATCAGGGGGAGGGCCTTGCCCCCCCCCCCCCTTCCATAGATTTAGAAGAATACCTTTTTTATATTTTCATTGTAATAAATATATATATATATATATATATATATATATATATATATATATATATATATATATATATATTATATATATATATATATATATATATATATATATATATATATATATATATATATATATATATATATATATATATATATATATATATATATATATATATATATATATATATATATATACATATAGTTGTTTTGGTGATTTATTGTTCATTAGGTCTACTGTTTATTCTCACGATACAAGGGGTAGTGCAGACTTCTATGTACCTAGAGGTATTTCTTCCCGTTCCTGTTTTCCTGCTTTTTATAGAGGTACGTGGAAATGGAATAGTTTAAATAGTGATTTTAAGATTATTGGAGACCCCAATATATTTAGAAAAACCATTAAGGAACTGCTTTTTGCTGAATATGAGTTTTGATTGATTAATTTATTGTGATGTTTTGTTGATATGATGTTCCCAGAGGAAGTATTATGTATGATATTATTTTGTATTTATTGTTTAGTGTGGTGGTATTAGTAGTGTCTGGTGGCCAAGTGTTCTTTTTGTTTTAAGGATTTTGTTTTCTCTACCTCCCCCACAGACAAGCTTTTTAGGGGAAGTAGCAATAATTTTTTGTTGATATGTTTTTTTCAATAAATCCTTCTCTCTCCCTCTCTATGTATATATAGAAAAATAGAATTCCCCGAATTTTGAAAGCTTTTAATTTTTATATTATAATGACATAGTAAAAACTGTTTAAAGTATAACTTGTTCTTGATAAAACACGAATGACACTCGTAGGCATTAGAGAAATTGAGGGGACTATAGCCCAGTCTTATTTCTGATAATTTCTATTGGTTCTAAATTCGGTTTGATTATTCGTTTAATTTCTATAGGCTTTGTTTATTTGTTTGTAGTAATCAGTGTTTATTCTAAGTTTGACTTGTTACATGACTTTATTTCTGGTCATTTTAGGTTTTAATATCCGTCTTTACGTTATGTTGACATGTTATTTTGTGGAAAATATTTTATTTTAATTAGTAAGTGTTCATTTTTTGGTGGATATTGATTCATGGAGAGGGTCACTTTTTAATCACGAAAATATACATTATTTTTTTACTTCTTGGGGGTAACCCTCATCCTGCAGAAATCCTTGAATGTTGACATGTCTTCTATAAACAAAGCTATTTTATTGCAAAACCTACTCTATAAGTAAATGTGCGTTTAAGTTATTTGTAAAATATTTGTTGTCTGTTGACTTTGTTTTTTTTTTTGCATTTAACATATATTTATTTATAATATTTTTTAAACTTGTTTGTAACAGTTGTATTTGCAAATTGTTGTCTTCCTTGAGGTTCTCTTAACCATGTGTAAATGCCCTGTAATTTGCAAGCCAATTACAAAAAAAAGCTGTTTTTGTATCACAAGTAAATACAAACAAATTTTACTTTCAAAGTTTTTGCCCTCATTGAGATCACCTTGTCTGTGCTAATATACCCTGTAAGTCTCAGAACAACCAAAGAAAATTACTTACAGGCCATTTTGTAATGCCACCAAAGTTTTTCCCGCACATTCTTTTTTCGATAGTCTTTTTTTTTGTCTTTATTGAGATTCCTTTGTCCTTGTCTACATTCTCTGGAAGCTTCTAGCCAATTAAAGAACACAAGTTTTGGATGTTCTTTGTGTCACAAATTGGTACCCTAAAACAGGTTTTTATATTTGCTTTCGTTAAGGTTTTTGGCCCCATTGACATTACATACCTTTTGAGCTAGAGAGAAATCTGAGAAAAAAACAACTTTGGGCCCATTTTTGAGTGTCACAAATCAATACTGCAGAATTAGTTTCAGATTTTGTTTGGCGCAATGGCTCTACTTGGCTGAAGGATTTATAGATGAAATCTTCAAGTCAGTTGGAGGCACAAAACGTTTGGGCCCATTTTTGGCATTAGAAATCTTTTGATCTAGGCTGATTAAAAGACATTCTTTGTTCAGTAATTCCTTTGACCTGGGCTATCGAAAATATTCAATATTTTTGGGCATATTAAAGCTATTGTATTTTTTTCAATTAAGATCCTCTTGGGAGGATCCACTATATTTGTCTAGGATCAACATGCATAATGATCCACTATATTTTTCCTACCAATAACCTCTTTCAGTAAAACTAGTCTAAAGACGAGGGGGGTGGCATCTGTTCTACATATAGCAGACGAAAATAGCAGATGCTGCTATAGATGAATAAATGAATCCTAAACCAAAAGGAAGCTAAAGGGAACAACCAAGTCAAACTTGAAATAAATAGATACTGTCACAAACAGGAGTGAAGCTACCGCCCCTTAAGTCTTTTAAAAGTCAGTTTGCCACCTGTGCTTCACTGAAAACAATCTATATTTCGAGCAGTGCGTGTTTATTTGCCATACCATTAACAACAACACAATAAAAAATAATACTATAAGGCTCATGGTTTACACGTAAGAGTGCTGCTGCTCCCCCTCCCTCTCTCAAACCCTCCGATTGGCTTAACTAAATGGTTTGCATTTTATTGTAAACTATATGCACTTTGAACAGTTTGGCTTTTATTTGTCAAAACTTCAAAACAAGAGAATCACCATAATAGGTTAATCAAGATTACCGGAAATTAAAAAATAAAGTAGACTGAATATTTAATATATGGTATTAATTCCTTTAGGTCTAAGCAACTTTGGTCTTCCAACATTTTGGTTATAAAAGGGAAATGTTTAAAAATATATTTTGTTTTCTAAAGCACGAATGACGCCCTGACCTTTTGAAGGTTTAGAGGAGCGATATCCCTGCTACTACTCTTTATGGTAATTTCTTATTGTTTAAGTTTTGACTTGACTATTAATCTTAGTTTCTATTCATTTAGGATTCATTTATTTGTCTATATCAGCATTTGTTACCTTTATGTTTCATATGGTTATACATATTAATTTTTTCTTGTCTTTTTTTTACTCATTCATTCACTGGTAATAATTTCTATTTGTTCGAAGTGTGAATTATTATGTGACTTTATTTCTAATTGTCCTTGGTTTTAGTTTTCACTTTTCTCTCCTTTGAATAACCTCTTGAGGAAAACGTTTTTTTAAAATTAATTTCTATTTGTTCTTAATTAATTTACTTTTATTATTGGTAAATATTAGGAATGCTTGTAAAGTTTGTTTTTAATTTTTCTGCTTGCGAATTTAAATGTGAGATTGTAATTTAAAATTCTCACAAAATTTTAATATTCAGTCAAAATTTTTGATCAGCTTTAGTTTCTTACAATGAGTTTTAATAACAGTTTTAATGCAGAATTTTAGATGGATGGGGAGGGAGCCAATACAACCATATTTTTTCCTTAATTATTATGCTCTAATTGAGTTTTGGTTGGTCATGAAATTTCATTGAGGCGTCCACATGGAATGAAATTTTAAAGCTGGCCACTCTGAAAAAATCGAGTTTTTCTTCCTAGGAATCAGTGTAACAAAAGTATTTATTTTCCTCTTTAAGATCCTCCTTGTCCAGTCTACTTACCAAGAAAGTTTCCCACTGATTGCGCAAAACGATGTAGCCTATTTTTGAGTTTTCCAAATTGACACAGCCAGTTTTTTTTCCCTTTTGGTTTTGTTCGTCCCAGTATACAGATGTAGTTAGTTGCTTGCCAGTTAGTTGAACACAAGGCAAATTTGGTGATATTTTGGGCGTTTTATGCGTACCGTATTAGTGCTTCCAAACTTTCGAAAACTACAGAAAATTTGGCTCATCTGCTTTTATTAGGGTTACTGAAATTGAAAATAATTTCTTGGACCAAAATTTTTGTCTTTTCATTTCTTTTTAACTGAAACCTGTAACAAATCAGCTAGTTGACTGAATGTAACACTTTGCCCCCCCCCCCCTTCCTAGGGGAAAAAATATGCGTGAGGACGTATTTGCCTGGTTGTGTTTATTTATGGATCAGATTGTATAGACAAAACCGAACACAGATAAAAAAAGAAAGGACAATTTTATTTTGAAAATGACAAATACATGTCATGCTGAAAGTAGGGCGTGCACAATGGGCTTACGGGTATAGTGAGCACTGATTCTGCAGGAGGGCAAAAATTTTGAATAAACGAAAAAATGGTTTCCTGAGAAAATCTATAGCACTCAGAAAAATGATGTTATTTTTTTTAAATGTCCTTTCTCCATCTCTAATCCCAACTGTTAAGTTGCTCCAGGTATTAGATTGTTAAAACTCTAAAATATTTCAGCTTCTAAAATTAGAAGGTAATTATACAATTTTGTTGACTGTAAAAGTGTTAAAATTTGCATCTCTCATTATGGTAAAGGATATTTTTTGTAAAATATTGAATTTTAAGCCCCCAGAAACTAAAATCATAATGTTAAATCTTAATATTTGTCAATATCTATTTCACAAATTATTTCAGAGATCCGGTAAAATATAAGGTCTGCATCATACCCCTTGAACAAGTAAACCTTTGGTGCCTGTGGCTAAGAATATTCAATCAAAGTATAATTTATGTTCCTTTGCATTCTCAACTCTGGAAAAGTGCCATGTGAGGTGCCGTGTAAGTACTTTACTCTGGTGCCATCAAGAGGAATTTAAAACAAAAAAATAAAATAACAAAATACTAAATGTAAGTATTAGCCTTTGAATGAAACTAGCCTTTTCTATGATCTTCCAGTGACCTCCCAACAATCATGCTACCCATGTAAAAATACTATTTTTCCTTTTCTTAAAGATGAGGGACCGTGAACTTGCAGTGAATGGTTTTTGACAATGATGAGTACAATGATAAACTTTTTGTTTCGATTTATGCTATGTTTGAGGAGCTCCTTTTAGGTTCTTTGTCGAAATTCCAAAATTTTTGTTTGAAAACTGCAATTTACCGCTCAGTTGAATCTGAATAGCAGCTACTGTTTCCAAATTTCTGTTGGTGAGAAAACTTTATCAGTAGAAAAATTATTTGAAAACGCATTTTTAAAATCTCGGTTCTTATTGGTGACAGGCTGCCACCTGTATGGCTGGAGTCGGAGTTCTTACTTTTTTGAGAAAAATGTTAGGTGTCGGAGCAATTAGCCTTATAAAGTTTTAGGTGTCAGAGCTGTAGTCGTTGGTAAAGAGCACCGACTCAACGGCCCTGGTGGCAGCTGCTGCTGCAACCATACTAATCTTTGGTAGTGACCAAGTATGTTCCCAAGTTGTTGGTGATAGCTCATGTAGAGATTCAGTTTATTCAACGGATAAAATATTCCTTTCTTTTTTTAGGAGAAATGTCTCTATCAAAGACGATATCAAACAAGATTTACTTATTTGAAGTAACGACTTCCATTTCAATGTTGGACACAAAGGAAAAGACTGCAGTCTGTATCCTTTTTTTTTGTTACTTGCTGTAGGTTTGTTGGGGCTATCCTTAAATAAGGACCTTTGAGGTTTACGGTATTTAAAAGTCATTTGATATCCTTATTAAGAGTAGGAAGTGATTGTAGGGTAAACCCCCGACTGTGCCTCTTTCTGCCCCTGTTCCCTCATACCCCCCTCCCACCCGATGACATTCAATAAAGTTTTTCAGATAGACATTCTTCACAGAACAGTCGATAGGTGGAGTAAATATGCACCCGGGGTAATCCGATTGAAGCAGCCCCAGGGGCAAGGACCCTAAAGTATTTAAGTTCCCCTTTTCTTACAGATAAGTTCAAATATTGGAAAAGGGAACTTATTTTATCTTGGCCAGAAACTTTCAGATATCGTTTCTTGGGCAATAGAAACACACAAATTATGGGGAGGGTGCTAAGGAGTCTGGGAATGGACAAAATATTCTTTTGTTTCAGATTAAATTGGAACTTGCTGCCATAAGTCCCAGGGCGAATGGGAATCTAATATACAAATCATTGTTTGGGATTGCCGGCTTCCAAAGAACACAGTTTTTTTTTCGTAATTTGTATCCTCAAGTTTCTGGACGTAGAAAAGAATGCAAAAAAAGATGGGAAAAATGCTGGCTCCCCCTAAAACGAGTCCCTGGGTCAAGGGGAATCTAATGTACTGAAAAAGTACGTACATTCTTTTTCAGAAAAAAAAATTTCTATCTGCTTCAAACTTGTAGCCATAAGTCTAAGAGCCAAGGGGATTCCAGTGCACAAGAAGAAATTGAAAAAAATTGTTCCTCCAAAACTTGGCCATTTTTCACTTGGTTTGAATATACAGACACATTTTAGATAGGGGCATGGGCCCCAAAAAAAACGGTCAATTTTCCTTTATAACAGTTTAAAATTTTATCCTTAAGTCTTGTGCTAGAGGGACATACTGCTCAAGAAAAAATAAAAAAACTGGTTTCCCCGAAAATGGGGTCCAATAAAGGGCCAAATACTTCTTTGATCGGCTTGAAAACAATCCTTTCGCCATGGGATCCTCAATGCACCCAGACGCATGCACGAAAACAGTTAGCCTGGAAATTGGACCAAATAATTTTTTCTTCCAAAGGCCTTGAAAATATATCCATAAGTCCGTGCGACAAAGAAGCCCTAAAGTGGAAATAGATTCTTATGTAGAGTGTACGGGCCCTCAAAAAATGGCTGACAATACGCCAGAAACTAATATTTTTCAATCAACTTGAAACTTTGAGCTGCAGAGACCTTGAATTTTTGTCAGGAAGGGGGGGGGGGGGAAGTAGGGAACCTAATAATGGGCCTAAGAAATTTTCGGTATTGATTGGTTTGAAACTTAGAACCCTAAGTTCCTTGAACAAGGGAACCCTAATGTGGAAATGAAAATTAGGCTTGGGGCAAGGATCCAAGAAAAAAAAATACTTTGATCAGTTTGAAACTCGTATCCTTAAGTCTGAGCCAAAAGGACTTTGATGCACAAGAAAAACTGACACGGTGCTTTGTTCACCTGACACGGTGCTAAAAAAAAAGAAATGCAAAAAGAACCTCTAACCTCTAAACAAAAATAATTCTTGGGATTGACCATGCAAAAACGTACATGAGTTTCCTAATGATTTTTTTTTCTATTTTCAATTTTGTTGAGTTGAAGTGCCAAGTTGTGTAGCACCCATGAATTTTTTTTTTATTTAATATAATTTGAAAGTGTTTTAAATAATATATTAGTAGCCTACCATTTCTCTTCTTTCGCTTTTCATTGCTTAAAATTAGGCTGACTGGATCTAAATGTAACGCTATTTATGTTTAGTGAGATAAAAGCTAGATACTGCAAACCCTTCTCCTAAAATGTGTGAAAAATATTAGGGAAATGGACTGCTATAACTATATCCCAATTTATATAGGCTCTTTATTCCGAAATTGGTGGAAAATCTGAAGAAAAGTTGATTATTTCCCTAATTTGTCAAGAATTTGGGAAAATGGAGATTTCGACCTTTCAGAACAGCCAACTAAATCCTATCACAATTTAAAGTAAACAATTTCAGGCTTTATGCATATTAACAAAATCTGAATTGCTATGTATTTTTTATTCCCCTCTCAATATAGAGGATATAAGTCCAAGTAATAACTATAATAATCATCTCTATAGTTGTATCCTGGCACATACCCCGGAATTTGTTTCTGGGGGGGGGGGTAACTGACACTAAGAATTTTTTGGGCGGGGGGACAATGATAAAAAATTGATAATTTGAATAAGAAGTCTCAGAAAACGATACTTGTATGATAAACGCCCTACAACTCAATTTGTTCATTCATTGACACATTATAGAACCGGTTTTCTTTTCGTTGGTTTCTTTCAGCTTAGCGAGAGGAAAGACAAAGAGAAATGACAGAATAGATGGAAAATAAATAATTTGGGCTATATATTTGCGCATAAGGGGGGGGGGGGGTTATAAAGTATTTTGACAGTGTGAATTTAGAAAACAATTCTTACTACATACTATGCAGAATAATTGTACCTAACACATTAGGCATGGAGACCCGCTATACTTAGCCCCCCCCCCCCCTAATATGCAAATATATAGCCCAATTTTTTTCTAAAGAATTATATATATATATATATATATATATATATATATATATATATATATATATATATATATATATATATGTATATATATATATATATATATATATATATATATATATATATATATATATATATATATATATATATATATATATATATACATATATATATATATATATATATATATATATATATATATATATATATATATATCTTAGTTTCGTATATTTCACTAGGATTGAGCGTCAGAGAAACATATTAGAAGAACATTAGGTAGGGTGCATATTATACAAGTACCCAGAAAACCAATAAAATTCAGAATTTACGGGGGGGGGGGAGTGGGAGCCCCAAGCCCACCCCTTCTGTGTACGTCCCTGATTGTTGCTGATTGACACATTAATTAGTGAAATCAAACTATTTCGTTTGTGCAGTGCAATGCAGTTTCACATTCTCATATTTTATAGAAGATCCTTTAATATTCTTATTTGTTTGTCACTTTTTTCTCTTGTATTCCTTAACATATTGAGATTAGATGGCACTTTATTTGCAATATTGGGAACAGCGTGCTACTCTACCTATGTTTTTTTACCTCACTATATTCGGTCGCTTCTTGAGTATGCTGACCTCATTTGAAGTATGAAAATTCAGTGTTGAAAGAATTTTGTAAAATTTCGAAGTTATTTGTTGCACTTTTATCAATGTTGTGTTTTTAAAATAAAGAATAAAATAAAAACATATTTGTTCAAAATAATATTATGAAAAAGTAAACAGGCTCGACACAATTCCTGTAAGGGTGGTGGAAAGGATATAGTTGAAAACTTTTATTTTTAAATATAAAGAAGATTAATGACGCCTGGTCATTATGCCTTAAACCCTTTTGGGGTAGGGCTACAGTCTTTCATGTCTTATTCCTTCCTTAGTTTTACGGTCGCTTCTTGTGCCTATATTCTAGTTTTGCCGTTATTTTCTTATCAGACTGTTCTGGGTAGTGAATGTAAGTGAAAAGCGACTTTTGTTAATATAAACCAGGAGTATAAAAACCAGATTTTGATAGCTATGTGTGCGTCAAAAGATATTTACTTTAGTGATGATGTCAGCTCGCACAGGATCTTGAATGTTGCGCCTATGTATTTCTTTTCGGCAGCTTTTTCTAGCTTAGCGGCTTTACCCGCAATGAAGTCGTTCTTGTCCCTGTGAAGCAAGGAGTTGCGTAGTTTGTTGAGCTGTCTGTAGAGATCAACGGCCAATCTGTTTAGGTGGTAAGGCAGTTCGCTTATCTTGGATCAATTATATCATCAAATGGCACACTTGACACCGAAACCTCAGCCAGATCAGCCAATGCAAACTCTGTATTCGGACGGCTCCTGAGGGCAGTCTTCCACAAACCGCAAATTAGTCGCCTTACAAAAGCCCGTATCTACAACGCCTCAGTCTCAAGATCATGCTGTACTCTTCTGAGACATGGCCGATAATCCTGACACAGCTAAGAAAGGTCGATGCCATCCAAACTAGACACCTCCGTCGAGTTGAACGCTTCAAATGGTATGACAAGATCTGCAATACTGAGATTCTGAGGACCTTCAAGTTAGCGAACCTCCCCACCCAAGTAGAAGCTCGTTCTCTAAGATGGTACGGCCACTTACTCCGCCTCCCGCCAACTACCCCTGCAAGGGTCATGTCGGACTTCAATTCCTCGATTGTCTGGTAACGTCCTCGAGGGAGGCCGCGCACCAGATGGGCTGATGTTATAAATCAACGTCTCTTCGTTTTTTTTTTTTACCAAGGGGAATTGTATAGAACCAGTTATCATAGAATATAAGAACACTCTTGACTCGAATGAGATTTAAATATATTGTATCCTTTTTTAAGTAATGGAAAAGACCTTGTCACAGTAAAGTGTCTATTTCGGCCATTATGCGTCGCAAAATAAATATTCCGGTTCAAATATTGTCTAAACGTTACCAACTTAACATTCGGAGATATTCAATGAATGACTATCGGACCACTATTTAAATAGCTTTCCATATTCAGCTGCTTTACTTCCACAAGGTGGCACTTTAGAATGTTGGCAGCTATGCAGTACTACACAATTGGGCACCAATTATTAGGGGTGAAGTCATCGGATTTTTAAGGGTAGGGGCTACAGAAGCAGTAAGATGTTTTTCAAACGCGGTCCTCTAAGTTTCAAACTTAACAATTAGAGGTTCTTTAGGTCAATATGAAGGGATGAATTCATCCCTAACCTCCTTCGACTAAGAGGAATGCTAAATTTTGATTGCAGGCCCTTTTTTGAACCCACCTAGTTGAAAAAACGAACCTAGTAACCGAAAACTGGGACATCGTTTGGAGAAGACTAAAGAATAATGACCTGGATATTTTGTTCCTCAATGTTTCGAAAAATACCTTTTTTTTTGTATTTTCATTAATAATATGTTTTTTTTTGTATTTTCGTTGAAAAAAAATCACCCATAGGTTTCGAGAAACACATTTTGCCCCCCTCTCGGACATTTCCTTGAGTTATCACTTCTGTCTTTCAGGGGGTGAAGGGATATCCAGCCCGCATTCTTTTGTTAGGTAAACGCATCTTCTAGACTGATAACAATTAGAGGATATTTCATTTGGCATTATAGATTTCCTGAAATCAATTAAATGTGCGTTTAATTGCAATTATACAATGGTACCTGGAATTTAAAACTTTGTGAAAAAATCTTTTACCAAACAAATAAAAAATTTAAGTAAACAATCGTGTCAGAAGTTATTGTGAATATAAACCATCCAATATTTGGAGGTTAATTGACATCAGTTGAAAAGTGCTTTTCCAAAAATATTTTATAATGTTCATATATAGTCAATTGAAAAGTTAAAGTCTTTTATTTACCGACTGTCTTTCAAATTACTGGAGTGAATAACTCTATAGTTTAAATAAATACAGCTACATCCGCCCAATCATAATCAAAGCATTTCAGTGAAAGATTAAACTCTTTTAACACGTTGCTTTTTAGTCGGAGCATTCATTGTTTAGACGCCGAGAAAAATGAAGTTCAAATGAAAGACGAAAGCATCCCTCTTATAATGTATGTTCGGTTATTTTTTTCGAAAGAAAAATTGTTTTCATTTAGTTCATTTCTATTCCTTTTTTAATTTATTTTTTAGGGCTACCCAAGTATTCTTAAGAACAAGACCTTCTCCATCCCTTGCGTTCTTTATACATCAAGTTTAAATTTCATTGGACAATGATCAGGGAATTTGAGTTAATTTAAGTGTATTGGCCTTACACAATAAAATAGGATTTCCTGAACAAGAAAGAGGTACTTATGTATTATATGGTACACACTCGAGAATAATCGTAATGAAATTTACAAAAATATGATGAAAACACAACACTTTAGTAACAAATTATGGAAACTACAAAAAAGGATTAAGGTAGGGGGGTCGCACAGAACGCATTATACTAAATACCTAGCCTAACCAAAATACCATCTCTATATAGTAAATATTTAATAAAAATATACATACAACGTAGATTTCAACTGAGCCTAAGCTAAATTTCTTCAAATACTGACAGGTATAAACCGGTTATTGTCTTATCTGTAGATCCAAAATCTCGAGTATGTACCATATAATACACAAGTACCAAGAAAGATTTTGTCGCTCCCCCGTCGAACGCTACAAGCTGAAGTTCGCCTCTATATGCACCCATATTGTACGCTTAGCACATGTATGTTCTTCGAACTTTTTCAGAGTTTCCGAAGTTTTGATAGCAATCTTCACTTTCATTTGAAAAAAAAAGTTTTTTTAAAATTTAGCTTCTCTTTTCATATCCATTGTCGTAATAAGTATGGGGGATAGGCTGCTGACCGCACTTTCTTTCTCAAAGTTAGATTTTAGGGTTCTTTTAGGCGTATTTGCTTACTGCAGGAACCTAGGATTTTTTTTTCAAATGTTACTTAGTCTGTTGCCCCCATCTAACTGCGCTTTTTTACCCTTAATTTAAACTGTATCACTATATTTTGATACTTAAAAGCCAACGTTTCCCTTTAAAGACTCCTAAAAATTTTGCGAATTTCAATATACTAATAACTACTATTTAACAAATTTAAGATAAATGCATGCTGTATGTTTAGAATCAGCATAAAAATTACAACCTTTTAACGAATATATTATAATTAAAATAATGCAATTAGAGTTTCAGTTTCTATTGGCAAGGATCGCTCTTTACTTAGCGTTTGTTACTCTGGGCGATTTGAAAATGTGAAATTTCTTGTTTTTATTAACGCAAGCTTGAAATTCCCCTTTCAGGGCTCCCAGGCATGCTGAATTTGATGGTGTAATGGCATAGGCGTCATTTGGGGGGGGGGGCAAGAGGCAGCTGCCTCTTCCCCAATAATTTGGAAAATATTATTATTTATTAAGCAAACCTAAAAATGATAATTAGCGAGAAACGGTTTAATTCCAAGTTCTTTTTTTTCATTACACAATATTGGACTAGGTTAAGAGGTACATTTTAAATTAATTAATCTGTTAATTAACGAATTAAAACTAACTAATTTCAATTACCAGTTAAAACTAATTAAACTAAAATTAAAAGTAATTTAATAAAATTAATTAAAGTTAACTAATTAAAGGGCAGGCCCATGCCACCGCTACTTTCTTACCATTTGGCATTCGATATCTATAATAAAGTAATTTTCCAAAAGAGTTTTCAGACAGCTTAAAACACGTATTGGCATGTATTTTTCAAAAATTTTCCGGGCGAGGGCCCCCGGCAACCCCCTTTCCCCCTAAAGAATATCCCATACCTCCCTGATGTGGACCCCTCTTGCCTCCCAATTAAAATGCTGAAATTACGCCCTTTTGTAATAGTCATCAAGGCTCCACCTATTTTGGGGGCTGTATACCCCTTTGGTACTTGTCAATTATATTGACCATACTCAAGAAGTTTGATTTGTTTGACCTGAGTAGACCGGTTTCTCTGTTTGTTTCTTTGTGTGTAATTGGAGATAATCAGGTTAGGCTGAGTGAAATAAACTACAATGCAGGTATATTTTAACTAAATATTTAATATATAGAGTTGGTTATGTATTTAATATAATGCATTCTGTGCAGCCTAATACTTTCCATAATTTTCTGTTGTATTTTCCACAATGTTGTTACTAAAGTATTATTTGCATTATATTTTGGTATATTTCATCAGGATTAACCTAACTTCTTCGGTGTGGTCTATATAATTGACAAGTACCCCTCATTTTCTAGAATAACGCCAATTTTTTTGTGCTATGAGCGTTTGATAGATAATTTTAAAATTAATGAATCGGCATATTTTGATTTTGACACCCACCCCTCATACAGCATGAGATGCCCACTAGTTAGAAATGCTATGAAAAAGCCTACTACAACGAAATGACTTCTCTCTCCATCATTTGCCGAAATATCTATGGGCACAATTCAGTCAAACTAGACTACGTTAAAGAACTATGCCGTCAATTTAATGTTGTGTGCTTACAAGAACATTTACTCACCTCCGAAAATTTTGGTCTTTTCGAACAGTTGAATCAAAAAACTGTGTTCATGCATGAAGCAAAAAGGTCCTCAGTCCGCGGTCGACCTAGTGGGGGCACTGCTATCATAACGGACAGTTCGCTTGAATGTCAAAAGCTGGAATCGTGTGAGTTCTTCCTCGCTGTAGATTTTCCTGGCCCCGGGGGTTTTGTTCTGATCACGGTTTATCTACCAACAAACCTAAACACCCTCTCTTCCGAAAAACGGTTCTCGGAAGCTTGTGGCCGCCTCTCGCGCTTACTTATTAGGCTGGGCAATCGAAGAGTGCTAGTCTGCGGTGACTTTCAGTGCGACTTAACGAACCCATCAAATAAGCTCTCCGAAATCTTCTTCTCAGTAATCCCAGCTGGGTATGATCTCTGTGAAAAGACTGACACATTTACGTACATCCATAATTCCGGTTCAACGACAAACATTGACCATGTGCTATGTAACTTCTCTCTAGGTGCTCCAGTCACCGTGGACTCTGAGCACACAGTAAGTGATCACCTTGGCTTGTGCTTTAAGGCTAACTTCTTCCCGTGTAGGCCGAATAAGCCCCAAATTTATGCTACCAAGACTGAGTGGAATAAAATAAACGCCGACCAGTATAAACAGACATGTGATGAGATTCTTGGAAAGATAAAAGTTCCCTTTCAGCTCTTGATGCATGGCTCGAGTGATTTGGTAGCACTAGACATTTATTGTACTGAGATTATACATGCAATGAAAACGGCTGAGCAGGCTTCTGTACCCACTCGCCGTTTTAAACCTGGAATCAGCAAGCCTGGCTGGAGTCGCTCTCCTAAAGTAAGGCAAGCCAAAGCTCGTGCTAAGTTTTGGCTGAGATTATGGCGCGATTGCGAGAGGCCTAGGTCAGGTGTAGTGTTTGAGCAGTTCCGCAACACGAAAAAAACTTATAATAAGTCTGTAAGTGATCTTAAAGCTGCCGAAGCCGAACTTGCTTCCCAAGAAGCAGCAAATAATCCTGTATCTATGTGGAAGTCTTTTAGACAGTCTAAACCAGTGACAAACCCTGCTAGTAACATACCTGAGGAGCAGTGGGTAAAACACTATAGTGAAGTTTTTGGGATCAAACATGCCCAACTAACAACCGAAAGTGATAGTGAGCTCTCACGAGCTTTTGCGTCCCTCTTGAGCCAACGGAACTATTTTACCGTCTCAATAGGCGAAGTGCTCCAGGTTATTAAGCAGCTGAGAAAGGGCAAGGCTCCCGGGCACGACGGAATTGTGACTGAACACCTCCGCTGTGGCTCACCTCTGCTCATTGAGCACTTGACGCTGCTATATCAAATGTGCCTTGATTCTGGTGCAGTCCCTAAGTCGTTTGCCCTAGGTATTGTGTCTAACGTCTTGAAGAAGGGAAAAAATCGTAACCTCTGTTCTAGCTATAGGCCTATAACAGTTTCTAGTACATTAAGCAAAGTGTTAGAGAGACTTCTGTTACCTGAGCTGTTACGTAAGTGTAAAATTGACAATCGACAATTCGGGTTCCGTCGCCACCTCGGTTGTGCATTTGCACATCGCCTTCTTACGCGTATAGTATCGAAAGCTCAGAATCAATCACGGACTCTTTTAATTTGTGCAGTAGATGTGTCCGCGGCGTTCGATTCGGTAATTCATTCAAAGTTAATTTTGAACCTGCTGCACCAAGGTGTGAACCCACATGTAGCGGCCGTCCTATGGCACTGGTATTCGAGTAGCCTTATCCGTGTTAAGTTGAGTAGTGAACTCCTGTCGAAACCGATTAAGCTTCACCGGGGACTGCGTCAAGGGTCGGTTTTAAGCCCTGTACTCTTCAATTCACTAACCTCGTCGGTAACAAAAAAGATTAACGGTGGTTTTAACACTGATTGTATGGATGTGAGCCTACTGTGCTACGCCGACGACATATTACTGGTGAGCACATCGCTTTGTAACCTTCAAGCTAATATCGATCTCCTAAGTCGAGGTTATACTAATATTGGTCTGGTTATTAACCCTGCTAAAACAGAATTTCTTGTATTTGAACCCCCGCGTGCGCCGTCTGAAGTTGCCCGTCGCGAGGCTACCCGTGTTACCGTTGCAGGGCAAGTAGTACTTCCAAGCCGCAAGTTGAAGTACCTAGGTATCACATATGGAAGCGACCTTAGAAGCTCGCGTGCTCTTTTTGTTGACCAGGTTCTGTCGGGTTTTCGGTCTGGGTATGCTAAACTTGCAGCTCTGAAGTTTAAGTTTAATAAGCATATCCTTGCTAGGTTGTATCGTGCCGTCGCTCTTCCCTTTGCTCACTACATCTCACCCGTTTGGCATTGGCTATCGAATTCGGATATGTTGCGAATCCGTTCAGGCTTTTGCAAATATTTAAAGTTTCTGCTTGGTCTGCCACTTTACCTCCGTAACACTGGTCTGCTAGAAAAGTATCATATACCTGATCCTGTTGAGTTCATGCCGAATTTTGAAAAACAAGCTCTCGTGAAACACAGGGCACTATTATTTGATTTCCCAGCGACTTTCTTGCTTGATAGTTGAAGTGTGATTTGTTTGTATTTAGTAGATTATTATGTTCGGTTGATTTGTTTTCGTCTTTATTTTCTCTTTTCTTTTGTTTTGCTCCGCTTCTTCATGCTTCTTTTTTATAAGCGGGTTTGTAATAAATTATTATTATTATTATTATTCGGCATCAAAAGTGAGTTCTTTTGATGTCTGTAATTTAAAAACTATATTTTTGAGTTTTAGGTTCTATTGACATGGGTCAATAAACTTTCAAGTAGAATAATCTTTTATTTACATGTGTCTATTGACAAGGCTCTTTACTTACTGTTCATTACAATAGGAAGTTTTTCGGCATCAGATAACGTACATTAAAAATAATATTAAAAATAAACAGCAACTAGAATAGCAACGTTAAACATTTTACAAAAAAATAACGTTAGACCTTGCAAAAATAGCGAACTTAAGAATACCGTATCCTGTAGAATTTCAATTTTCGTAATTTAAGAATTCGATGATATTCTTTATTAGAATCATCAAAACGGCTCAGAGGTGGATGTATGGGGGAGAGGGGCTACTTGCTCCGGGCGCAGAAATTTTTAGGGCCCAAAATTTCAAGTAAATAACCTAACAATTGCAATTCTTTTTATTATTTTGAAATGTATTTTTATTAAAATAAAGTAGAGGGTGTAGCTAGCAGTAGGTATAACCAAATTGAATCCGAAATTTTTATTTTCCCCGTATCTTTTTCTATATAAAGTAAGAAAAGTCAGATTTAAGTAAATGAAAAATTTTGTGAACAAATGAAAATTCTATTAAAATTTAACCTGAAAGTTCTTGGGAGACAAGGGTAGAGGGTACTAATCGTGATTTTTCCCTGGGCACAAGATAGACCGGAAACGCCACTAAAATGGCTTGAGCTACAGCGATTGCGGAACGTTGTTTTGATGTCGGACAAATTTCAAATGGAAGGTTCGATTTCACCAGAATCTTCACGCGGTTGCAACGATTGGGTAGGTACAAATCCAATTCGAAACCATAAGGAACGTACATAGTGTATTCTGATCTTGGAGGATCAATCTAGACCTTTAAGTTTTCGTCCTGGCGTCTTGATTGATTAATGGCTTTCCGTAGATTGTCCTTTCTGCAAAAACGCTGCGAGTAGCTCACATGTGACGAAATGTTTGCCGTAATAAAGTTTGTAGATAAAACCGGATGAAGGAGGTGTGCCAAGATCGGAAATGTGTGAATAATCATCGTCTTTTCAGCCTTCAACTACAGTAGTTGGGATTGTTTGTTGGTTGTGTGGTGAAGGTAAACATTTTTATCTTTGATCAGAATTGGCTCATAAATCTTAGAGATTGTCTTGTCGGTTCTATTCGTCATGTTAACTTTTACTTGTTTTTTTTTAACAGCTTTACCGCTTAATCATACTAAAGGAAATGAGCTTGGAGAATTTTACCTCAGTGTGTAATTAAAGTTTAGATTGTCAAGCTGATTAACTTTTGCATAAAAAATACCAAAAAAAGATATGCTAATTAAAAACCGAAAAAGGCACTTTTCTATACCTTTGCCCCTTCCCCTTTGTCTCTCCCAATATACGTTACTGATTGACAAATTCGTGGTAGTCAAACAAGACCGTATCCAGGATTTTTGTTTGGGGGGGGGGGGCAAATTTTTTTTTAAAACCCATCATAAAAAGTTATGACTTTTTTAAGATTTAGTGCTTTTTATAATTAAAGTTAAAAAAAAAGTTTTTTTTTATCTGAAAGTAAGGAGCGACTTTAAAACTTAAAACGAACAGAAACTATTTCGTATATGAAAGGGGCTGTCCCCTCCTCAATACCTCGCTCTTTGCGCTCAAGTTTTTATTGTTTTAAAAAGTAGAGTTGTGACAAAGAGTCAAATTGAGCATAGACATTGAGGAGGGGACAGTCCCTTTCATATATGGAATAATTTCTGATCGTTTTCAGTTATAATGTTGTTCCTTACTTTTAGTTAAAAAAGTCGTTTTTTCATATATTTAATTTCTGAACGTTTTTTCAACTTTTTTTTTCATCTTAGAATGCCATATGGTGTTGGGGGGGGGGGGGCAAAAAGAATTTTTGCCCGCCCAATTTTTTTTTTTGGGGGGGGGGGGGGGCAAAAGATAATACAGGCTGGCTGGTCATTTTATCGACTGTTTTTGTCAATAATTAGCATAATGTCCGTTTCGAATACAATACGTGAAATCACTGCACGAGTCGGTAAAACAGTTGCATTTACCAACCGAGATTTAGATTTTGGTACATATCATGTCACTATTTTAATGCTGTTTATTAATCCAAATGGAAAGTTGTGGCACCATCTGTAAAATCACGGCAGGAGTCGGCAAGACTGCTGCGTTTACTGACCAAGTTCGAAATTTCTGTAGATGACATGTCAGTACTTTCGTAGTCTTTATTGAACCGAACAAAGAATTTTACAGACTTATTTGCTTTACCAAGTGACCAAAAATTGGGGGGGGCCTTCCCCCATACGTGACGGCCCTGGGGGTAGTTACAAAAGTGTTATAGATAGTCGGACATATACCATCTTTAATTAAAATTATTTTCACATTTTTTTCTAGGAGTCTTCTGACTCGTAAGCTTCACCACCATCAGGGGAGGGGGCAGTCGAGTTTTTAAGGAAGTGGGCTCATTTTGTTTTTACTTAGATATTTTTTTCAACTTTTTTTTTCATATCTTAGAATGTCATATGGTCTTGCTCAAAATGTATTGTTTTCTTGAAATAAGATAGGAAATAAGGAAAAACATTATTCAATATATGAAATATTTTCATCAAATGTTTTGTTGCTTAAAAAAAGACGAGGAAATGTTCGATGATGTTGCTCAAAATGTATTGTTTTTTGAAATAAGATCATATCATTAGCAGTAAAGCATTTTGGAGAAAATATATGATATTTTGAGTAATGCGTTTGCTTATTTTCATTTTATTCCAAAACAATACATTTTGAACAACACCATCAAATATATCTTCATATTATCTCAAGCAAGCATAACATTTTGATGAGAATATTTGATATCTTTGGATAATGCATTTGCTTATTTCCATCTTATTTCCAGAAATATTAAATTTTGAACAACACCATCGCATATTTCCTCATCTTAGTTTAATTAGCAAAACATTTTGATGAAAATATTTGATATTTTGAATAATGCATGTGCTTATTTCCATCTTATTACAAGAAACAATACATTTTGATGGAAATATTTGATATTTTAAAGAATGCATTTTCTTACTTCCTATCTTATTTCAAGAAAACAATGCATTTTGAGCAGCACTATATGACATTCTAAGATATGAAAAAAAAGTTGAAAAAAATATCTAAGTAAAAACAAAATGAGCCCACTTCCTTAAAAACTCGACTGCCCCTTCCCCTGATGGTGGTGAAGCTTCCGAGTCAGAAGACTCCTAGAAAAAAAAGGTGAAAATAATTTTAATTAAAGATGGTATATGTCCTACTATCTATAACACTTTTGTAACTCACCCCCAGGGCCGTCACGTGTGGGGGAGGGGAACCCTCCCCCCCCAATTTTTGGTCACTATGTAAATAAAAGTTGAAAAAAATATCTAAGTAAAAACAAAATGAGCCCACTTCCTTAAAAACTCGACTGCCCCCTCCCCTGATGGTGGTGAAGCTTCCGAGTCAGAAGACTCCTAGAAAAAAAAGGTGAAAATAATTTTAATTAAAGATGGTATACGTCCTACTATCTATAACACTTTTGTAACTACCCCCAGGGCCGTCACGTATGGGGGAGGGGGACCCCCCCCCCCCAATTTTTGGTCACTAGGTAAAAAAAATAAGTCTGTAAAATTCTCTGTTCGGTTCAATAAAGACTACGAAAGTACTGACATGTCATCTAGAGAAATTTCGAACTTGGTCAGTAAACGCAGCAGTAAACGCACCGACTCCTGCCGTGATTTTACAGATGGTGCCACAACTTTCCATTTGGATTAATAAACAGCATTAAAATAGTGACATGATATGTACCGAAATCTAAATCTCGGTTGGTAAATGCAACTGTTTTACCGACTCGTGCAGTGATTTCACGTATTGTATTCGAAACGGACATTATGCTAATTATTGACAAAAACAGTCGGTAAAATGACCAGCCAGTCTGTAATATCTTTTGCCCCCCCCAAAAAAAAAAAAAATTTTGGCTAGTAGCGAGACTGACTACCCCCCCCCCCTAACGGTGGTGACGCTTCCGAGTCAGAGAACTCCTAGAATAAATAGGTGAAAAATTAATTTAAATTAAAGATGATATATGTCCTACAATCTATAACACTTCAGTAACTAAAAAGAGCTTATAAATATATCTTTAAATGAAAAAACCGTGGAGGAAATCTATGACCCACTCTCCCACCAAAAATAAGATAAAAACATTCTAAATTACTAAGGGTAAGAGATTAAATCTACCAATCTAAGACATGAAAAAAAGTTGAAAAAAATTCTAAGTTCAAAAAACAAATTGACCCCCCCCCCCGCCCTTAAAAATTTGCCCCCCCCCCCTCTGAAAATGGTAATGCTTTTGAGTCAGAGGACTCCTAGAATAAAATTGTGAAAATAATTTAAATTAAAGATGATATATGTCCTACAGTCTATAACAGTCTCCTACAGTCTATAACACTTAAATAACTACCACCCTCCTCCCTCATGGTGGTGACGCTTCCGAGTCAGAGAACTCTTAGAATAAAAAGGTGAAAATTAATTTAGATTAAAAATGATATATATCCTACAGTCTATAACACTTCAGTAACTAAAAAGAACTTGTAAATATATCTTCATATGAAAAAGCTGTGGGGGAAATTTTATGACCCATTCCCCCACCAAAAATAAGATAAAACATTCTAAATTACTAAGGGTAGGCGATTAAATCTAACATACTACTTATTATCATTTCAAGTTATTATAATTGGGTTTCTGACCAATCTTCTATGATTACAGAATAAATTATCCCGCGGTAAATTAGTACAGATAGAGGGCGCAGTTGCAGTATTCATTGACCATATTCGAGGAGTTGGCAATTTTTTAGCTCTAGGTAGCAGTGCGCAGTTGTGGACTGGCTGCGGGTACCCAGGCGCTGTTACAGGGTCTGAAACCCGCATACTACTCACTGTATTGGTTATAGCTGGATTGTTATACCTAAAAAATTGCAGCAGTCTGTAGCTATTACTATTTTATATTCCTACATCAAATTTACCTAGGCTAGGATACCATTTATCCCTATTTTTCCGACCTGGGTGTTAAAATCTCCTAATAAAAACACCATATTTCTTCCTGGGACCCTGTATATTTGCTCCTGTAACTGTAAGTAAAATTCACCTGAGTCACTAGTATCTCCGTCAGTCGGTTCTACAGGGGCATATACTACTATAACTGATACCCTGAAATTTTTTAGTTATAAAATGAGCAATTAGTATTTTATTATTAATACCTTCCCAGCCTAAACAAGACTCAGCATCTTCCCTATTCATCATGAGCCCTACTCCCTGTGTATGTACCCGATCCTTCCTGTCTGTGTAAGTAAATTCTATAATCACCTAATTTCATGCTTCCTTTCCTTGGGATATGAGTTTCTGAAACATCTTATAATTCCAGTTCCAATCGTATGAATTCGTCAGTCAAAATGTCGATATGATAGTTATTTTTTTAACGTCGTAACATTCCAAGGTCCAATTTTCATATTCTTTAAATCATTGAAATTATTTTGGCCTCAGGAAAAGCAATGATCCCGGATACCAGTGCAGGACGGCGACCAACACATCTTCTATAATAATAACAATAATAATATATTGCGAAAACAGGCTTGCGCCTCTATCAACAAAAATTAAATAATCAAATACTTTTTCGCTATAATGATGGTCAATCTTGTTTTTAAATGCATTGACTGATTCTGAGTTGACAGTGTCTGATGGTAGTGCGTTCCACTCAGAGACAATGCGGTTGCTGAATACCCATCTACCAACATCTCTTCTGAAACGTTCTTCGGTTAGCTTAAACTCGTGACCTCTCGGGTTTTTATTCTTGAATGTTATTATCTCTTCTGGAGGGATGTTTTCGTAGTATCTGTTGCATATTTTATATACTTCAATAAGATCTCCTTTCAAAAATCGGTATGAGAGACTTGGGAGCGACAATGTTTTCAAACGGTCTTGGTATGGTAAGTCTCTAAGTGATGGAACAAATTTAGTAGCCCTCCTTTGGGTTTTTTCTATTGCATTGCTGTCTTTTTGAAAAAATGGTCTGGTTGTTGTATGACCGTATTCGATCATTGGTCTCACTAACGATTTGGAGAGTGTAGAAAACAGTGTTGAGTCAGTAAGAGAGAAATTTCTTCGAATAATTCCCAAGACTTGTGATGACTTAGAGATGATTGACTCGTAGTGCTTGGTGAAGTCATGTCATTGTCTATTGTCACTTCCAAGTCTCGCGCTTCTTCTTGTATAGGTATCTGTTGTCCTTCAAAGCATTAGTGCCGAGAAATGTGTTTTGGGCCTAGCCGAACATGACAACTTTTTTCTTTATTCACTTCCATGCTCCATTTTTTCATCCATTCTGCTATTTTGTTTAAATCTTGCTGTAGTATTTCTGTATCTTCAAAGCCTGTTATTGCGCGAAAGATTTTCGTGTCATCTGCATAAAGCAGTATCTCAGAATGAATGTTATTTGGGAGATCATTTATGTAAATATTGAATAGTAAAGGCCCCAGAACACTACCTTGAACGACTCCACTTGTGACTTTTGTCTCATTACTGCTAAGATATCCTTCCAGTCTCACTCGCTGAGATCTTCCTTTCAGAAAGTTGAGAACCCACTTTAGAATAGTATCGCCAACACCGATAGACTGTAGTTTTCGAAGAAGTTGACTTTGTGAGACTTTATCAAAGGCTTTTCTGAGATCTAAGTATAAAATATCTACCTGCATCCCACTATCCATATATTTTCTCCAGGTGTTTGTAGCGACAAGTAACTGGCTTTCTGCTGATCTTTTTTGAAGAGGGGTATCACCGTTGCTTGCTTCCATGTATCAGGCAGGTTCCCTGTTTGTAGCGACTTGACAAAAATGTAGTGCAATGGCGCTGCAATTCCGCGCTCTTTGAGTACTCTAGGATGTAGGCCATCTGGACCTTCTGATTTGTAAGGGTTTAGATTTTTAGTTTTTTGTAGACCATTTGTATTGTCAGTTCTATTTCTTCAAATTTGCCTGCGACTAGTGGCTGACATTCCTCTTGACTTTCATCTTTGTCGCTCTCTGTTGTGAAAACTGCGGATTTAGTAGGTTGGCTTTAGCTATTGGGTCACTGATTGTTAAATTTGTTGCTGAGTTTCTAAGATCGGGAATGACCGGTTGTTCTTTTTGAATTCACGAAGTTTCCAAAAACGCCTTGCGGTTGATCTTTGAGTTTTCGGCTACTTTCCTCTCCTTTTCGCTTGCTTCTTGTCTAGTGGCTTTCCTCACTTTGTTGGCGATTCTGTGATAATTTCTACGATTACTTTCGGTATCAGTCTGCTTGAGCGTCTCCCATGCTTGCCTCTTGGTTTTTATTAGGTCAAGGATTTCTCGTTTTAGAGGCGATCTCTTAAATATTTTGACTATTGGTACATACTTCTTCTTGAGGTCTATGATTACGGATGCAAACCTTCTGTACATGCCATCTACTAGATCTGTGTTGTTTAGTATTTCAGTCCAGTTAAAAAAAATTCTAGCTCCTTTTGCGTGGTATTGTAATCACCTTTTGAATACATCCACCTCTCTTTTTACTCATAGTTTCGCAACTTATTATCACCTCTAAGTAAATTGTAGCGTGGTTCGATTTTCCAACGGGAGGACCTATAGTAAGTTCTTTTATTAGTTCCGTATTACTGCGTAGGACTAGGTCCAGTAGTGTTGACTTGTCGTTTCCTCGGATTCTTGTTGGTTTTTTAATAAGCTGTTATAGGTAATTATCGTTCACTACCTTCAGAAATTCTCTCTGTGAGGGTGATCCGCTATGCTCTAAGAGATGTGGAAGGTCCCAATCTATGTTAGGGTAATTGAGATCTCCAATGGTGAGAGTCGGTTCTGTTAATCTTTGACATATAGCGTGAATATCTTAAAGAGTACTTGGTCACTCACGGCTGTGCTATTTGGACTTCTGTATACTACAGCCAAATTTAGAGTTGCTTGGTTTGTGTTTGATATCTGAAGCCAAATAATTTCCTGTCCATTTGTTGTTGATGATACTTTCTGGACTGATAAATTGTCTAAGACACAGCAAATATTCCCCGACCTTCTTCTTGATCTATGTTCAAGGTGTGGCTTTTGTAGCCGTTGAAGGCCAACTCTGGTAAAGTTGGGAGATATCGACAGTGTCTAGGCTTAGCTTCGACCACTGCTACTATGTCTGGATTCTTTGCTGCAATTTCTACTTTTAATTCTGATATTTTGTTTGGTAGTGAATCAGTATTTAAATATAGTATCTTTAGTGTTTTTAATTTAGTCGCTTTTTTGTTAGGCTTGAAGGATGGTGGCATTTGTTTGGCTTTGGTTATTCTACTTCATATTTTCCGTTGCTCTTCGTTGCAGTCTTTACCTCGCCTCCAATGGCTCTGCTTCTCCATTTGACGATCGCACTGGGTGTGGCATTCCTCTTCTGTTGTCTCTTCACGGCGAGCATTTGTCTCTGCATGGGCGTGAGATCTGGGTTTATATATACTTTGGTACGAGTTTCTTCATTTGATGATTTTCTTATATTTGGAGCTGTCCTCGGGATTGTTTGCCTTTTCATCTCAAGCTCTTGTGATTTTTTTTAGCTTAACTAACAAAGTGCATGGACTACCATCTTCTTTTGGTCTTCCAATCCCGGCAGTTTCTAGTATCTCCTCTTCAGTGATGTTTGCCCCGAGCTCGTTTTCTTGAGTCAATTTGACAACCTGTGTAGTGTCATTGACAGCAGTAGATTCAGGTAGCCCCATGACTACAAAATTTATCTTTTTCTGTTCTCTTAGTTCCTTTTCTACTTCTACCTGAATAATTTCATTTATTGTCGGCTGGATGTCGTGAGGTGAGGGCTTTTTACTATGATTCGAAGGTGAAAGATAAAAAAAAGGGATCAAGTGATATATTCACTTTCATCCTAACTAAATTATTCTAATATTAAGTGTTGCTAAGCTCTTGATCAGGTAAAAAATTACACGAACACTGTTGATGCTTCTGATGTTCTGATAAGTCGTAATGTCTTGACAGAATTGTTTAAAACATCATCAGTGTCCACCATAACATCACGATTTGTGGAGATATATGCAAGTCCATTCAGTCTGCCATTCTTTGTCAGATTCTGGAGGTATGATTTTAACCGATTTTAACTACTTGAAAATCTTGCCTAAAATGCTAAAGATCCTGCTCCAGGGATCTAAAAATTCTGCTGAAAACTCTACTATTTTGTTTGCTGAAAACTCTAAAACTTTACTGCTTGAGGACATAGTTGCTACTCTCCTCTGCTGTTTAACTGAACCGTATCCCTGACATTTAATTGAGGACTACTTAGCCAGCACTGGCTAGCACCTCTTGAAGAGTTTTCCCTCTCACATCACTTCGTAATGGTTGCATTTCTCATGCTTATATCGGTAGTACCAACATGAAAGGTAGGGGTAAAATTTGCTATGGGGCAGGGGGGCAACTGCCCCTACTAGACCCCGGTTTGCAATCCCCCCCCCCAAGCTGAAATTTAGTTTCTTCAAAAATCTTGTCAAAACTAAGAAAAACCTGCATAATTCAAGCATCCACAGAAACGGGTCAGCTTTCTATAGAATATCTTTACCTTCATGGTGCTATATGACTTTTTTATTTTTAGTTTTCACGGTCATTTTCACTTGATTTGAGAAAATTGGCTCCATCTTGTCTTCCTCCCCCCCCCCCCCGGGATTGTGATGAAATTACACCACTGATGAAAGGAGGTGTATCTTTTGTTTGAAATAATCAAAAACGTTTTGTACAAAATAAGTTTTTCAAAAAAAGTAAAGAACTCCATTAAATCAAAAATAAACCGAAAAAGAATCAAATAATCTACCAAGCATACAACTACCACAAATCAGTATCTATAAATAAATTAAACGCAAAACAAACATAAATTGAAATAAGTGAAACTCAAAACCAGCAGAAATTAATCTTAGTAGGGTTCTAAACCCTATGTTTTCTAAAATCCAGAATATAATTTGTACTTTACTGAAAAATATTCAAATGAATTTACTGAAAAAAATGTGCATTGTCAGTTTAGTATACATATGCTGATATTTATTCCTTAAAATCTTAATTAATTTTTGATCTCTTAATTTTATAGAAGTGAAAATATTTAAAAGAACTTTTTTCAATGATTTCTTTTTGTTTATTTTTGGTTTAGTGGAGTTCTTTATTTAAAAAAAAAACTTATTTTTTTACAAAAAGTTTTTTTGATTAATTTTTGTTCGTTTTATATTGATATAGTCTTTTGCAGGGAGAAAGACTGAACTTCTTCTGAAGTTAAACAACCATCCCTTCCATAAAAACCTTAAATACCCCCGGGGCATAACTTACAACCCTTGCCCCTAATCTCTGGGGTTTATTTCAACCCCAAAAGTCTTGTTATATGATATTTAGACTATTTTGAATAGAATGGCTATCTCAAAATTTCTATTAGACGCATTTCGAGACAATACGACGTGTGTGTAGGGGGGAGGGGGTAGCTGCCATTTGATCACTGACTCTTAAAACAAGCACTAGAATGTCTGATTACCAATCAAATGAGCCCCTCCGAAGTTTATATGACCACAATTTCCATAAAAACCCTATATGTCCCCAAGGCGCAACTTACAACCCTTGCCCTGAGGGCTGGGGGGATTTGTTATCCTCAAAGACATAATTTTCAGACATTTCTGATAGGCTTAACAAAATGGCTATATCAAAATTTTGATAGGAAGTGTTTGGGGAGATGATAGGTGTGGAGGGAGGCATTTGTCCTCTGATCACTTTCGACTAATAAAAAAGGCACTAGTCCTCTCAATTTCCAGTCGAATGAGCCCATTTTGAAGCTTCTACGACAAAATTTTTTATAAAAATCTTATATGTCCCCAGGGTATAACTTACGTCCCTTATCATGAGGGCTATGGGGGAAGGGTTGTCATCCTCAAAGACATAACTTCCAGACCTTTCAACTACGTTGAACCAAATGGCCATATCAAAATATTGATCGGAAATGTTTGGGGAAATGATGGGCGTGGGGGCTATTCCCCCTACGACTACTTTCGACTATTAAAAAGTGCAATAGCCCTCTCAATTTCCAATCGAAAGAGCCCTTTTTGAAGTTTTTACGACAACACTTTCTATGAAAACATTATATGTCCCCAGGGCATAACTTACAACCTTAGCATCGAGGGCTGTGAGGGGTTTTCACACTCAAAAACATAATTTCCAGACCCTTTATCTACGTTCAACAAAATGGCTATATCAAAATTAGGATCGGAAGTGTTTAGGGAGATGATTGGCATGGGAGGGGATCATCCGCCCTCCGATTGCTTTTGACTATTCATAAGGGCACTAGCCCTCTAAATTCCTAATAGAATGAACTCTGATTGGATGTGCCTGGGGAAGTGGTGGGCGTGAGAGGGGCGTTAGTTGACCTCCAATCACTTTAGACTATTAAAAAGGTTCGAACACTCGAATGTTTTATTTTAGTTATGCTGACGGTAACGTGTTTTATTTAAATTATATTAAAAAATAAACATGCCCATTACAGTTACTTCATATGGGAAAACTTGGGCTCTGGAAAACTTAGTGGTAGATACTCAATACTTTTTTAATATATATATATATATATATATATATATATATATATATATATTATATATATATATATATATATATATATATATATATATATATATATATATATATATATATATATATATATATATCTATATATATATATATATATATATATACATATAGGGAACTGGTGGGCATGAGAGGGAAGTTAGTTGCCCTCTAGTCAGTTTTGACTATCTAATTAAAAAGGGCACTAGCCCTTTCAATTTCCAATTGAATGAGCCCTTTTTGAAGTTTCTACAACATTTTCTATAAAAAACATTATATGCCTCCAGGACATAACTTACAACCATTGCCTTAAAGGCTGTGGGGGAGGGGGGAGGGGTGCCGTCCTCAAAGACCTAATTTCCAGAACTTTCAACTACGTTGAACAAAATGGCTATCTCAAAATTTTGGTTGGATGTGTTTGGGGAACTGGTGGGCATGAGAGGGAGTTAGTTGCCCTCCAATCACTTTCGACTATTAAAAAGGGCACTAGCCCTTTCAATTTCGAACCGAATGAGCCCTTTTTGAAGTTTCTACAACATCGCTTTCTATTAAAAACCTTATATGCCCCCAGGGCATAAACTACAACCCTTGCCCTGAGGGCTGTGGGGGGGGGGTTGTTGTTGTCATCCTTAAAGATCTAATCTCCATTATTTTCAACTAATTTGAACAAAATGGATATCTAAAATTTTTGATTGATGTGTTTGGGGAAAAGGTTGGCGTGAGAGGGGGGTTAGTTGCCCTCAAATCGCTTTCAACTATTAAAAAGGGTACTAGCCCTTTGAATTTCCAATCGACTTAGCCCTTTTTCAAGTTTCTACGACAAAGCTTTCAATAAAAACCTTGTATGCCCCTCAGGGCATAACTTATAACCCCTGTCCTGAAGACTGTGGGGGGAGTGTCCTGATTAAAGATATAATTTCCAGAACTTTCAACTGCGTTGAACAAAATGGCTATCTCAAAATTTTGATTGGATCTGTTTGGGGAAATGGTGAGTGTGGAAGGGCTGTTAGGTACCTTCCAATTACTTTCGACTATTAAAAAGGCCACTAGCCATTTGAATTTCCAATCGAATGAGCCCTTTTCGAAGCTTCTACGATTACGCTTTCTATAAAAACCTTATATGCCCCCAGGGTATAACTTACATCCCTTGCCTGAGGGCTCTGGGGGGAGGGGGGCTGTCATCCTCAAAGACCTAATTTCCAGAACTTTCAACTACGTTGAACAAAATGGCTATCTAAAATTTTTGATTGATGTGTTTGGGGAAAAGGTGGGCGTGAGAGGGGGGTTAGTTGCCCTCCAATTACTTTCGACTGTTAAAAAGGGCACTAATTCTTTGAATTTCCTATCGAATGAGCCCTTTTTGAAGTTTTTATGACAAAGCTGTCTATCAGAACCTTATATGACCCCAGGGCATAACTTACAACCTTTGCCCTGAGGGCTGGGGGGGGGGAGTGTTCTTTTCAAAATCATAATTTCTATCGGGAAATCAAAACAAAGAATTTCAGCTGGTATGTCGGATTTTAATTATGATAATTTTCCCCTAAAACACGATTTTCTGCTGAAGTCAACATAAATTCAGAAAAAGTATGAAAACCGTGAGAAATCTCGGATTCTCAAAATCCTGAAAGAAAGCTTACCGAAATTTAAAAATCCTTAATTTCAGTGTAAATCCTTCAATGCAGAAGCATTGGCTATAAGAGAGGCTGTACTTCTGAACACGGAGTGACCAAGGAAATGAAAATTTCTGGCAAATTGTGTGAGATAGATCTTAAAAATGTAGACCTCAGATAGATGCTTTCCGCTTAGCCCTAGATGGTTGGCCGAAGAGAACAATCTTCGGCAATCTGTCATCCTTCATCCGCACAACATGCCCTAACCACCTCAACCTTTCTTTCATTATAGCCCTAGAGAACGGTATTGAACCACATTTTTCGTATAGCCTATTGTTTGAAATACGGTCAGTCAGCCGGGTACCCAGAACAATCCTTAAGCAATTTCTCTGGAAAACATCTAGCAAATCTTCATCCGCTTTTCGGAGCGTCCATGCTTCAGAACCATATTTGACCACTGTCATCACTGTAGCTTCTAATATTCTAATCTTGGTTTGCAGACTTATCTTCCTATTCTTCTCCCCATTTCCAGGAGACTTTTTCCTCCCCATTTGATTCCGTGGTCTCCCATTGCCTTTCCTGTGCTCCTTAAAACAAAGTCCATCAAAATAATCCATATAAAGGGGGATAGAACACAACCCTGCTTAACTCCTGATTTAATACAAAACCAGCTGCTAACCTCATTTCCTACCTTAACCGCAGCAGTGTTATTCTCGTATATAGCACTAATCACTTTAATGTATTTGTCTGGTATACCATACAAGGATAAAACCTTTACTAAAGCTCTTCTATCAACAGAATCGAACGCTTGCTCGTAATCTATAAAACTGAGGACCAAAGGTGTTTGAAAACTCAGGCACTCTCAATTATTAGCCTAAGAGTGAAAATTTGGTCGACACATCCTCTACCTTTTCTAAAATCGCACTGCTCTTCTCTTAAAACTTTGTCTACGGCATCTCTCAGTCTAAAAAGTATCATATTACTAAGTAATTTGCTACCTACAGAGACCAGACTAATGCCTCGATAATTACCACACTCACTTTTATCACCTTTCTTATAAAATGGCCTAATTAAGGTTTTGCTAAAATCGTTAGGTACTTCCCCCCTTTCAAAAATCATATTCATATTCTTCAATAACTTATTTCTAACATCAGAGCCACCATATTTAAGAAACTCATTTACCACCCTATCAGCACCTGGAGCCTTATTATTCTTTAATCCTTTTAGTACTGTTGCTACTTCCTCCTCACAAAACAAATCTTCCTTCACATCCAAGGTATCACAAACTTTTTCATTTTCCTCTATATTTTTTCCTGCAACTCTATCTCGGTTAAGCAAGTTCTCAAAATGTTCGGCCCCTCTCTCTTTAGTTTTTTCCTTATCGCTAATTGTGACCCCATTCCTATCTTTAACTGGGACAAGTCCGGATTGACTACTCCCTCTCAATTTGTTAACGTGCCAGTACAATATTTTACTATTATGCCGTCTAGCTGCATCTTCCAGATCCTCGGTAATTTTATCCACGGCCTCCACTTCACATCTCCTTAGTTCATATTTTAATGTTTTCTCCACTTTCTTTACATTTCTTTTGTTTTCATACGATCTATCACTCAGATAATTCTTGTACAAGTTCTTTCTCCTTTCTATTAAACATAAAGCTTTTCCACTAATATTCTTAGCTCCAGTTCTAGCTTTCTTCCCTAATACACCTTCAGCAACTTCACAAATTATTTTTCTAAAATTATTCCAACCATCTTCCACATTATCAAATTTTAAACTCTGAATTTTAGTATTCAACTGTTCCTGGAAAGTTTCTCTCAAATTCTCATCCTGGAGTCTACCAACATCATAACTTCCCGGGAGGTAGTTACCCTTCCGATATTTCAGCTTTAAATTAACCCTTGACACTACTAAAGGGTGATCTTTACTTTTAACATCAATAACAGCACTCCTATATATCCTAGTATCTTGTATTGATCCTGCCAGTCTTCGGTTTACTATAACATAATCAATAAGGTTTGCTGTCTTACCATCACGTGAATACCATGTTAACTTATGAGCCATTTTATGACCAAACACCGTATTGGTTATAACTAGATTGTTATACCTACAAAATTGCAAAAGTCTGTATCCATTACTGTTTTCTTTTCCTACACCAAATTTACCTAGGCTGGGATACCATCTATCCCTATTTCTACCAACCTGGGCGTTAAAATCTCCCAGTAATAACATCATATTTCTACCTGGGACCTTGTCTATTTGCTCCTGTAACTGTAAGTAAAATTCATCTGAGTCCCTAGTATCTCCGTCAGTCGGTTCTACTGGGGCGTATACTACTATAACTGATACCCTGAACTTTCTAGTCATAAAATGAGCAATTAGTATTCTATTATTAATACCTTCCAAGCTAAACAAGACTTAGCATCTTTTTATTCATCACAAGCCGTATTCCCTGCTTATAGACCCCATCCTTCCTGCCTATACAACAAATTCTATATCAAATTCTATATCACCTAATTTCATGCTTCCTACCCCTGGGATATGAGTTTCTGAAACTCCTAATAAATCCAGTTCGAATCGTCTGAATTCGTCAGTCGAAATGTTGATACGATGGTCATTTTTTAACGTTGTAACATTCCAAGTTCCAATTTTCATGTTCTTTAAATCATTGAAATTATTTTCGCCTCAGGAAAAGCAATGATCCCGGATACCAGTGCAGAACGGGGATCACATATCTTCTCAAATCTACACCGAAGTGCTTAAGCCGGCTTAGAACCAGACAGCAAGAAGTCCCTGGGACCTCCATGAATGGAGGCTTTGTGCAATCCTGGGCCCATCTTGGTCACAACATGGTTTTCAGCACTTGGCGATGCTCTTCTATCAACAAGAGTCGAAATCCTGCACAGACAGTCTCAAGCCTATTACCTCCGACTCATTATATATTCATGCCTACAAATATTATGCTACTACGGGGAAGGCAACCCATAATAGGTAAATTAACTAGGAAGAGGTTTTTCAGCCCAAAGACGCCCATCAAAACATACCAAGCCCAGAAGAATTGTCCATTAGTCAGAATCCCGTGCAAATGCTGTGTCGTTTACTAGGCTATAATTTCCTCGAGGGGCGCCACTCCTCAAGTGGGAATAGAGTTGACCGCAAGGTCCCCAGTCTTGCAGGTACCCCGAAAAGGTCGAGGCAGCCCTTTGCAGAGGCCGTTGTCCATAGATCTGGATCTTACGCCCTGCCACAGTTGTCCTCCTATAGAGGATCCTCCCGCGATGGTGTTCTGCATCACCATGCAATTTAACCCATTACTGGGAGATGGTTTGCAACTCATGGGACTTGTGGACAAACCAGTGGGTTCTTTTGAGTGTACATTTGAGGGGCCTTCTTCCTCCTCCGCCTGTATTTATGACCCCGGTCGAGCGTGTCCCAGATTCTATTATGGACCCCCAGGGACAAGGTCCCCCTTGGTCCGTGCCTCCTATGGAGGTACCCTACATATCTGTAGAGCGTTCCCCTATCGCCACCTGGGGACACGCTGAAAGGCCTGGGGGAGGCCAGATAAACTAACAAGTCTCCTAACAATATATATATATATATATATATATATATATATATATATATATATATATATATATATATATATATATATATATATATAATATATATATATATATATATATATATATATATATTTATATATATATATATATATATATATATATATATATATATATATATATATATATATATATATATATATATTATAATATGTAAAGTATGAATCAGTAATTTATAAATCAGATTTAAATTCTGGAGCTTAAATTTGAGAATAATTTTGATTTGACAATTATCACTTTAATTATGTTTGGTTTTACTTACAGAAATATTCATGATATAGCCTATGATCACCACCACTGCCCCCTCTCAATCAACGAAGGGTTGCTGGGCCTCCCCCTGGATATGGGTAGCTGCTGATCCCTGAGTAAATTAAATCATCATAGAAGAATCCTGATACAATATATATATATATATATATATATATATATATATATATATATATATATATATATATATATATATATATATATATATATATATATATATATATATATATATATATGTATATATATATATATATATATATGTATATATATATATATATATATATATATATATATATATATATATATATATTTATATATATATATATATATATATATATATATATATATATATATTATATATATATATATATATATATATATATATATATATATATATATATATATATATATATATATATATATAATATATATATATATATATATATATATATATATATATATATATGAAAAAAATTACTCACATTAACACATGTAGGCATACAGTGTCACATGATATGCTAGATATGCCGTGTCACTGTAGACACAACATTTCTCCTATTCGTTCCATTTTTGTTTGTTATTATTCATTTTTTAATTCCTTGATAAATTTTACTCGTTTTCGGTTTATCTCTTTGGTGTGTTATGATTTGTGTTTGTGTCAACGTATTCTTTTGCCAATTTTATGCGAATTCGTTTTGAACCATTTTATATTTTTGATTTTTCCTTCTTTGATTCCCCCTTTAATTTTCCCTTCTGCTTAATTTATTGGCCTATCAAATTGTTTTTTGATGTGTTCTTTTTTTTTCAAATCTTTGGCTCCGAAATGCAAAATCGACCCATTTGGGTTTGAGACTGTCATTTTTTTTTCAACTAAATAATATATACGTAATCATTAAATAAAGAGGAGACCAGCTAATTTAGATTTAAATTAATTTCTCCCCTTTTCTAGCCAAATACTGAGGCGAACCGAGCATGGTAGATACATCAGCAATTGTTGCTACCATTGCTTCAATTGCCCATTTCGTAATTTTAACATACTCTGGTAAGTTTTTTTAATATTTGATCTGTTTTTAAGCCAGATTGTAAGATAGGTAAATAAAATTGTTTAACTTCTCGGTCATATAAGCTCCATTCACAATGAGATTTTACCAGCACCGAAATTTTGTTAGCGCTAATTTGATCCAATCAGATTTCCCATACAACAATTTCGGTTTGGTTGAAAAACTATAGACAATTCTGATTGCCTCAAATTAGCGGCAGCTAAATCTTGGCATTAGTAATTTTTTTTTTTTTTTTTTTTTTTTTTTTTTGAATGGGCTTATACTAGGGAAAAAGTTTGTGGATTGAGCATGGAAACTATGTTTGAGTTCGTCAGGTGGAATTTGTGAAATTGGCTTCTAATTTATTATGAATTAGCCAAGATACTTTTTATCGATAATTGATATTAGTTCTTATTTTTAGGGGGTTACCTTATAAACGAACAAAATTCAGAGTGTGTCAAATGCTTTTGATGTTAATACCTAAAAAGATCTCAAGTAATTTGCAGTTTTCATTAAAGAAAAAATGAATAATATTTTATTCTCGTCCCTTCTCATAAGAGGCTCCTCATTGAGATTCTTTACTCATCATTTAGATTGCTGGTATTGGAGCGTAAATCCGAATTTTATCAATCTAGATTATCAGTCTGTTCAACCACAGCACACTTTTCAAAGAATTGTCAATATATTTTTGAAAATTTCTATACTCTCCATTAAAGATTTTTGGGATACATCAGTCACACGTCTTTCGTCATGACTTTGCCTTTGCGTTTTCTTAATGACAAATTTTTAGCGCATTGTGACGGGAATATTTGAGACCTCTATTGCTATGACGCTTTGGGAAACTTCCCCAACCGCGCGATGTGACGTGTCCTATTTCTGAACCAAATTTCCATAATGTATAATATTTATGCTTTAAGTTCAACATCGTCCAACAAGTCTCTAGCATCTATGGGAATGACATTTTGCAATTTGTTGGAGTTCAGAATTGGATTTCTGGATTCTGCCTTTTAATAATATTTCATCATTTTTTTCGATTGAGCCAAAACGAAAGAGTATACCGCACCTTTTCTAAATGATTTACAAATTGAGAAAGACGCTTCTGGTAGACATTTATTCTCCAGTCGCATAGGTATGGGATGTATAATTGTTTATTGGGATGCAGGTGATACCAGCAATGGCTGGGGAATAAATTTCAGGATTTCTGACAGAAATTATTTTGTACATTTTAAAATTTTATAACTATCATATAATTTTATGTATTAGCCTAGACATTAAATTAAAGCTACGTTATTGGGTTAATTGCAGCAACTTTTACTTAAAATGGGGAGACTAAAGTAAGGTGCAAAAAACCTCCCGTCTAGTATAGTGACTCATCTAGATCAGGGTTGCCACTAGTGTCAATTTTGCGCCAATTCTGGTGAGGATATTTGAGGGATTGTTTTTTCGCTTTCATGGAAAAATAATATTAGTTGACCGTAAAATAAGTGTTAGCTAACAGTTAAATCTTATTCTTTCTAATATTCTTATTAATGCCGATTCTGCATTTTTGACGTCATCTCATCTCACGTTCGGAATCTAAAGAAGATTTTGATAATACCAAATCCAAATAAAGATTAGCATTCAGAAAACCCTTAAGTAAATTATCCATTGAAATTTTGGTTCTGCCATTCATGATTGGGGTGTTTAATTAGTTACTCTCTCACCATTACTTCAGAAAGAACTTATCTTTTACTTCATGCCCTTTATGTTTTCACCTGGGTTTTCATTTACTTTGTATTATTCTTCCACATCGAAAACGGCTGAGCGGAGGTTTCGGCCGATTTGTTTGCATTCTTCTTCTTCTTTCACTGGTTGTAAATTACCTTGTTTTTCTTCATTGTCCTAAATTTTCTCCTTTCTGAAATAAGGACTGAAAATAATCTTGGTTCACGTTTTATTCGTTAAACGAGGTTTAATAGCCATTTAGCTTCGAGCAGATTACTATGTGCTATTTTTTACTAGCAGCAAAGCCTTCCAGAAGACAAGCATATAAAAGAAAATAGACTGTACATCCTCTTTCAAGGATCAGAAACCTACGGACTCACAGCGGAAATTATTCAAAACTTTCATCTGTTGACCACCGTCCGTTTGTGGCGCTGTGATGTGTCTCATTTCCGAAAAAAACTTGCATTACTGTTTATATACCTGTACTATTTACTAACTGTACAGTGAATAATACTCGCTTGACTTCAGTGTTAGGGTACCCGTCCTTTATCTTTACATGATTATTTTCAGGTTTGAAGATAAGTAATTGGCTGGTAGTTGCATACATGGACAATTGTGTAGGTAAACAGTAAAAACAATAAAGAAAGAAGATTAAACCGGGTATTTTTCTTCTGTAATGCTCATGGCTCTTTTTCCATTTTCTTGTTCTATCCAAACACGCCGCCAGGGTAATTTGTCCGGGGGAGGGGAGCAATGTTATAATGAATATGTTTGCTGATTATAAATTAAAATCATTTAATTATGTTTATAGGTAGTAATAGTAGATTTTACGACAAAGGGGGTCAAGTACCCAGAGGATTTGGTCTCTAAGCACTGGTGTCAATTTGGGGGGGGGGGCGCATAGGAGCACTTACCCCCTAGATTTTTTGCCCCTTCCCGTTTATTTATTTATTTTGAACCATTTGTTTGGTATATTCATTGAAGAATGCCTTTTTTGGCACTTTCGGTACTTGGGCACTATATGGGCCTTTACAAGGAAACCAGTCACGAAAAACCCGTTTTTGACAGGTTAATTCAAGAGACTGCTATAGAGTAATGCAACGCATAGCGTGGGTTTCATTGCGTTACGATATTTAAACTGTTGTTTTTTGGGGTTTAGGGGGGGGGGGGGGGGGAAAGGTACCTAGGTTAGGTTAGGTTATGTATTTAATATATGCTATGCTTTACCCCCCATCCCCCCCCCTAATGTGTAAATATATAGCCCAAATTTGTTTATAAACAATTATATATTCATCCTATTTTATTTTATTTCATTAGTATTTACCAAACTTTACTTTTAGAAAGGTCCATATAATGCACTAGTACCGCACTTTCAGTACAGAAATTGAAAAAAACACCGAATTTTGCCCCCCCCCCCCACCCCAGGTTGTGAAAAAAATATTTCCCTTTTTCTGATTTTTGAGCGTTAATGCCACTGTCTCTAAGAAAAGTTTCTAATTTCGTCTATTTTTTCAGGGAATGCCATTGACCCCTGACCACTCGTGGCTTTATCCCTCTATTTTGCTCTTCTTAGTTTTTACATCCTTGTGTGTTTACGCTACTAATTATTAAATACAAGCTAATTGAATTAATTTTTGTGAAAAACAGCAGTCTACAGCTAGGGACCTAATTGTCAACCCATTTATGCCAATTTGAAATGATTGCCAACATTGTTCATAAGTATTTGAAATATAGGGTCCAAAGTTTTCGAAAATGACGACTTTGATGATAATTATGGGATAATTTAATATAGAAAAAATATATAGCATCGATCAGTTTGAAAGAGGCAGCTCTGGAGGTAAAACCTCACAGAAATGCTAAATCGTCGTACATTGAAGATATTTGGGCACGTGAAATAAAGAGAATGCTAGTGAAAATTCTAAAAAAACAAATACTTTTAAATTCTCAAATGCTTTCAAATTTTTAAAAAAAAGTGCAAGCTTCTGAAGAATTATTAAAAAGATTTTCTATTATCCTTTTATCGATAATTTTCCTATAATATTCATTATTATATTAGTTCATTATTCATTATTCCCATTATTGATTTTGAACTTTATTTATCTTCACCGGAAATATGATTGTCTAAAATCAAAACTGTGGTCTTCTCAAAACTTAACTTATTTCAGTTTCACCAGGCATTGGGCAAGGGTCTGAAGTAGCGGCTGCAAATGCTTTCACCGGAGTACAAGAAGCTAGTGGAGTAGCAGAGGTAAGAAACTTACATCTAAGGAACCTCATTATCAAGGCAGATTGAGATCTTTTGGACTCCCTTGCTGGTGAAATTCTTTGAAATGATCTGCCTCCAATTTACTTGTGTTATCGTAAATAGATTAATCATTACACTTTTTAAGGAAATTTAAGTAGCCGGCACAAGCTTATAAAGTTTGTATCGGATTAACGACGCTTTTGAGCATTAATGCCCCTACCTCAGCACTGCAGTGTGTTGCTGCAGTTGGGTTCAAACTCTTGGTTTCTTATAGCCAACATGAGATCAAACCCACTGTGCCACCACAGGACCATAAGCTTATAATGGAGCCCAAATTAATAAACTCAAGTAAGCAGCCATTTTTGTGTTTCAAATTCTGAGGCTCCATCTTGAAAGGTAAAATTTTAAGTTCACCAACTGATCAGTGTCCAAGCATCAGTGTCAAAAATCAGGTGCTCAAGCCTGGTAGGAGTTTTTTCTGTGCTTGACATATTCTTGGGCTTTTTTGCTCAACACATTGGTGCAATTGCAAGTGAAATTAAATGCTACCTCTCTAAGTTGAAAAACTGTAAAATAGCACTCTTAGTTTTGCACTCAGGGTTCGAACTCAGCATTAGCACCATACTACTGGGCCGTCGGAAGGACCTTCGTTGTCAAGAAGCGTCGTTAATCCAAAACATACACAAATAATAGCTGCATCAAAATTCGTACACAAATTCACAACAAAACGAATCCCTTTTGATAAGAATGCTTTCTTTCAAGATATTAATTCATCCAGAAAGCACTTGATTGAACACTTTCAACAATTATGTGATGCTCTGTGGTAGCGCAGTGGGTTTGATATCACCTTGTAAATACGGGACCAGAGTTTGAACTCAGTTGTAGCACCACACTGCTGGGATGTCGCAAGGACCTTAGTAGAAGCGTCGATACAAATTGATGAAATGAATCGGTTATTGCCTTTAGTCTATTAGCTTGTAGCATAACCAACTTTGATCCCAGGATGACTCTTTATTTGTTTCTAACTAGAATGAAAATATTTTTTGGCAAATGATTTTATGTTTGAATGTTTGTATTAGCTTTGGGTTTGGTCTGTACGACCTAGTTCTTATTAATTTTTGCGACTACAGTGTTTTTCAAATAATTTGAATTAAAAAAAAAGGATTCTATTTTATAAAAAAAACTTACTAGATACTCTGTTCAAAACCAAATATTCCGTTTTTGTTTATTGTTATAATGTTTTAGCGTCCCTCTCATATAATAAAAAAGTTTCTGTATTTGGATTTTTTTTTTTTCAACATCAAACCTTGCTCTGTTTTGCCACAGCTATTTTAGACCTAATCTTTTCCTGTTGCATCAGCTGTAAATTATGGTATAAGTGTTTCCACAATTGAAACAGCAAAGAACTAAACTGAAAGAAGAAGGAAACGTCAGAAACATCAAGGCCAGGTAGCTAAAAATCAAGCCCAGTTTTTGGTTGCACTTAGAATGAAATATTGGAAACCTTGACCTTTGAATAGTGACCTGCACAGCCGTTGGCCTCATGTGATTTTGACAAAAAAATGGAAATAATAATTAATGTCATGTTCCCTGTGTAAGTTTTGGTGTCTTATTTTTCTGCAGTTGTATAATTTTAATTTTTCAACTTGAAACATCAATTTTATCATCATTTGATAGCTGACCTTGAACAATATTCGTCTTATATTGTCTAACAGATTTATGTACTTGTAAATGGCTTTTTAGATTAAAAATTCGTTAGAACATGTAAAAAAAACTTTTTTTTCAGCCAGTTTAGACCATCCTCTAAGAAAAAGTTTAAGTAATATCATATTTTATGTTATGTTTCCTGTGTAAGTTCTTGTATATTATTTTTATGCAATTGTATAAATTTAGTTTTTAGTAATTATCATTTTTCAACGTAAAATATAAATTCTTCCATCATTATATAGCTGATTTCGAGCTTTATCTGTCTGGTATGGTCTGGCTGATTTACATATTTGTAAATGGCTTTGTATTTTTTTTTTTTTTTTTATTAAAAATTCATCGGAAACAGGCAAAACAGCTATTTTTGAAGCAATTTTAGACCATCCTCTAAGAAAAAGTTCAAGTAACATCATATTTTTTATTACGTTCCTTGTGTAAGAAAAATATATTATTTTTCTGCAGTTGTATAATTTAAATTTTTATTAATTTTTATAATTGTAATTTTTCAACGAAAATATCAATTCTACCATCATTTGATAGCTGATTTTGAGCTATATCCGTCTGGTATGGTCTGACTGATTTACAAATGGCTTTGTATTTTTTTTTTCTTTTAGATTAAAATTCAATGGAAACAGGCAAGAAAGCTATTTCTGAAGCAAGTTTAGACCATCCTCTAAGAAAGAGCTCAAGCAATATCGTATTTCTGATTCTGCGAATGGATAGTTCTGAAACTAATGAATACAAAGATATAAATCTAACCATTGCAATAATATGCTTGTCACAATATCGTATGTTTTCACAGGAGACATGTACATTAAGGCCTTTTGTATTTTAGTTCATTTTTCTCCGATGAGCTAGTTTTTTTTCATAGAAAAGGCTGCAATTTCTTGGCAAATATGTTGTTTGCCATGGACAAGTATTTCTATAACATAATACAAATTCCATGCTTTTTCGAAAGTGAACCCTTACACTTAAACGTGTCTGAGCATTTAATCTAAAAAAAATCTAGTTTACTGTTATTAGCGAGAGGATGCCCAATTTCAAAAATGACACACAACAGTTGGTGCATCCTGAGTGTGGCCTAAGTGTCCCAAGCATGGGAGAAACTGGGACAAGGGTGGCAGAAACTTTGCCAAGCGTGGCGGAACTGTGCCAGGCGTAGCTGAAGTGTGTCAAGCATAGAATAAACTGTGCCAAGCGTTGTTGAAGCTGTGCCAAGCACGGCAGAAACACTGCCATGCTTGGTAGTTGTTTGGCACACGTGGCCCTCTGAGATGCAAGTAGATGGTGGAAAGTGGGCGCCCCTTCAGTTATTAGCTTGAAAAACGATCTCTTTGTCCAACACTTTAAACTCTAATCTTGTATAAACCTTAGGAAATGATTGTTGCTAAAGCTGCTGGATCTGTTGATCGTGCAAGATCCAACTCCGGATTGCCAAACCGTGTTTTTTAGCCGATCTTGCAAAGGAAAGTGTGGCACATCATCACCTATTCCTGGTCTTCCTTGCCAGTGTCATAATGACTGTATACAAGTAAGTAATTTGGCTTTGTATTTTTGAATATTATATGCATAATTGTAACCAGGGATATGCTGAAGAGTTACTACCAAAGAAATTGCAATCCTAGACACCTAGTCAGGCTATGCTAAGCGATCTGCATGCCTCTTTTCTTTGTTGGCAGAAAACACCCTACATCTCAACAGTAACTTGACTTCGAGCTCAAAAATGGCAAAACGCAGACACACAACTGCACGATTCTATTCATCAGCAAGTGAAATGACATTATTTTTTATATAGTTTGGGAAATGGGATATGCAAAGTTTGCCTGTCGCTTAGACTATCTATCTTGGCTTTTCTCCAATTAGCCATGGCTCTCAACTTTTTCATTAAAGTCCACAAAGTTGATTTTAATTCAAAAATCAAACCATGGGGAAACGAAAGAACCTCGGATCTCTTAGTGGAGTTTTTCAATGTAATAGTTTATAGTCTCATAATATAAGGTGTTTGGTTGCAACCCTCCCCACTGACCCACAGGAAATTAGATTTCTGAACATATTTTTGTTGAACTCATTGCTCATTTACCTATTCCAGGCTGTTATACTTTACCTAATGGATGTAGAAGTCGGAAGGTATGACTTCATGATAGTTCGTACATGTTGTGTTTGTTTATTATCTGCTATTGATCTTTGTCGTATTGTTTTTTGTTTTTTTTTGTCTGTTATCACTCGTAATTATTATGGCATGGAAGCTATTCAAACTCAATAAAAATACACGGTGTAAAAAAAGCAGAAAAACTTATTGTTTTTGAACAGCAAGCTATACGAAGAATATGGTTTCTAACCATTTTCTGGTCTTATAATATTAAGATGGTTAAGTTTTGTTTTATGGGGGAAAGGTAATAGCCATTTCTTAGTAATTTCTTCTTGTTTTAAGTTTTAAGTTTGTTCTTTGATTCTCATATGTTTTGGTATTACCATGAGTTATCAGCACCATTATTAGTATCCTCAAGACGAAATATTAGCTATACAATATAATGTATTTATTTGTTTCTAAACCTTCAAACAACGTAAAAATTACACAAAGATATAGTTTATCAAAACTATAATAATGATCACCTATTAAACACTGAACAACTGTCACATACCTAAAATTTTAAACATCACTGTATCGGAATTTCGATGAATTGGCTATCGTGTCCCATTTTACAAGAAGCTTCCCTTCCAATTAAAAAAATATTATTCTGATTTCCAACAAAGAATTAATTTCTTTTTTGTTTCAATTAAGATAGTTCTAAGCGGCAAGAATTATCATAAAAAAGCACTCGATTATATTTCAGAGATATGCTTCCAGTGGGTGGTCATATTGTGACCAATGTCATTTTGTGGCTTGTGAAATCACTCTTGAAGTTTGACAGTGTCGATAACATAGAATAATATAAGTGATAGAAGAAGACTCTTTGGGGCTTTAACGGGGGTTAGATTAAAAATTAAAGCCTGCTAACACCATGGACAAGGTAGAACTTCCCAGCAGAACTAGAATAATTTAAAACGAGGTCAGTTGTATTTTTTCTCGATCTGAATATCAAATTGGCTACGCTAACGCAAACTGTAAGTAAGGAGTGACTGGGCCCGATAGTAACCGAAACTCCAAAAAAAAAGAGAATTGATATCAATGGATGCATCAAGAGTCTTTCTCCAATGAAAGTATGCTAAGGAGAATTTTTCTGGCGGAATCTTCCGCAAGAATTTTTCCAGAGGGAATTTTCAGCGAGAATGGAAATGTCAGGGGGAATTTTCTGGGTAGAGGGTATTTTGCGTGGAATGTACATATTTTCCAAGGAGGAATTTTTCGTGGGGAAAGGGGGTTCCATGTAGGTATGTAGGGGGAGGTGGATCTGTCCGTATTATTTGAAAAACGGTCACAAACAACATAAAAAAAGGTTTTTATTTAACTGGAAGTAAGGGACAACACTAAAACATAAAACGAACAGAAATTATTCCATATGTGAGGGGATAGCCCCTCCTCAATAACTTGTTCTTTACCCTAAAGTTCGTCTTTTTGTCCCAATTCTTTAAGAACGGCTCCTGAACCACAAGGGCCGTTTAATTAGAATAAGAACCTTTCTTAAAAGCACTGAAAAACTTTAACGTGAAGAGCGAGGTGTTGAGAAGAGGACAACTCCTCCTTATATTCGAAAGAATTTCTGTTCCTTTAATGTTGCTTCTTGCTTTCAGTTGAAAAAAAAACTTTTTTTCGTTATTTAATAGGATAGTAAAAACTGCGTTCGAATGTGTAACATAGGATAGTCTAAACAAAATGGACACATGTAGGCTTGTTGTTCCCATTTGGTAAAAGTGTTTTTTTTTCTTTGAACCAATATAAAGCAATAGTAAAAAAAACATGAAGCAATAGAACCCATGTTTTATTTAGATTTTAATTCTTTCACTGTTTTGTTTATAGTTAACTTGTATTTTTATGACAGAGAAAATTCTGTTACATAGCATGTCATATTGCTTTGTATTGTATTTCTACTAATCACGACACTGCTTGCCTACCTCTCTGGATATATATTACCCCTTGGCTGTTTTTTCTTGATGCTGGCAACCGTGTTCATTCTTATTTAGTGCTCATTATTTAAAGTGTAAATAAAAGAAGCAACTGTTTCAGTTCTCGGATTTTTCTATTATTTTTTACTATCATTTTGTTTCTCGTTATTGTTTTTTTTGCTATTTTTTTATCGGACCTTCATAATCATCATCTATTATAACCTTTACAGGCTGGTAACTGCTGCCAAGACTTCATTGAACACTGCCATAGCTGCAAAAATCGTTGTGGTAACCGCTTTGACATTCGCTCATCTTGTCAGTGTAACTCGCGTTGTCATCTCACTAGGGATTGTTGTCCAGATTTCAGTCGCGTCTGCAGCTCAATAGCCGGAACGCAATCTACTCAAAGACCAGTTTTTACTACAACAAAAAGGACGACATGTAAGGATTTCACTGTTGATTTAGAGTTGGGGGTGGAATGCAAGATCAAAATTCATGTAAAAAAGTAGGGAAAACAAAAGAGAAAGCAGAAAAATAGAATTGCTTGAAGGAGAAAATGTGACTATAGCTGACATTTAATATGAAACGAGAAATGAAAAAACTATGGAAGCAACTTGTAAGAATACAACTGTGGATTCTGGGCATGAAGCTAAATGCAAAAAGGAAAAGAACAAAAGAGGAAGAAGAAGAAATAAAAGAAAGCGAAGAAGAAAACTACAAAAAGAAAAGAGGAAGAAGAAGAAAGAAAACGAAGAAGAAGAAGGAATCAACGCATTAATAGCAACAAATGAAAATACAATTGGAAGTATTATTTTTGAGTTAATTGAAGGCAAAAAGTCAATGGGACTGCTTTGGAGACTAAAGCAAGTTTCAACGACGGAACAATAGATGATGGACAAGTTGTGAAATGTGCCAAGGAAAAGAAGAAAAGGCAAAGGAGAAATAGAAAAAAGAAAAGTAAAAGCAATGAGATAAAGACATCTAAGGGTACAAGCGCAAACATTGCCCATAGGGTAGATGAGATCAAGTATGTTAATGGGACAGTTTTGGAGACTATTGCAACTTGTAACAGCACAACTGTTGCAGCTGAGAAGGGAATTAGCTGTACAACAGAAAAGAAAAAGAGACGAAGAAGTAAAAGGAAAAAGAAAACAAAGAAAAATAATAATACCAATCTAATAGAAGGTATAATTAATCTAAAACTAATTAACCTAAAGTGTTTGATAAGTCTGTTTTCTTCTCTATATTTTGCAAGGCTGAGACTAGTTTTCTGTACTATGGAAAAAAAAGAAGTTAATTTCCTAATTTATAATTATCATTTTTCAGTAATAATTCTTCCCTGGGCTCTTCTACTTATCCTCGTACAAAGATTACAAGGAAAGTAGCGATCCCAAAGTTTTCTATAAAATATATCCCTTTTCTTAATAAATTTATCTCTAAGCAATTTCTTAAAAGCCCATTTCTTTCAAAAATAGTGTACCAGGTTTGCAAAATATGAAATAGCGGTGAGTGACAGGCACTTTGCTTAAAGCAAAAAATATGAATAAGTAAAGATATATTAAGGTAAAAAAGGAAAAAACATCATAATTTAGGATTTAGTTTCTCCAACATGAAGATAATAAAGTGCAATAGCCGTCATTCGTTGAAGATGTGATATTTTTTACGCAACTTTTCCCCGTAATCTGGTTACATTAGTACTCGAAGTTGGCCTTATAAGTTAAGAGATAATAACAATTGGATTATCATCCTCTGAATCATAACAACAACGCACCAATAACGCACAATAACGCACCAAGAGGAGTATGAGAAAAAGGAAAAGGACACTTGACAAAATTACGCACAATTATTGACAACTTTAACTTTCAAGTAATCATTAACTTTCAAGTAATCAAGTAATATTTCAAGAAAATCAAGCCACTCCAAGGGTTGTAAACCTGTTTAAATGTATCATACAAATAAATAAAGCAAAAACTAAAAAAAATATCATAGTAACCCAGCAAAAAAAAAAATAATAAATGAATAAATAAATAAATAAAAAGGAAATTAGCATTAAAACAAAAAATTCTTCTAAGGGGGGTTCAACGGATGACCCGTAAGCTAGGAAAAAGCTTATCTGTAGCATCAAGAGGATCTGGCAAGCTGTATCTCTCCCGCAGTCCACCATTCCTAGTCTAAGGAGGAACCCGGATAAGGAACTTTAAACATTTAAAATAGGCCCTCCTGATTTCTATTTTATCCGATTGGTTAAAAATGTCCCAGAAAGGAACTAGGTGTAGAACATGAGGTAGAGAAACAGCATTTTAAACTTTTACAAGGTGGCGTTTACCAAGATTCAGCTGTGATCCAACTGCACCAGCATACGCCTTACGGATCTTACGTACGGTTCGGGCAATAAGTGATTTCCGAGTTGACTTTAGCGATGTACCAATAGGCAAGCCAAGGTACACAAGCTCCTGGAGTGGTACAATATCAGGATCACCCAGATTTACTCTATCAGGGGTTTCAGAACGGTTAAAATTAAATAATAACACTTGAGACTTAGCCGCATTAAAAGAAAGACAAATCTCATTATAATTCTTAGCAATCCCCCTAAAACTTTTTTCCAAACTAAACACAGCCCTACATAGGTTAAGAACGTCATCCGCAAAAGATAAAACAGACACACTAACACCGTTCAATATACAGCAAGGCGATAAATCCTCTTGGGCTCTTAGGGTTGCGTTATTATAAATAGTAGGAGAGGTAATGGTCCCTTGTTTAATTCCAATATTCACATGGAGTTCTGAAGGAAGAAGCGAGGATCCAATCTTTAAACGTATACGGAGGTGTCTGTATGTACAATAAAGAGGTCGAACTACATCTACAGATACCCCCCCCCCTTTTTAATAACTCATGTATAACCTGAGAATGAATTAGAGATCCGAAAGCATTACTAATGTCATATGCGCCAATAGCCAAAGGACTATCTGACCTTTCAGCATCTTTTAATCTTGTACATAAACTCCTTAAAGCGTGGTAGCAACCGTGACGCGGTTGAAACCCAAACGGAAAAGGAGGCATGACACACTGTTGACGAATATGATCAATAATCAACAACTTAAAAATCTTTGAAAACACACTAGAAACTGTAATGGGCCTACAAGACGAACATTGAGAAAGCGGTTTCCCTTTTTTCAAAACCGGAGTTACAACACCAACACATAAGCAATCGGGCACAACTCCTACTGTAAAAATCATCTGGAACAATAAAGCGATATGGTCAAAAACGTAATCGCTGGCAAACTCAAAATGGCGTATACAAATCCCATCTGTCCCACAAGAAAGCTTCCTTTTAAGTTTCGGTATAACCTCTTTAATCAAATTACCTCCAACGATTACCTGCTCAGATCTAGCTCGACTATTCAAAAAACTCTTAATTTCATCTTCTAACTTTTCAGCCTGCGGACTATCAGGGGCTTTAAACTGGGCAGAAAAATGAGCCACCCACTCAGACTCGGGTATTTCTAAAGCACTGGAAACAGAAGTTCGACCGGGGCGAGACTTCCAAAGCAAATTTGGATCGTCAGCGATTTTTACCGCCAATTCAGCTTTGATATTGGCAACATGATCACGGAGCGCTTTGCAAAACTTGGGTTTTTTATTTTTTATTTTACGGAATTTTTATTTTTATATAGGATGTATATTTTTCATGTGTGGTTTAACAATTTGTGTTTCCAGTAATATGTTTTGAATTAAGGTTTTGTAGTTGCTTGTTTACGATCATTTTCAGATCTAATTCTTACATGAATTAATTTTCGCTCTTATAAAGGCTTAAGTTTTTGAATGTTGGGTTCTGTAGGTTTTAACTTTTGTAAGCGGAGCTAAAGTTTTTTTTTGAGTTTTAATTTTTTGATTATAGGTTTTTTTTTTTTTAAGTTTAGTATAATATACCGGCCTTCAACTCTTATGCAGAAAGCTTAAGTATCTTATACAGAACTTTGATAAACAAAGGCAAAAACGACCAAATTTGCACTTGGTATAGTGCAGAAACAAAAACAAATATAACTTTAACATTATTGTCTTAAATCCTAAAATCATATGTCAATAGGAAAGAAAATATTGTAAAAACAAAACAAAGATTAAAAACTAAATTTTAAATACAACAAAAATACGATTTCAAAAAAGGACAAAATACCCATGCATAACCAAACTTCTATAGCACCAAGTTCTCAAATACTGAAATTGGAACATTTAGATTGTATTTACATTTTTCTTTCACCGTGGTAATATAAAACGTTACCCTTTTTTTCTTTTTTTTCTTTCAAATTGATGATAAATGTAAACCGAGTAGAAGGCATAAGAAATTATTGAAGTTTCCGTGTGTAGGACTTGTGTGTTTCGAAGGTATTTAAACACTTTTAAAGGATTTTTTTATTGTTTCAGGGTTTAATTTTTTTTGGTGGGGGGGGGGGTTAAAATGTTTCTTAAATGTCGTCCAATTTTTTAGTTTTTGAGTTTCAAGTTTTTGTAGGTAGTGTGAGAGTATAGGACTTTTCGCTACTGTTCGTATAAATTATATTGTGACTTGCAGTTCGTTAACGTGAACATGAAACCCAATATTTACATTCAAACATGAGTAAAAGAGAGTTCTATATAACACCCCCCCCCTTGAGAATATACCAATAAGTCAAGATGCCCATCCTTTTGTGCCAGTATGCGTATGAAGGAAATCTTCTTTCTTACAAAGACGAATTGTTTACGCAATGAAATAGGAGCTATCATCTTGTACCACCCATGTTCAGGCTTAATCAAAATTAAGGGAGATACGAAACAATCTATGCATATTCCCTCCCCCTAGATATAGACCTAGGGCCGTATCCAGGATCTTTCTTCGGGGGGAGGGCATTTTTTTGGGGGGGGGGGGGGTGGGGAGGTTAAGAAAAAACTACAGAACACCACAAAAATATGTTTACTGGTATTTTGTTACTTTTGTACGAATCACAACTTTTTTATGTGGGGGTAGATTCAAACCAATTATTCACTCCTTCCACTCGAATACGGTCCTGTCTAGGCCCATATTTATATGAATGCATGCGGAAAGTTAGAAAATCTGCGTGTAAAATGTACTTTTTGAGACATTGGGCACTCCTTCCATGCCATACTTAATAACACTTAATATTGTCCAATCAAGTCCATCAACTTGGTTAAATGAACCTTTCACTGTTAGTAAGGAGTGAATCGGCTCAATAGTAGCCGAAAATCTAAAACAGAACTTTAATAACAATAGTTAAATCAAAAGAATTATATTTTTATGCTGACTGCACATGCATAACGTTTATTTAGTTTAATGTCACCCATCAAAGTTGCGAGCCTGAAATAATTTGCCCAGTTTCGTAAAAGGGGAAACACCCCCAAAAAGTGAAACGATCTTAATGAAAATTACACCATCAGGTTCAGCATATCAGAGAACCCTAACGAGTTGTCGAGTTTTTATATACAACAATGTGGAATTTCTATTTTTGCCAGAAGAAAAGTCACGGATGCGTACTTGTTTATTTCTTTTTTATTATTTTGTTGTTTTTTTTCCCAGGGGTGATCGTTTCGTACCAGGGATTCTAGAAGTTCTTAAGAGTTCATGTCATTAGAAATGAAATTTCTAGTGCCCAAAAAGATTGGAGGGCAACTAGACCCCTTTTCCCCCAAAGACATCTTATATAACTCTTGGGATAGCCATATGATTCAGCATAAATGAATGAGCAAATAACTATGCCTTTGGGGATGACATAACCCCAGAACCCCTGGGGAGAGGGCTGTAACTTACGCTATTTTCCGTTTCTGTACATATAGTATTTGTTATTGGGAAATGTACGGAAATTTTTTGGGGTTGTTTTCTTCAGGAGGATTTTCCACGTGGGGAATTTTCCGTATGAAGAAACGTTTCCAAGGGAAAGTTTATACGGGGGTGATAGGGGAGAATTTGATTTCCTGGCATAATTTGAAAAAAAAAAGAAATTAAGTAAAAAAAAAAAGTTTTTTCAACTTTCTGTAAGGAGCAATATTAAAACTTGAAAGTAGTAGAAATTATCGTGAATATGAGGGGGGGCTGTCCCTTCCTCAGCCTTTGGTCTTTACGCTAAACTTTGAATTTTTGCCATGATTCTTTTCAAAATATTACTCAAACACACGACCCGTTGAATTTGAATGAGTAGTATTTTTAAATGATTTCAGATTTTAGCGTGAAGAGCAAGGGCTGATGAAGGGGCAGATCCCCTCTCCTCAAATACGGAGTAATATAAGTTCGTTTAAGTTTCAATGTTGCTCCTTGCTTTCAGCTCAGAAGACTTTTTTTTTAATTTGATTCTAAAGTACGTATTTGAGCTGATTTCCTCTGGAACAGAAGTTCCAGACATTGGCTAGTAGACCACACAAAAGAAGCCTAGAAACGGGGTCGCTCTCATGAATGGCTATGGCTATAAAGACCCAGAAAGGACAGTGTCTGATATATCATAGTTGTTAGGGTAGCTGTAACCTAGTAAAGGACCAGCCACGGTCCATAGTAATCCAAAATTAAGAAACGTGTTATAAAGATTAACGAGTAGAGTCTGTTAGAAATTAGACCTCTAAAAAGATAGTTTGTGTGTAACTCACATTACAAATGCCACTAGGTATGGGAATTTTCCTTTAAAATGAGCCCTTAAACAGTTCTATATGATGCCCTGCCAGTGCCCCACTACTAGCAACACCCCGCTAGCAGCAGAGAAACATAAAAAAAGGACACATCAGTGCTTCCCATGCAAAAAAGTTATTTCCCTCGTTGTTTAAGCCAGGGTATTGTAAGTTTTCGGTACTGGGTTTTCGGCCATGGTGATCTCAGTGGCGTATTTTTATTTCGATCGACACCATTTTTAGGGTTTGTGGGCTATTTTCCAAAATTCCTTTAAATTTGTTTTCAAAATAACATTTTACTGTTAAGGCTAATTTAAATAATAGTTACTACTCTTGTGTCAGCTAGAATTTTTTTTTGCCGTGATTGGTCCTTTGCCAGATTGCAGCTACCGCTGCAACCATGATATATTCAAAATAATGCAGTGTTTGGCAATTGTATTATTTTAGCTACGTGGGGTGCCTAATTAAATTTTGCCAACTTCTGTCAAGGGACCCCCCTCACCTCCTTAAAAAAAATATAGTAATATATAGATGAATACATATATAAAAATAAATAAAAATACAGATTAATATAAAGAGCCTCAGCTTTAAAAAATCTATTCAAGATATATGGCTGAATTTAATTTCAAATCAATTTTAACACGTTAATGGTTATCTATCAATATTTTGGGATTTGGAAATTTTAGATTATTGTAATCATTAGGCTGGTTATAGAATAGAAGGTCAATGATGACTGTAATTCAATTATTTGACTTGTTAATGTTAGAGCTTTCAGATCATATGCTTTTGTCTCTTTTCTTACGTCACACAGGTCTTGTTTTCGGAAGTGGGGGGGGGGAAAGTGAATGTTATTGTTCTTTCCTTAAGCACCTTCTCGCTTTTTTCAACTTGCAATAAAAAAAAAATACGATTGCACAGTTTTATTTGATCCATCATGCCCCTTTTCTCGTGATCTTCTATTTATATCCACGTGTTAATGGTCCTAAAAAATACACAATGGTGGGAAGACGTTTTAATTTGCCTCAAAACTCTGCAAATTTTCCAGAACGAAATCCAGCCCTAAAAATACTCAAAGTCCAAAAATGTTCAAAGTCCAAAATGGACATCAGGTGTTGAATACATCACTATGCCAAACTCTTTCTGTCTTATAGCCAAAATTACTGATGATGAATTACTTACTTTGAGCAACACTCTGCTTCAATTAGACGAGAGAAATCCTTTTGCTACACCATTAATAAGTTTACAAGGAAAAACAAGGTCAGGAAGCCAAGAAGATTTAGCAAGACAGCCGTAAGTACATAATTATTATAGCTTCTCAGCCATCAGACAGTAAAAAAAAGCATTTAGCAAGGCTGTGGAGTTGGAGTAACAGAAGTAATGTAAAATTTTTTGGATGTCCGAGTCTTGGAAATGCATAAAGGCAGGAGTCAAGCCAAATGCTCTCAAATACTACTAAAAAGTAGTAATAATAAACAAAATTGTTGGCTAATTATAGTGAATAGTATGTTTTAAAGCTAAAAAATGTATTTAAGGGGAAAGTCATAAATTAAATTTCTGCTGTAAGGTAACAGGGATGTTCGAGTTAGAGTTCTTACTTCTTTGAAGAAAATGTTAGGGGTCGAAGCTGGAATCGTAGCAATTATGTTTAAAATTTCAGGAGTCAGAGTTGAAATCAGTGGTAAAGTGGACCGACTACTCTATCTGTGAGTTCTGGTCACAAAGACATTTTCATTAAGACTTATAAAGTTGTTCTCAAAGCTAATAAGTTTTTTTTCACAAAATATTGATGAAGTTCTTTTTGGGGTTATTAAAGAAGTTTGACTTAGTTCAAATTTTTCAATATAGTCAACAAAGTTGATAAATCGTTGAAGAGGTCGAACAAATATGTCTTTAGACAAATAGACAAAATAGAAGAAAACTATTAGGATATTTGGAAAGGATAGAAGTTTCAAGATTTCAGGGGAATGGGGATTTGCACCAAGTATCCCCTGTGTTCCTACCTTATCCTTGCCTACAACAGTTTCACTTATCTGACAGTATTAAAGCTTGACATTACCTATCTTATGGTCTGTTTTTCTCAATTATATACTCTTCGTCTCTCTCTCTCTCTCTATCCCCCCTCTCTCTCTCTCCCTCTCTCTCTCTCTCTCTGTCTCTCTCTCCCTCTTACTCTCTCTCTCTCTCTCTTACTCTCTCTTTCTCCTCCACTCTCTTTCTCTCTCTGTTCTCTCTTTTTCTCTCCTTCAGGTATGTACGATAAATGTTCATATTTTTACTCTTCAGACTGTTTGGCCCCCAGACAGCAAGTGAGGCAGTTGTCAGTGGAACTTCTCGTCTCATCAAAGATCTGTATGACAACTATAGTCCAGAGGTAAACAACAACGAGCAGGTCACTCAACAGCATCTCAACGAAGAAGAGGCATTTTTTCAAGCGGTCCTTGCTACTGAGCCGATGAAGAGAGTAGTCACCCTGCTTCAGTCCCGAGGTTTTTTTCCCTTTTTTTCTTTTCTTTCGTTTCACTTTTATATTGCATAGTTAGTTTTGGGTTTATCCCAACTTTTTGACTTCGGTGTTTTTTTTTATGCTAATGCTTTCTAGTGTTTTTGAATTAAAAAATTACAAAAGAGTGCGACAGTATAGTTTTGTATAGCTTTTGAGAACCTAGTAAATAATATTTTGCTCCCTTCTCCAACAAAAAATTCACCTAAAAAGGTCCTGTCCCTCGTCCCCACAAAAAATTCCTAGAAGATTCATCTCCCAGTCGTGAGAGAAACAGGTTAGACTTACTAAAACCACATATAGAATTCGCAACCATTTTGATTAAACCTAATAAATAATAATAATAATTATAATTCATTTTTACCCTCTAATTTACAAAAGCAAGATAATAAAAAGACACAAAAATCATCAAAAATCAGCTTTATCGTTGAATTACTTCATACTGTTTCTTTCAGAGCTGAAGGTCATTGATTAGCTGAGAGCCATTGATATAGGTAATTATGTAGGAAGATATTGTTTGAGCTGAATGTACTCAGACATTTTCAGCGGGTTGGGGGACCGGGGGGCCAGTCCTCCCCCCTCTACCACATTCTTTGAAATAGATATGCCTTTGAAAATGCCACCAGTTGATAAAGATCCAGTGGAGGAACCTCTCACTTTTTTATTCATTTCCGAGGTACGATATAAGCTACTTAGTTTCGAGCACGATGATATATTTTTGAAACTGAGATACAAGTTGTATTTATGTTAAAAATATTTGTTATATGTTTATAATTGGTTGTATTGCAAATCTTTTCAGTCTTGTGAAACTGCCCGACTGCTTGGGGGATTGGAGGGGAATGGGGTTAAGGCAAGAGGGCTATCAGCGTAATCATAATTTAAATCATAGGCAGCGCAATCGCGCTGCCTAAGTAAAGAACGATGTTGGCACAATGTATTATTTATTTTTTGTTTTCTTCCGTACCAGGACACTTTGTATCGAAGGAGTTGTCGTAGAAACTTGGAAAAGGGCTCATTCGAATGGAAATTGGAACGGCTAGTGCCCTTTTTAATAGTTGAAAGTGATTGGAAGGCAACTAACACCCCTTCCACGCCCACCATTTCCCCAAACACATCCAATAAAAATTTAGAGATAGCCATTTTTTTCAGCGTAGTTGATTTCCAGATAGAAATTAGGTTTTTGAGGAGGACACTCCCCCACAGCCCTCAGGGCAAGGGTTTGAAGTTATGCCCTGGGGACATATAAGAACGATGTTGGCGCAATGTATTATTTATTTTTTTTCCTTTAGAGCAGAACACTTAGTATCGAAGAAGTTGTCGTAGAAAGTTTGAAAAGGGCTCATTCAATTGGAAATTGGGGTGGCGTATGCCCTTTTTAATAGTCGAAAGGGATCGGAAGGCAACTAACAGCCCTTCCACGCCCACCATTTCCCAAAATGGTGGGGCATATAAAAACCTTATATGCCCTGGGGGCATATAAGGTTTTTATAGAAAGCGTTGTCGTAGAAACTTCAAAAAAGGCTCATTTGATTGAAAATTCAAAGGACTAGTGCCCTTTTTAATAGTCGAAATTGATTGGAGGGCACTTAACCCCCCTCTAACGCCCACCTTTTCCCCGAACACATCAAATCAAAATTTTGAGATAGGCATTTTGTTCAACGTAGTTAAAAATTCCGGAAATTAGGTCTTTAAGGATGACAACCCCTCTTCCTCACAGCCATCAGGGCAAAGGGTTTAAGTTATGCCCTGGGGGCATATAAGGTTTTTATTGAAAGCGATGTTGTAGAAACTTCAAAAAAGGTTCATTCAATTGGGAATTGAAAGGGCTAGTGCCCTTTTTAGTAGTTGAAAGTGACTGAAGGGCAACTAACCCCCCTCTCACGCTCACCATTTCCCCAAACACATCGAATCGAAATTTTGAGATATCTATTTTGTTCAACGTAGTTGAAAGTTCTGGAAATTAGGTCTTTTAGGATGACAACCCTCTCAGAACCCTCAATGCAAGGGTTGTAAGTTATGCCCTAGGGGCATATAAGGCTTACTCGTAGAAACTTCAAGAAGCGCTCATTCGATTGGAAATTGAAAGGGCTAGTGCCCTTTTTAATAGTTGAAAGTGATTGGAGAGCAACTAACCCCCCTCTCACGCCCACCGTTTCCCCAAACGCATTCAATCAAAGTTTAGATATAGCCATTTTGTTCAACGTAGTTGAAAGTTCTGGAAATTATGTATTTAAGGATGACAAACTCCCCAGACCCCCCAGGGCAAAGGTTGTAAGTTATGCCCTGGGGGGCATATATGGTTTTTATAGATAGCGTTGTCGTAAAAACTTCAAAAGGGGCTCATTCAATTCGAAATTGAGAGGGCGAGTGCCCTTTTTAAGAGTAGAAAGTGATTGGAGGGTAAATAACCCCCCTCTCACGCCCACCATTCACCCAAACACATCCAATCAAAATTTTGAACCTATTTTGTTCAACCTAGTTAAAAGTTCTGGAAATTTGGTCTTTGAGGATGACAACCCCCCCCCCCCCCAGCCCTCAGGGAAAGGGTTGTAAGTTGTGCCCTGGGGGCATATAAGGTTTTTATCTAAAGCGTTGTTGTAGAAACTTCAAAAGGGCTTATTCTATTGGAAATTGAAAGGGCTAGTGTCTTTTTTAATAGTTGAAAGTGATTGGAGAGCAACTAGCGCCTCTCTCACGCCCACCATTTCCCCAAACACATCCAATCAAAATTTTGAAATAGCCATTTTGTTTAACGTAGTTGAAAGTTCTGGAAATTAGGTCTTTTAGGATGATAACCCTCTCAGAGCCCTCAGTGCAAGGGTTGTAAGTTTGGCCCTAGGGGCTTATAAGGCTTATATAGAAAGTTGTAGTAGAAATTTCAAAAAGGGCTCATTTGATTGGAAATTGAAAGGGCTAGTGCCCTTTTTAATAGTCGAGTAATTAGAGAGAATAGAGAGTAATTAACCCCCCCCCCCTCTCACGCCCACCATTCTCCCAAACACATCCAATCAAAATTTTGAAATACCCATTTTGTTCAAGTTAGTTGAAAGTACTGTGAATTTGGTCTTTGAGGAAAACAACCTCCCCCCCTCCTGCCCTCAGAGCAAGGGTTGTGAGTTATGCCTTGGGAGCATGTAAGGTTTTTATCTAAAGAGTTGTCGTAGAAACTTCAAAAGGGCTCATTTGATTGAAAATTGAAAGGGCTAGTGTCTTTTTAATAGTTGAAAGTGATTGGAGAGCAACTAGCGCCGCTCTCACGCCCACAATTTCCCCAAACACATCCAATCAAAATTTTGAGATAGCCATTTTGTTTAACGTAGTTGAAAGTTCTGGAAATTAGGTCTTTGAGGATGACAACCCCCCTCACAGCCCTTAGGGTAAGGGTTCTAATTTATGCCCTAGGGCATATAAGGTGTTTAAAGAAAGCGTTGTCGTAGAAACTCTAAAAGGGCTAATTCGATTGGAAATTGAAAGGCCTAGTGCTCTTTTTAATAGTCGAAAGTGATTGGAAGGCTTGACATTTTTATAGTAAAGATCGATGTGGGTACAATGTATTATTATTTTTTTATTTAGACCAGGGCACTTCGTATTGAAGAATTTGTCGTAGGAACTTCAAAAAGGGCTCATTCGATTGAAAATAGAAAGGGCTGATGTCCTTTGTAATAGTCGAAAGTGATTTGAGGGCAACTAATCCCCCTCCCACGCTCACCCTCCCATTTGCCCATTATGTTTGAAAACTAAATGTTGCCTTAAGATTAAATCAAAATGCACAGTGTTAATGCTAATTCTCAATAAGGCATCTCAACAGTATCCCAAGAACGACTGAGGGTATTACGTTCAAACTTTCGGGACTACTTCTGCTCTCAAAATGTAACCAAATCAAAATAGCGTAAGTGTATCCAAGCTATCAAAGAAAGTAAAACAGATTTTATTGCAAATGGTATCAAGTTTTCCATTCCAGGTCAAGTAGAGGAGGTATGAATCTAAATTACTACTATTTGTCTTCGGATTTTTAAAAGGGTGTATGTTGTTAAAAATTGCTGAAAATTTTTCTCCAGCATACGAATAGCAGGCTAAACTATAAAGTCTTAAAAAAACGAAAAGACTTAAAGTAATATTTTCTTTTTCCCTGAAAAGACTATGTCAATATAAAACGAACAGAAATTAATTAAAAACACTTTTTCCACAAAATAAGTTTTTCAAAGAAAAGTAAAGAATTCCATTAAACCAAAAATGAGCAAAAATAAAATCAAATAATCTACCAAGCGTGAAACTACCACAAATCAGCATCGATGAATAAATCAAACCCAAAACGAACTGAAATTACAATAAATAACCGAGTCGAACTCAAAACGAGCAGAAATTAACATGAGTTGGGCTCAAAACCTCTATGCCTTCCCAAGACCAGAACATAATTTGCATTTTACTGAAAAAATATAAATGTTTTTACTTTTATAACTTTAATAAATCAAATAATATTAACATTTTGATTACTAAATATCAGTATATGTATATTAAACTGACAATGTATACTCGTTTGTATTTTTTTCAGTAAAGTGTAAATTATGTTCTGGCCTTGGGAAGGCATAGGGGTTTTGAGCCCAACTCATGTTATTGTAATTTCTGTTCGTTTTGGCTTTCATTTATTTATTGATGCTGATTTATGTTAGTTTCACGCTTGGTAGATTATTTGATTTTATTTTTGCTCATTTTTAGTCTAATGGAGTTCTTTACTTTTCTTTGAAAAACTTATTTTGTGGAAATTTTTTTTAATGAATATCATGTAAATGCCGACAACCTGTAAGTAAATGTCGTTTGATTTCTTTTGTTTTAGGTTTACTCCTTACTAATAATCGAAACTTGGAATCCCTTTTGAGAACACTGTGGTTTGAGCGCTTCTCCCGATCTCGCGGCACCCTTGGCTCGAGTGGCTTTGAGCATATATTTTTGGGCGAAGTGAAAAACGCTGAACCGTCGGGTTTCCATTCGTGGCTATATTTTAAACAGCAAGAAGAATCAGGGTCACTTGACTACCTAGGATTCATTCGATCTGCCAAGCTGAGTGGAAAGGTATTTTTTTTTATAAATGTTTTTAAATTACACAATCATTGATGACTAGATGACTTAATGGGTAAAAGTGTGTCATCATGTTTAGTGCGGAGCACCGTTGACAACGCGGTACAGTTTTACCGATTTTGGTACAATTTAAAGATCTTGGTAAAATGGTACATTTAGACATTCCATGGTATAATCCAAAATTTCTGGTACATTTGGTGCCTTTAGGGCGTATTTTCCCGGTCAAGTTCTATTTTCCCAAATTTTCTAAATTCCTCAGGTCACTTCTAAGAAATTTATGCAGAAACTAGAAAAAAAGAAAAGAGGTTTCGTCACTATTAGTGAAAAAAAGAATTGCTCGCCTTCGATTTTAATTTAGTATTTTTGTCTGTAAAATGGAAACTAACGCAGAAGGTTATAATTATCCTACAAAGTATCTTTTGGGCACAATTTGGGTCTGAAATCCGATACAATTTATCTCAAAGCGTTGACAAGGCTGGTGTAGAACACGCATATATAAACTTGAATCTTTTTTCCGCTATAATCCTTTCAATTAAACATTTGTCTTTCGTGACAATGTTGCTTCCCAAAGAGAATGGGTTTCAATTGGAGTGGGATCCGAGCTGCTTCTGCTACTACCAGAATAGATTTGAGAGTTCCTTGTTTGCGAAAAGAGTTCCTAGTGAAACCATACCCCAATACTTGCGCTTTTTACCTGAGCTTTATTTCACACGTTTCTGTCACCCAGATATTAGAGAGTGGGGTTATCAGAGGTATGTCAAGGAAAGGGAGGTTTGAAATGCTGGATTAAGCTGATTTCTGTAATATACGCTTGTGCGATTCGGAATTGGCGACCAAATTTTTTTTATAAATTCATAAGGAAATGAAGAAAAAAGTAAGAAACAATATTAAAGATCAATGTTGAACAACTTAAGGAGTTTAAAACTTAGGAGACAGGGAAATCTCAAGATGAAGAAAACAAAGAGAACTGCGGCCAGTAGAAGGAAAAGAAATACTAAAATGACGCGGATATTTCGCCTGTATAAAACAAGGCGTCTTCAAACGCTAAGAAATAAAGATAAAAATCCAAATTAGCCTAAAATTTAGCAAAATCTAAAACCAAGAAAAAAAAACAAAACAATATCTATATATACAATTGTTGCAACTATGATTGAGCACAACGGTTCAGTTAGTTCAGTTCAGTTCATTTTATTTAACATCAAAAATACATTTAACAAATATTCCAATACCGGCCCGAAGAAAGATACAAAAAAGCACTTGCGACTGGGCGGGTACTTACAACTCATCTACTAACTAATAATTAACTATAAACAAAGGAGCGACAAATAATAATAATAAATAATAAAAAAAAAAACACTTGTGACTGGGTGGGTACATACAACTCATCTACTAACTACTAATTAACTATAAACAAAGGAAAAACAAATGATAATTATTTAAAAAAAAAAAAACTATGAACCTTGACCTAAATATTTTTTTAAATTTGTTTTTAAATAAACCCAGGTGCTCAGCCACCCGAATACTCTCAGGAACAGAGTTCCATACATTAGGTCCGGAAAATCTAGTATGGAAGCTGGCCACAGAAGCTAAATAGAATTGTTTCAATAGTAACACTGAAGCCACTGGATAAAATAAAATGGATATGAAATTAATTATTTAATTGGGAAATAATCCTCTTGCTTGCTTCTACCACTCTAATTCGCCTTGTGGTGATTTTGCAAAAATTTATTACCCTCATTAGCTGTTGGTTCACTTTTAAGAAGAATGTTATAAATTGCATCAATATTTAAATTACCTGTATCATTGTTTATTAAAAGATTAGCAAGGATCAGCCCACTGTGTCAAAAATCTATCGTTAGAAATGGCCGTGGCATCATCAAATCGTACACAATGATCAGTGTGGTAGAAAATTTATTCTGCACGTGGTATTTGACGATGCCACGGCCATTTCTAACCATAGATTTTTGATACAGTGGGCTAGGGAAGTAATCAAGAGGATTATTTTTCAAATAAATAATTAACTTCATATTAATGACATTTTATTTCATCCAGTCACTTCAATGTTCTCATTGAAGCAATTCTATTTTGCTTTTGTGGGGTTCAATTACAGTAGCAACAATTGTATATATAGATATTGTTTTTTTTTTCTTCCTTGATTTTAGGTTTTGTTTAAATTTAGGTTATTTTAGATTTTATTTTTGTTTCTTAGCGTTGAAGACGCTTTGTTTTATACAGACGAAATATCCGCGTCGTTTTAATTTGTCTTTCCCATCTACTGGCCATAATCCCATGGGCGCCCATATGGGGGGGCAGGGGGGGGGGCTCTTGCCCCCCCCTGGCTGAATGATGCTGCCTTATTTTTATATTTTTGTTCTGAGATTTCTATTAAATAGCATTAAAAGTAGCAATTAGACGAAGTTTGCCCCCCCCTGGAATTCAGCTTATGGGCGCCCATGCATAATCCCGTTTGCTTTCTTCGTATTGAGGTTTCTCTTTCTCTTTTTTTTTTGTTATAGCTGGCCAGCTCGGCCTGAGATCTTTCATAACTTAAGGAACTTGGCTGCCAAATTAAATTTTTCTAACTTTCATTATGAAAACTAGCCACATTTAGCATTAAGGGGTCTGAAACATTCAAAATTATCTATTATATATAAATCGGTATCTTAATATGTTTAAGTTCAGATGGCACGTGTCTTATGTTTGATACATGCTTTCTGTTTTTATTTAATAGTGCTCTCTTTTTTTGCTCGTAATTCTTGTTTGGTATGTTTGTATTCTAGCTTGTGAAGTCTCCTTTTACTTAAGTTTAATCATATAATAAATTCATCCATTCAGACTCATGTATCAGAGTTTTTATGTATCTCAAATATCCAAATAATTGAGCTTTGAAAATATATTTATTAAGGAAATTAACATTGTTCTGAATAAATAAAAATTTCGTTTGTAGCAGCAAACACTGTTTTGAAGCATGAAGTAGTTTTAACTTGATGATTGATTGTGTATGTTCGCGCATCTGACGGCCTCAGTGCATTGACATGTTCTAATCTGAAGATTAATTGTGTATTATTGATGTCCGTGCAGGTAAAAGATATGAAAGCGAAAAAATCCACTAGAATCTACTCATTTCTTCTAACCCCTAGTCTACTGTTAATTCAATTTGCAATGTTTTTAAGGCTATTATCTACTAGTCTACTATCTACTAACCTATTGTTAAAAAAATATACCATGTTTTTTAGTATATTATCTAGTAGTCTACTAATGTATAGCCTACTGATCTGCTGCTAAAAAATAGACCACATTTTTTAGGCATCGCTTCTGGAACTGCCACTGAAATTAAAAGGAATCTATAAGCTGGTGAACTTCATGTATGTCAGAAAACAACGTTATCTTGGTCTTATTGTTAAAATATCTATTAATCTATGTTTTACTAGTACTATATACTATCTATTATTCATATTTTTTAGGCTATTATTTACTAATCTATTGTTAAAAAAATCTATCATGTTCTATAGGTTATTATCTATTATCTAATGCTCTACTATCTGCTAATCTGTTGTAACAAAAAACCTACGAATTTTTTTAGGCATCCCTTCTGGAACTTCCACTGAAATGGAAAGGAATGTATAAACCGGTGAATTCCATGTTTGTCGGGACATCGCCAGAATTAGAGATGGCTCTGTACACCCTCTGCTTTTATGCTCGACCAGAAGCAAAATGTCCGATGAACGGGAACAGTGTTAAATTTTTCATTCAAACTTATCCATTCAAATCGAGAGGAAAAGTTTATCTTGGCACTGCTTATCCTACTTTCCGCTGAAGAATTGTTTGAGCCAATTAAATTTTGTGTTTTTTCCCTTGATACGATACTCTTTGTTATATTCCGGTGCTTGAACTGCCTCTAATAAATATTTTAGTCAAATAGTTTTCAATGATTCAATATCCGTTTTTTGTTTGTGTTTTGTTCATAGGAAATGTGTATATATACATATAATATACTATCTTTATATGTAATAATTGTGTACATGTATACGCATGTATGTTCTCGAAAACGGCTCCATATTTTTTGGGAAAATTGGTATCTTGGGATATTCTCGGATAAAAAAAAACGATCTAGATGGGTCAGAAGTCTGAGAAAAATTGTTAAGAGCCTTAATTTGGTTTTTGCAAATGACGCCATGTGCTATGTTAGTACATCTAATTATAAGCATTTCTTATGACATCATATAAGCATTGTCTTATATGATGTTATGCATAGCGTAAATAAGATTGTTGAGTTTCCAACGCAACAGTTATTTCTACAATATAATGTCTGTTGGAAGGCCCAAAAAACGAAAATTTGCAGTTGCAGTTACTATAAATGATGGTTCTTTGGAACCAACACCTGAAGTATCAAACGTGATAAGATGTGAAATTTGACAACCTGGACCATTAATTGCGACAACACCAATACGGACAGCTAAAGAAAAAGCCATTGCTAAATTGCCTGAAGTAATCAAAATCCAAAAACGTGTCAAAAATGAAAATGAAGAGCAAAGGCACAGACGGTTAGAAGATATGTGGAAACGACAATTAGAGCGTATTAAAAATGAAAATTTTAGCAAAGACACATACGGTGAGAAGAAAAGCGGTGGTGTGTCAAAAATTAGAATAAAGAGCAAAGACACACGCGGTTACCGAGCATGTGAGCAAGTCAAAAATGAAAATGAAGAGCAAATACACATGCGGTTAGAAGAACAGCAGCGGCGTGTCAAAAATGAAAATGAAGAGCAGACACACGCGGTTAGAAGACATGCGACACCGAACATGTGAGCGAGTCAATGAAAATTAACCTGGACAGTGAGAATCAAAACGTGTCAAAATTGAAAATGATAGCGATGATGATTGGGTTTGGGATTTTGACATGAATAAGGTCATCAATGCCTACCATACCTTTGTTAAAAAAACAAAGGTTCGGCGATACATATTTTATATTTTATAGCAAAACCACGCGGTTAGAAGACATGCGACACCGAGCATGTGAGCAAGTCAAAAATGAAAATGAAGAGCAGACACACGCGGTTAGAAGACATGCGACACCGAACATGTGAGCGAGTCAATGAAAATTAACCTGGACAGTGAGAATCAAAACGTGTCAAAATTGAAAATGATAGCGATGATGATTGGGTTTGGGATTTTGACATGAATAAGGTCATCAATGCCTACCATACCTTTGTTAAAAAAACAAAGGTTCGGCGATACATATTTTATAATGACAAAAGATAAGCCGAGGTAAAAGGAACCAAATAAATTGAAAATGACAATGATGCTGATTGGGTTATTGGATTTTGAAATGGATAAAGTCTACAATGCCTACTATACCTTTAAAAATCAAAATATGGACTAGATAAATCGTTGGAAGAAAAAGAAGTTTTTGTCCCACCCCCTGAACAATTAAAAGAAACAAAGGTTCGGCGATATGTCATTCATAATGACAAAAAACAAGCCAAGGCAAAAGAAGAAGTTTTTGTCTCACCACCTGAAAAATTAAAAGAAACAATGGTGGTCGTCAATGCCTACTATACCTTTGAAAATCAAAAACCTAGACTAGATAAATCGTTGGAAGAAAAACAAGTTTTTGTCCCACCACATGAACAATTAAAAGAAACAAAGGTTCGGCGATATGTCTTTCATAATGACAAAAGACAAGCCGAGGCAAAAGTTAAGGGTCCAATGAAAAAAAAAAATGTAATTTTACAAAGGCACCACTTCTAATTCAAGGTCCATTTAGCCGTCATGACATCAATAAAAGGCTCAAATTTTCTGCGTTTAGAAGACAAGCGACAGTGAGAATCTATATGTATAAGCCTGGCGCGTACCGAGTGCCGGGGCTCGGCGGCGAACCCGCTGGGCTTCCGGTACTATATGTATATATATATATATATATATATATATATATATATATATATATATATATATATATATATATATATATATATATATATATATATATATATATATATATATATATATATATATATATATATATATATATGCTACTACCACTAGCAATTCACCGCAGCACCAAGCACGCCTGAGGCCAACTCAGCTGCGCACGCTCCTACTCCGTCCCAATCTATTCAAAGCTTCCTTCTTCACACCCTTCCAGGATGTTCCAATTTCCTTAAAACTTTTCTTTATGGCATCCTTCCACCCCAACCGCGGACGACCTGCTTTCCGTTTAGCCGTTGACGGTTGGCCAAAAAGAACAATCTTCGGCAATCTGTCATCCTTTATCCGCAGAACGTGTCCAAGCCATCTCAACCTTTCTCTCATCATAGCCCTAGACAGCGGAATAAAACTGCATTTTTTGTAGAGCCCATTATTTGAAATACGGTCAGTCAGCTGTGTACCCAGAACAATCCGTCGGCAATTTCTCTGGAAAACATCTAGCAAATTTTCATCCGCTTTTCGGAGCACCCATGCTTCAGAACCATATTTGACCACTGTCATTACTCTAGCTTCCAATATTCTAATCTTGGTTTGCAGACTTATCTTCCTATTTTACAACTGTGAAAAAACACCCTGAGCCTTGGCTATTCTACTTTTAACATCTTCACTGCCCCCAGCGTCTTAACTAACAATACTACCAAGGTAAATGAGACTGTCCCCTCATCAATCTTTTTGTTACCCAACGTAAGCTTTTCATCTTCACTTATTCCTAGCCTTAGCGAATTAGTCTTCTCAACAATAATTCTTAGACATACTCCAGCACCCTGAACTCGCAAAATCTCTAACAGTTCATTCATTTTGCTCACACTTTCATCTAGGATGCTTAAATCATCAGCATAATCCAAATCCAGGAAAATTTTCCTCCCCATTTGATTCCGTGTTCTCCCATTGCGTTTCCTGTGCTCTTTAAGACAAAATCCATCAAAATGATCCATATAAAGGGGACAGAACACAACCCTGCTCATTTCCTGATTTAATACGAAACCAGCTGCTAACCTCATTTCCTAAATTAACCACAGCACCGCAGCAGTGTTATTTCCGTACATAGCACTAATCACTTTGACGTATTTTTCTGGTATATCCACAGTACACACTTTCATCTAGGATGCTTAAATCATCAGCATAATCCAAATCCAGGAAAATTTTCCTCCCCATTTGATTCCGTGTTCTCCCATTGCGTTTCCTGTGCTCTTTAAGACAAAATCCATCAAAATGATCCATATAAAGGGGACAGAACACAACCCTGCTCATTTCCTGATTTAATACGAAACCAGCTGCTAACCTCATTTCCTAAATTAACCACAGCACCGCAGCAGTGTTATTTCCGTACATAGCACTAATCACTTTGACGTATTTTTCTGGTATATCCACAGTACACATATATAGGTATGTATACTTGGGATATACCATACAAGGATAAGACCTTCGCTAAAGCTCTTCTAACAACAGAATCGAACGTTCGCTCATAATCTATAAAATTGAGAACCAAAGGTGTTTGATAACTCTGGCACTTCTCAATTATTAACCTAAGGGTGAAAATTTGGCCGACACATCCTTTACCCTTTCTAAAACCACAAAGTTCTTCTCTTATCACTTTGTCTACAACATCTCTCAGTCTAAAAAGTATCATGTTACTAAGTAATTTGCTACCTAAAGAGACCGGGCTAATGCCTCGATAATTAGCACACTCACTTTTATCACCTTTCTAATACAGTGGTTTAATTAGGGTTTTCCTAAAATCGCAAGGTAATATATATATATATATATATATATATATATATATATATATATATATATATATATATATATAATATATATATATATATATATATATATATATAATATATATATATATATATATATATATATATATATATATATATATATATATATTATATAATATATATATATATATATATATATATATATATATATATATATATATATATATATATATATATATATATATATATATATATATATATATATATATATATATATATATATATTATATATATATATATATATATATATAGTTTTGCTGCTGTGGTGACACAAGCAGCAACAAAATTTTGACATGCACACTCTTATTGGATAACAAATGTCATTACTATAAATAAAGAAAATCTTGATATAGAAAGACCACTCCCTTCCCTCTAAAAAAAATATACATTGTCCTGACAATGGCAACTTTGATTCCGCATTGGCCCAGCATATTTTCGAAAATTCTACATATCTTGTTCTTTTTGAGGAGGCAACTTTAATATCGACTGTAAATGGCCTACCGCAATCTTTCAAAGAGGTAATTGAGATAAAAAAAAATATATAAACAGGAATTTGGCTATAAATAGGAACACCAGAGACATTTCATTAAGCCCAATTTATAACAATTTAATACTAAAAGACTCTTTTGATATTTGCACCCAATCATAAGAGAACCTATTAACATATCTAATGAAAACCGAAATGGCAGAAGAGCAAAAAGTATTTGCAGGCAAAAGATTCTTGCACAATCTCTTAGGTAAAATCCTTTTTTTCATTGGTTTCGGCTTTGGTCTTTCATTCAGTGTTTGTTCGGAATCGGATCTTGTCCAGTGAACTCTAAAAGGTTAGATTTTTTTTTTTTCTTTTTTTTTTTTAGCACTGAGGACGACTTCGCGGAGGTCCTTGTCGAAATATTTGCTGTTTTTTCGTCTTCATATTTTACCACTGGCTGACAAAATCCTGGTTTTCTCACCCTTTTTTGGTTTTATTTATCATTTGTTATTTCCTTTCCTCTCTTAGCTTCATACATCAATACTATTGATCTAAACAATAACAAGCCAGGCTAAAACTCCCGAAATACATTTAATAATTAAAATAATGACAGACAATCAATGCAAGATTCTAATTAGGAATGAAAAAAGAAAATCACACTCAGTTGCATCCATATATACAGATTATCTGCATCTCACGGAAAGAATAGATGAATATTTCGAAAGTGCTCAAATATATATAAAGAATAATTAAATTTCTTTCGAAAACGCGTTCTTTTCCAGGTAGCATGTAGGGTATATCCCCATAAGCGTGTAGTATACAAGATAGTCTACATTAATTTCAGATTAGCACTTTGAATTTATGCAAAACACACTAAAAAAAGAAAAAAAAATCAAAACTTGCGATTGTTACTAGCACATTTTGACAAAAATTAGTGCTCAAAGACTTGTAAAGAGAAGTACCCTTTTTTGCAAAACCTCCCACTTAAGTTGAGCTTATGTCATCCGCTTCTAACTTCCAGATACTTAAAAGCCTCCTGCTCTGGCTTTCACTTTTAGTTTTAAGTAAAGCACACACGGAAGAGGAATGAAATAGCGTGAAATTCTGGGTCGTTGGAACCGAAAATGCTTTGGTGGTAATCATATAAATTTGCGTTAACCCGTCGTTTAACGTCACACGATACCTTAAAAGAACACCCTATCTCGTCCATTATAATCTGTTTTAGTTTGTGTGTTAAACTATTTAGAATAGATTATCGTCTTAGACAAAACCATAAACTTCCCCGTATTGTACCGAATATAGAGATATTCAGTTTTTGATGAAACTTACATAATTAGAAAGTGTGAAATTTCTTCTTCGATTAACTGGAGCAGAATTTTTCTTTTAAAGTTCAGGAAAGGGGAGTTCCTTAAAACGTTCTAGCATACCTGCTCAGAAACGCAAAAATCAGCTCAGAGGAATTATTTTTTGAGTAATTTGGCCACTTTAGGAAATCTTTGTAGTACCAATGGTTACGATTGACAAACTTGCAGACAAAAAGGAAGCAAATTGAACCGTCTTTTTAGTCAAATTTCAAAGTCAAACCATAAACTATAGAAAGGTTTTGATGATAGCTAGTCTCCTGGGAGAATTCGCTAATGAGCCCTTTGTCTTTGAGACGGTCAGCCGACCCTGAGGCTCGCAAAATGATTTTTAAGGTATCATAGCCCCTTAATGAAGTGTAATAACTTATCCAAGATTTTCACCGACAAATTCTATTCCTTCCGTTCCAAGAGCTGTTAAAAATTACTTGAAAAGTAACCGATCAAAAGCTATCAAGTCACTTGTAAATAGGCAAACAAGAGGTTAAAAAGGCTTTAAAGCTAATTTCTAACAGAGACGGCAGATTCAAGAAAAACGACCTAACAACATCGCTGCGTCACTTCCTGTTGGTATCATGGCTGCAGAAATAGCTGACGACTAAGTGAACCAAAGCCGAGAGCAACCAAGAACCAAAAAAATTAAAATAGCCTACATCTCTAATTTTTTTTTTTTTTTAATGTAAAACAAATCACCGTTTGGATTTGAAACTGGAATAATAACTATTATTCATGCTAACCTAAAAATAAAAAGCAACGCCGAAATCAAATTTATGGAAATTAAAAAAAAGCGCTTGAAATCGCTGAAAATGGCAAAGAAACGTAAATAAAACGTAAACGATCCAACTTCCCACTTCCAAAAACTTTTAACCAGTGGTTTCGAACCCGCCCCCTGTAAAGTCCAAGAAAATTCTACTTTTGCCTGTGCATCATCGATGCACCTCCTTTTTTTATTCTTTCTTTTTGTACTGATTTTTTTTTTTTTTTACTTTCCATTTTTTTTAAGCGAAATTTTCTTATTCACCTAGAAATTCATTGAAAAAGACAACAGATTACCAATAATATAGTTCTGCCAACACACACAACACAATAATTCTAGCTATTTTAAACAGCTGAAGAAACGAACTTTCCAATTTGAAGCCGAAACGGAATTGAACCTTCTAATTTGATGTCAAAGCAGAACCAGATTCTAGTTAGAACGTAGCTTTAGCTTGAAGGAGAAACGACGCACAACTGCTTCATCCCAAACTGTTTAAAATTTTTCAAAGAAGCTTTTGAATATAGCTTAATCTATTTTTGAAAAAGCTAATCTTAACTTCCAACAATCGTGATTTTCAAGGTGGTCTAAACAGACGTTTTGAATCTTGTAATCATTAATATTTATTTCGATTTGACATATTGATTCATATTAAACTATTTGAGATTTTTTCAGGCGGCATCTGAATAAAATATGGTTAATTTTAGTATGAAAAAACCCATTTCACTTTCCTAAGATCGAGATTTTATATGTGATCCACAATAAACGGTTCGAATCTTATAACTTCTAATATAGGTTTTGATTTGACATATTCTTTTCGTATACCACATGTCGAGTTGTTAATGGAGACTTGTTGATTCATCCCAAACTATCTGGGATTTTTCAAGGAGGTATTTGAGAAGAACATAGGCTATTTCAACCTTCAACAAGAGTTTAGAGCTGGTTCAAAATAAAGTTTTACGTTGTATGGCTGCTAATATATGTTTTGATTTACACCTTCTTTTCATAGACTGCTCACGAACGCTACGTGTCAAACTTTTATGCAACATATAGCAAAAGGCTGTATCAAGTTCAAACGTGCAATACAAACTGCACGATTCGAAACACCGAATTTGTATATTTTTTACTATACTTAACTAAAACATTCAAAATTAGCAATAGAGGCATTTCTCAAATAAATTCAGTTCTAAATTGCACATATATATTAGTTAGATTTTTGTTTAATATGGAGATCACTCATCAGCAATATTAATGGAGATTGTTGACTAGTTTCCTCTTCTTCTTCTTCGCGGACTTTAAGATGCTTTGTCGCCCACTCTTGAAGTTTCAAAACGTCTTTTTTCCTTGTAGCTGGTGTTTTCGAGGAAGCTAATAAGTAGTTGGTGGTCTGCAATAAACAATATGATTAGCCTACCAGATAAAAATAATCAATAACCTCTATCTCTTTTTTACGTAAGGAACAAATAATGCTGAACAAAATTATAATCAAATGCACATTAAAAACGGATAGGATTTACCTATGAATAGGCAGGACCAGAAGGAAGAGGGGGAGGAGGAAGGAGGGAATTTTCCAAAACATCAATTCAAAAAGCGTCACAGGGATATTTTAGATTATGAATTGAGTAGTGTTTTTTAAGAAACATTATTCGTGATATAAAATGGGTCAATAGCCCCCCCCCCACCACTCCACCTCTCTTTCCCACACCCCAGCAAATTTTTATAAAGGTGAGCATGTTGCGTCTGATTTGAAGCGGAAAAGTGCAAGGATTTCGATTTGTAATTAATTGAGGCACAAATTGGGCCTTCCGACATTTCCTCTTCTCTCCATGTCAATTTTTTAGTAGAAATGTCTGCATTTTCATGTCAGTTGAAACGGAAAAGTACAAAGATTTTCAATCCGCAGTAACCAAGGCATTAAGTGGTCTTAAGGCCCACCAACGTTCTTCATAATGTCAACTTGTAGCAGAATGGTAAACATGTTGAAACCTGCTTGAACAGGCATCCAGCAAGGATTTTCACTTTTTATAATTGAAATACCACACGGGGGCCCACTTAGCCCCACCCCCTGTGGAAAATACTAGATCGAAAATGCGCCAATATTTTAATCTGGTTTGATCTGAGGAACAAACAAGGGCCGTGGCCACCCCTTTATAGTCTCATAGCAGAAAAGTCGGCATGTTGCATCTTGTTTAAAGCGGAATCATACAATTATTTTCTATCTTTATGATTGGATACATTTCCTAAAGTGTGCAACTGTAAACGGGCTAAGCTTCAACAGGAAACCTAGTCCCTAAAATAGGGTAATACAGGACACGTCATTGCTTGCAATATTTTTGAATTCTAGAGACTTTTGATGTTTCTTTCTTTGAGAGAGGTAGGGGTGGGGCGTTTAATTTTTTATATCTTGGTAGTATTTACCCCCCCCCCCCCAACAAGTGGTTTCTCTACTTTGTCTTGGGATAAACCAACACTGGAGATTATCAACAAAAATAGATGAAGTTATGACCTTTTTTGGAGGGGAAGGAGTAGAATATCGAAAAGCACACAAACCCCAGAGGGTGACATTTGAAAAAAAATAGGAAAGAATAAGATCCAGGAAGAAAAGATTCAGAGAAGAACCTATATTCTTCAGGTCAGGCTAAACGTGGCAGAAATCCCCTTTTTTAACATGCACATATTTGATTAGGGATCGTATTCGTTTTTTATGTCTTAATATAGTTTTACTGTCTAGCCAACCACTTGTGTCAAGGCAAGTTTTATTCCCATTTAGAATCCAAATTTTGGCCGAAAAAACGTTCCGCGAAAAGTTCCGTCGGAAAAAAAAACTTCAGCTGAAGAACCTAAAGTTTTTCGTCTAAGATTATGAATTCAGCCAATTAGGAGGCCTATCAAGAGGAAAAAGACAAGCAACCCCACCAGGTTAGTTCTGGATTGTCTTTTTTATTGAAAGAAATATTCTCAGAAGCCTTCCTAGACAAAAAATAAAATAATACACACAATAAATACTTATTTAAAAAGCTAACCGAATCGTAAATTTTACCAGCTCTATATACAGGAAGCTCTATTCATGTCAGATTCAATTTTCGGACCCGAAAAATGAATTTTTCGACTCAGAAACAGGAGCCAACCAAGCATAGCTTCCGTGTGTAATATCTGTTCATTGGACGATAGAAAATACTGCCAAGCAACACTGGACACTAGTCAGAACTAAACTTAAATTGTAGCAATCTCTATCGTCTGTTCCCATCAAGCTGATTTAAGACACTTGTCCAGATGGACTTTCATGCCTTGACATCCCCGACTCCACCTAAGGATGGAATACCAACTAGAAATTCACCTACAATTCTGCCAAGAAAGTCACCATACCGGGAATTCTGTTCTTTCGTTTGCCAAAGTAAAAACTCTAGCATTTTCATTTCACTAAAAGAGTTTAACTATCATTAAATACGGTTTTTTTTTTTAGGTTACTTGCTCACAAATAGAGCTAAAGAGAAATAAAAATAAATACAGCAATGGGTGTCAGTAAAACAGAGAGAAGGGGAGAAAGAAAGAGAGAGAAGAAAAGGAAGACCGAATCCTTACCGGGACTACCCAACCTTTTACCTGTTAACCCGCCCTTTACAATTCATGAATGAAATGCTTCTAAATAACCCTTTCAGCAATAGTCTAAAGCGGCGTTCACATGCGTGTCTAGCTAGAATCCCATGTCTAGACACGTGTCCATCCAGATTTCAATGTCTAGGCAGCGACCGTTCACAGGTAAAATTCGGTGCTTAGCTAGACAGGCTAGACAAGGCGCTTTAATAGACTCTAGAACGCAATGTCTAGGATTTTCGATTACAGCCAATCAGAATGTGCCAAGTTCCACTATTTTCATCATCTATGTTTACATTTTTAAACTGAAATTTATTTTTGTTTTCTCATTAATTGCTTTTTTTCATTTTAGGAAAATATGCAATACCAGACACAATAGTGAAGCACATTAAGGCAATTGTTTGGGTTATCTCATCCATTATCTTGTGACAGTAATAATAGGAATTGCAATTTTGAAAGTTTTGTCTGCATAAGCTTTCTTGATTGGCTAGAAATAACAACTGTAATCTATTTCAAACTGAATTTGTAATTTTAGCTAAGCACCCGAACTTTACTTGTGAACGGTCGTTGCCTAGACATTGAAGTCTGGCTAGACATGTGTCTAGACACGGTATTCTAGCTAGACAAGCACGTGAACGCCACTTAATAGCCCGATTATCTATCCCTAGAGGGACTACCCTTCCTTTTACGTGTTACATGAATGAAATACTTCTAATGCCCTTTTCAAAATTTCATAGCTTATTGACAACTAAGTTATATGGCGTAAAACGATAATTTTGGATTATACAATATAAAGTCTTACGGATAATATCCCTCTCAAGGCACAGAGGTTTCTCGGGTTCAGTTTTGCCGCTTGACAAAAATAAGCTTGAGCCACTTCGACACAGTCAGCACCTCCCTAAAATAAATGCATTTAGAAAGCTCAAATTTAGAAATGCATTTAGAAAGCTTGAGCCACTTCGACACAGTCAGCACCGCCCTAAAATAAATGCATTTAGAAAGCTCAAGTTTAGAAATGCATTTAGAAAGCTTGAGCCACTTCAACACAGTCAGCACCGCCCTAAAATAAATGCATTTAGAAAGCTCAAGTTTAGGAATGCATTTAGAAAGCTTGAGCCACTTCGACACAGTCAGCACCGCCCTAAAATAAATGCATTTAGAAAGTTCAAGTTTAGAAATGCATTTAGAAAGCTTGAGCCACTTCGACACAGTCAGCACCGCCATAAAATAAATGCATTTAGAAAGCTCAAGTTTAGAAAGCTTGAGCCACTTCGACACAGTCAGCACCGCCCTAAAATAAATGCATTTAGAAAGCTCAAATTTGGAAATGCATTTAGAAAGCTTGAGCCACTTCGACACAGTCAGCACCACCCTAAAATAAATGGATTTAGAAAGCTCAAGTTTAGAAATGCATTTAGAAAGCTTGAGCCACTTCGACACAGTCAGCACCGCCCTAAAATAAATGCATTTAGAAAGCTCAAAGTATTGAATCTCAGCAAACCTAATACTTAAGACGAAATTTAATCAGGCAGCAACCAACAGGCGTTTAACAGATGCAGTGAAACGCCGAATTATTCATATCAAATTGGTCCATGACATCTTAATTAGATAACTCACCCGAGAATTTCTGGGTAATGGGCGAACTTCTTTCAGAAGCTTCAAATGTTCAGAAACTTTCAGATGTTGGAATATTTTATCTGGATGAAAGGATTCTACATTTATGGTTGGTTTTCTTGGTACATCACCTACGATATTTCAAAAGGTGTTAAGTAACAGGCCGTAAATTATAGAGGAGAGCAGAAAACCTATAAAATGTCTTTATTTCTGTTATTGATCCCTTATAAAAGATGTAAAGCCGAACTGACGATCGATGCGGAAACAAAAAATGAATCTGGGAACGATTCATTTCGTATATAACGAGGCGTCTTCAGCGTAGCTTTAGCCTCCTCCGAATAAATTTCGCACCCTTTATCGAAATATATTTCTGCAAACGAATGGAGATTAAAGGGCAAATCTACTTTCACATAGATTTGAAGGACCTTTCATAAACAACTGGAAGATTTAGGCTTGAAAATACATTTTTTGATGCCTATGGCACACCCACCCCCGCATAGAGATCCTGGCTTTCTACTACTATCCGGTGTGTAACTATACAATACTGCATGACCTTTAGTGTTAATGTACAATCTATCTGCAATACCCCACGATCTTGTGTTGACTGTTTATATATTTGGGGGCAAATGCACCGTCATGAAGTTACAGAGGGTGGCAAACGTGACAAACTCGATTTACTATACCAGAATTTTTATTCAAGAAAATTTGGACTATCTTCGTAGGAAAATTCCTATTTTGAACTAAAAAAAGGCTGAAAGCGCCGCTCTGCTGTAGCACAATCTTTTTGTCAGATGCAACGCTGTAGCGTTGCCTATAGTAAAGGCCATACGGCTCCAATGTTTTATTATTTATTTATTATTTTTTCTTTCCAGAGGCACTTCATATGGAAGGGGTCGTCGTAGAAACTTCAAAAGGGGCTCATTCGATTGGAAATCGAAAGCTCTAGTGCCCTTTTTAATAGTCGAAAATGATTAGAGGGCAACTAGCCCCTCCCCCACGCCCATCATTCCCCCAAACACATCCAATCAAAATTTTGAGATAGCCTTTTTGTTCAGCGTAGTTGATTTCCAGATAGAAAATATATTTTTGAGGAGGACACTCCCCCACAACCCTCAGGGATAGGGGTTTAATTTATGCCCTGGGGGCATATAAGGTTTTTATAGAAGGCGTTGTCGTAGAAACTTCAAAAAAGGCTCATTCGATTGGAAATTCAAAGGGCTAGTGCCCTTTTTAATAGTCGAAAGTGATTGAAGGGCAACTAGCCCCTCCCCCACGCCCATCATTTCCCCAAACACATCCAATCAAAATTTTGAGATAGCCATTTTGTTCAGGATAGTTGATTTCCAAATAGAAAATATGTTTTTGATGAGGACACTCCCCCACAACCCTCAGGGATAGGGGTTTAAGTTATGCCCTAGGGGGCATATAAGGTTTTTATAGAAGGCATTGTTGTAGAAACTTCAAAAAAGGCTCATTTGATTGAAAATTCAAAGGGCTAGTGCCCTTTTTAATAGTCGAAAGTGATTGAAGGGCAACTAGCCCCTCCCCCACGCCCATCATTCCCCCAAACACATCCAATCAAAATTTTGAGATAGCCATTTTGTTCAGCGTAGTTGATTTTCCAATAGAAAATATTTTTTTGAGGAGGACAATCCCCCACAACGCTCAAGGCAAGGGTTTTAAGTTATACCCTGGGGGAATATAAGGTTTCTATAGAAGGCGTTGTCGTAGAAACTTCAAAAAAGGCTCATTCGATTGGAAATTTAAAGGGCTAGTGCCCTTTTTAATAGTCGAAAGTGATTTGAGGGCAACTAACCCCCTCTCACTCCCACCTTTTCCCCAAACACATCCAATCAAAATTTTGAGACAGCCATTTTATTAAACATAGTTTTAAGTTCTGGAAATTAGGTCTGTGAGGATGACAACTCCCCCACGGTCCTCAGGACAAAGGTTGTAAGTTATGCCCTGGGGGCATATAGGGTTCTGTATAGACAACATTGTCGTATAAACTTCAGAGGGCTCATTTGATTGGAAATTGATAGTTCTAGTTCACTTTTTAAGCGTCAAAAGATATTGGAGGGTAACCAGCTTCCTCCCCCCCTAAACCCTATTTTCCCAAATGCATCCAATAAAAATTTTAAGGTAGCTATTTTGTTAAAAATAGTTCAAAGATCATATAACAAAAATTCCGGTATTGACACAACCCACCAGGGCCCGGGGGAAGGCGTTGTAAATTATGCCCTAGGGGCATATATGGGTCTTATGGAAGGGATGCTCGTATTAACTTCAAAGAGGGATAATTTGATAGGAAATTGAAAGTTCTAGTTCACTTTTTAAGAGTCAAAAGTGATTGGAGGGCAGCTCCTCCCCCCACACTCCATTTATTTTTTTCCCAGAGGCACTTCATATAGAAGGGTCGTCGTATAAACTTCAAAGGGGCTCATTCGATTGGAAATCGAGAGTACTAGTGCCCTTTTTAAGAGTCAAATATAATCAGAGGGCAACTGGCCCCCAAGCCCTTTTTCCCCAAATACATCTGATAAAAAATTTGAGGTAGCCATAAAACCTACTGCGTCATTGGCGCTTTACTGAAAACTATATACGCCTTGAACAGTCATGGAAAGTATAAACAACATCAAATTGAATATTTGATGTATAATGATATTAATTGTTGAAAGATCCATCACTTCAAGAATTTGTTTCACTGTAGTTGTATTTTTATTTTCAATACTTTAAGATCTGGAAAAGAAAATATTTGTAATATAATCCGTTTTCAGTTAAACGCCAATGACGCAGTAGGCTTTTGGTTTTTATTTACAGTTAGGAAAGGAGGCAGTATCCAAACACTTGTCTGTAGGGACACTATAATCATCTTTAACAACTTTAAAAGAGCTAATAAATTAAACTGAATATTTGATTTATAATGATAGTAATTGCTGCAAGCTCATCAGTTCAAAATTTTACTATAATTTTAATGTTTATTTTCAATATTAAGTACAAAAGAAAACATTTGTCATAAAATTGGTATTCAGTAAAGCGCCAATGACGCAGTAGGTTTTAGACTTTTACAGTGAGAGAAGGAGGCGATATCCAAACTCTTGTTTGTAGTTATTTTGTTTGTTTCAAGCTTGATTTGCATATTCAGTTTAAGTTTCACTCGTTTTAAGATTTATTTATTAATTTACATTAATATCTATTGTATGTTTGTTTGCATTGATTGTTTATTTAATTTCTGTTCGTTTTAAGTTTCATTTATACTTCAATAGGAAAATATATATTTTTTTTTTTATTTTAAGCTTGATACTCATATTCAATCTAAGCATTACTCGCTTTAAGGTCTATTTATTCATTTATATTATTACTTGTTGTATGTTTTTGCTATGATTGCTTATTTAATTTCTGTTCGTTTTGGGTTTCATTTATTCTTTAATAGTAATTTCTGATCGTTTTGAGTTTTAATTTTAAAAGGTATTTGTATCTGCTGAGCTTAAGTTTAAAATGCCCTTTACTTTTCTTCGAAAAACTTATTTTTCGGAAAGTTTTTTAAATTAATTATTTAAAAAGAGCACTAGAACTTTCGATTCTGTTTACAACGAGCCTTCTTTTGATATTCTGCAACAACAGGGAAATCCTATAAACCATACTTACATTCAAAAGAGCACAATATGGATAGACACTGCCATGCCTAGCGTAAAAAAAAATACCAATTTTATTATTTTTCGGTCCATACTATTTTCTAATAAAGATAAACAGAGACTTTTGGACTAAGTAAACTACTCTAAGGACACATTAGACAAATCCTAATTACTGTAAGAAATTTTAACTAATTAGACAAATTTTAACTATTCTAATGACACGTTTGAAATTTTTTTTTTCTCATGTTGCTTTAAATTTAGCCCTGAGACACTCCTTCGGCAAACATTCCTTCCCAAAGATGTTTCGGTATATAACAAATTTAGAACTTGACTACTTTGATGGTTTAACTGGCAAAAGTTAAACTGTCAATGTTTACAGGTTTAACATCGTCGACGTTCCATCGAGTCTGAATTACAAAAAACATCACGTATCTGTTCGTCAAAGTGACTATGGTTTTAAACTTTTATCAGTTAAATCATCAAAGTAGACATCATATTGCTTTAGCAGGGGCATACGAATGGGGGAGGGGGCTGATTCTAGACTCTTCCTCCTCCAATACAAATCTCATTATTTAAAAATATTTTGAATTATTTATGTATTTACCTAATTTTGATGTTTTGACAAACGTGCCCCCCCCCCCAAAAAAAAAGAAAAAACAAAACCAAATCAACTAAGATTAAGTCTATCGCCTCTTCTCTACAAACTAACTGAGAAAACATTCCAAATCCCGCAAAAATCTGAATAAGTAGACCTATGCTGCAGATTAGAAGGACTCACTAACCTGTGCAAATTTAATTTCAGCATATCTTTCATAGTACAAATGATTGGCTGGATTATGCAATATCAGCTCCTCCAAACAAAACGCCGCCTTGGAGTATTCATTCAGTGAAACATACAATTCTGATAGCTCAAGCCAAGCTTCCTGGTCCGCTTGAAATCTGATATATATACATATATATATATATACATACATATATATATATATATATATATATATATATATATATATATATATATATATATATATATATATATATATATATATATATATATATATATATATATATATATATATATATATATATATATATATATATATATATATATATATTAAATTAGTATAAAAGATTATTAAATTATTACAATTAAATTATTAGTATACTAATTATTAAATTAGTATAAAATATTATTAAAATATTACAATTAAATTATTAGTATACTAATTATTAAATTAGTATAAAATATTATTAAAATATTATAATTAAATTATTATTATACTAATTATTAAATTATTATTATACTAATTATTAAATTAGTATAACATATTATTAAATTATTATAATTAATTATTATTATACTAATTATTAAACTAGTATAAATATTATTAAATCATTATAACTAAATTATTATTATAATAATTATTAAATTAGTATAAAATATTATTAAATTATTATGATTAAATTATTATTATACTAATTATTAAATTAGTATAAAATATTATTATACTAACTATTAAATTAGTATAAAATATTATTAAATTATTATAAATAAATTATTATTATACTAATTATGAAATTAGTATGAAATATTATTAAATTATTATTTTACTAATAATTAAATTAGTATAAAATATTATTAAATTAGTATAAAATACAAAGTATTAATAAAAGTGTGAAAAGGCAATTAAGAACCTTGCATTAAAATGGGGATATATTATTTTTTTTTCACCCATAAATTAACCCCAAAAATTGTAACTGTTTGAAGTAGAAGCAAGATAGATCTTACAACAAAAATGCGAGCTATGGAAATTTTTGACCTGCCAGCCACAACTGGCAGTTTATTTGGTGAAGAAAGGAGTCTTATTTTGTACTATAATAAAAAAAAAAAAAAAAATCGAAATCGTTTGATGTAGAAGCGATACATATTCGACGTCAAACAAGTGCGCTATTGAAAAATTTGTCAGCCACAGCGGTTTGCTAAAAGAAGAGAAGAGGTGAAAAAAAGAGTATTGGCAAATCCCCCCCCCCCCACCTTTGATACACATTCTTCAATTCTTTGCGATAAATATTTTATTATTCTTCAATTCATGTCATTAACTGTGTCATTTTTAAGAACAAATAGGTGAAAAAAAGATTAGTAGCGAAAATTGGATCTGCCCCTTTTGAAGGAAGTTCTTCATTTCTTGGCAATAAATGTATTTTTAGGGAAAAATAGGTTAAAAAAAGAATAGCCGCAAAAATTGGATCCACCCTTCTGTTGTTCCAGAGTTTTCCTTTTTGACTACCGTATATATCTCTTTTTATCCTGAAGCCTATTGCTGACTCTAGGTGGGAGCACAGGGCTATCTAAGCCTGGAAATTTCCACGGCGGTGGTGGAGCTCCAGGCAATGAAGCTCGACCCTCCGTCCCTAAGCAGCATAGGAAATCCGTCAGCGCCTCTCAAAGAGGAGAAAGGGTGTAAACATCACTGAGTTTCACGCCAAGCAAGTGGCTAACGCGCTCCGGGTGACCGAAAGACTGGGGACCTTGTGTTGAATTTTATCGCCAAGAAACTTCCAGCAAAGATGATAAATGCGATATAAACTAAAAGTTTGGCTACGGCATCCCCGGTTTTATGTGATGCGATGAGACTTGCAACTTCGTCAAAAAGTGGGCTAGCTACCATCGTATCAAGAAGACAAGGCCTAAACTTTGGCTGCTGGAACCTATGCTCGATAAAATGCCCCCTGACACAAGCTTTTATAGCTGAAGAATTTCGTATTTATAATTTTGACACCTTGTGTGTCTCTGAGACGAGGCTGAATGGACGTGACATCTCTACCCTAGAAGCACCATCTGGGAAGAAGGTCATAACTTACAACTCGGGACCAACGGGTGGCTCTGGTTTAGCAGGAGTAGGTCTCATATTGTCCCCAAAAGAGGCGACTGAGCTCCTCGAATATGAGGCAGTATCTAGCAGGATTGTAAGGGGAATATTTTAAGGCCAAAATAACAAAATGACCGTCCTTAGCGTATACACCCCAACCAGAGATGTGCCTGAACACCTAAAAGATCAATTTTTACAGTGAAATTCAGATGGTCATTGACAGGATCCCCGAAAAGATATACTCGTGATTGGAGACGATTTTAATGCAAGGATCGGTGGCAGGCTGAATGACTCTGAACTGGCGATTGGCAATCATGGCCTCAGTGAAAGGTGCTCTAATGGAAACATACGGCTCCTATTCACAATGCAGAACAATCTTGCTGTGGCTAACACTTGATTTAGACACAAACCCTGCCACACATATACCCTGGGAATCCTGCGCTGGAAGAGTGAAAGCTCAAATTGATTACCTGTTTATATCTCGAAGGTGCAAGACCATGATGTTAGACTCAAGGGTGCAGAGAGGTGCTGACAGAGGATCAAAAAAGGATCTGAACACTTCTTGCTAAGGACCAGGCTAAGGTATAGACTCAGCAAGAAGAAGACGCCCATGCTAAGTCAGAAAATAGATGTGTCTAAATTGAAAATAGATAAATATCGAGAATCCTTTATCCTTGATCTTTCCAACCGCTTCGCCAACCTACAAGACGACGCCGAAGGTATTGATCAGGATTCCAACTCATCAGGACGCCCCGCTTTAAAGATAGAGAGAAAATGGAGCAAGTTCAAAGGCCACGTGAAGGAAACCGCAAAAAACATCCTCGGAGTTGTAAAACGAAAAACCAAAATATAGATCTCTGAGAAAACAATAAAACTCTCTGAAGGAGATAACGAGCAAAAAGTCCGCTGCACATAAATCGCTGCGTCAGGAATGCCATAAGTGTGCTAGAGTCGACAGAAAGGCCTACTGGTCAAATATGGCCGATGAGATGGAAAAAGCCGCCTCATGAAATGATACAAGGAAACTTTACAAGATTCTTGGAGAATGCACCGGAAAAAAAAACAATCTACTATCCCTCTGCTTAAACCGAAAGACGGGAAACTGCTCACAAGTAAGGAAAAACGTATCTAAAGGTGGCGGGCACAATTCCAAGAATTGCTGAGCCCGAGAATTACTAGCAGCGAAAACCAATACCCCATAGCCTCACCCAGCCCGTCAGAAAAACATTCTTATGAAAATGTATCTCCACATACTAGAGAGGAAGTAGTCCAGGCAATCAAACTGCTAAAAACCACAAAAGTCATGGAATAGATGGCATCCCTGCTGAAACCTTTGCCTGAGTCGGCCGCAGATGACCTCCATCAACTTGTTACGGATCTATGGGACAATGAATACATTTCCGATGAGTGGAAGACATTGATAATTGTCCCTATCTTCAAAAAAGAAGACCGAATGGAATGCGAAAACTAGCGAGGCATATCCCTCATCCTGATTGCTGCAAAGCTGGTCGCAATTATACTTCTAAATAGGTTCCGAGACTCTAAAAATTCCGGAACGCGACGCAACCAAGCAGGATTTAGACCAGGCATGGGCTGCCGTGATCAAATCTTTAGCTTAAGACAGGTCCTAGAACATCGCTTCAAACACCAGTGGGAGACAATCCAAAACTTCATCGATTTCATGACGGCCTTTGACTCGGTCAATCGGGAAGTCATATGGGCCACAATGAGAGAGGACGGAGTCCCTGAGAAGACAATCAGACTGTTGAAGGCATGCTACGATGGATCCAAACCAAGACCCAAGTTAGAGTTGATTGTGGGCTTTCGGATCTGGTCCTGATTGAGGAGGGTGTATGTCAAGGATGCTTTCTGTCTCCGACCTTATTCAACTTCGTCATTGATTGGATTCTCATGGCCCTCGACAAGTATAAAGATACGGAAGTGAGCCCATCCATCTCTGTCACGGATCCTGATTACGCTAATCATGTGGACATACTTGCTGATTCTGTTACAGATACCCAGGCCAGTATTAATGAAGTAGCAAGCAGAGCACTTTTGACTGCCCTCCAAATAAGTCTACCGAAGACGAAAACGAGCAAACAGCTGCGATGGCTGACACCCCTGTGACCCTAAATGGTAGTCAAATTGAGGACGTTCAGTCGTTAAAATACCTTGGCTCAATGATAAATGCAATTGGGGAACAATCAGAAGAGATCCAGAATCGCATATCCTCAGCATAAAACGTCTTTCTGCAGCTAAAGAACTCGCTTTGGAAGCGTAGCGAAATCTCTCCCCACACAAAGCTCCGAGTTTACGAAGCCATGGTACCCTCTGTTCTTCTCTATGGGTGTGGAACTTGGTAACTAAAATCAGCGGAAGCGCCAAAATTGGACGTATTCCATCCCAAATGCCTAAAATATATACTACGCATTCACCTCTCAGACAGAGTCTCGAACGAAGAGGTCAGGAGAAGAGGTGGGGATCGCCCACTTGCCTCTGATGTTGTCAAAATGTGGCGTCTGAGGTTGTTTGGCCACACTATGTGGAGATCAGAAGCGCATAGTACCAAAAAATGCCTCAAATGCCTTCCACTACCAGCATGGAAGAAGAAAGCAGGAGGACAGAAGAAAACATGGCTTGCGGCAGTCAAGACTGATCTAGAGCCTATTAGGGGTTTCCGAAAATTTAGCCGACACTGGGATCGTCACTGCCTTGAAATTATGGAGCTTGCCACCCTCAAGCGAAATCTCTCGAAAGAAACATGTCGTCGTCTGCTGGGCACCACGACGAGCCTGGATGGGGCTTGAACGCGCAACAAGTACAAGCATGTATCTCTTATTTTTGGCCATAATTTAACAAAAACAGTTTGGATCTTCCAGCCACAGCTGTTTGTTGAAAAAGAAGAAAATAAGCGAAAAAAGGAGTTACAGAAAAACTTGGATCTGTCTGCCTTTTGATGCAAGATATTCTATTCTTGGCAATAAATGTCTTATTTTAAGGTAAAATCTAATTAAAAAAGGTGTAGCAGTCAAATTCGATCTGCCCCCCTTTTTTTACATGCAACATCTTCAGTATTATTGATGAACACATAAATGAACTGGTGAAAAAGGAGCAGTGGCGTCAATTCAGGAGAGCCATATGTATTTTTCAATATCTAGGGGGGGGGGGCAAATTTATCCGTTTTATTAATTTTTGGGGTCCTGCCCAAATGAGGCCACTGAACAGTCCAAAACATTCTTCGAGGACGGATGGAACTTAAGTCAAGTAAGCAAGTCAAGTCATTAATTCTAAACATCTCCAACTTCAAAAACGATAGGTAAAAATATGTGAATAAAAAGCACGTCATATAATAATCTATCAACATAGGTAGTCAACAGCGATAATTTCATCGATCGCGACCACTCACAAACACAGCCCCGTTGAGCAGACATGACTTTCATCATATTTTCAAGACCTCGCCGCCACCACATGTGCATATACAGAATAATAATAATAATAATAAATAGATGATAACGAAAAAAGTTGAAAACTTATTCCACTTTGTATCTTCTGTTTCCTACAATGGATACAATAAAAATAAATACACTTCTTAATCTATACACACAAGACAATTTTACTCATAGTTTGGCTGTGGCTCTTATCTTTTATTAGTTTTGACTTTTCAAAATATTTTCGACATATTACTTTTTGATTGTAGTTATTTAATGAAAACTTGAGGCGTCATTTAAAATTTCTTATTCTTTTATTTATTACCTACCCCCTAAAATATTCTTTTTGGATACCACCCTCTTAAAATCTTGCCAAAGATCAAGATTCATTAACAAAGAGACTCTCTGGTCATCCAGGATGGGGGGCAAACAATAGCGATGATATAAGCCCACTAAATAATGTTTTACAGCGTCTTCATAGTTCTGACAAGGCTAAGAGACAAATAAATTTCGAATATTTGATTAATGTTCACAAATTGAACAATAAATCCTTCATACAGAATGGAATAAATGACTGCGGAAAATACTTTTTTTTTCCAACGCAAGTTATCCAGAGCAGGCATGTATGAATACCTCCAATGACTTTTCTTGGGGGGGGGGGATGTGGCAAATTCAAAACCGAAAAAAAGAATGTTAATCATCCGAAAATACACTGCTTTTGTTGCTTTGTATTAATTTATTTTTACTTATTTCTCCCTATAGAAAATCGAATCGTTGTTGCACAAATTTTTTTTTGAGAATCTCAAGCCAATTTTAGAGAATCAGAATCTTAATTTTTTGATAATCTATTCAGAAAATAGAGAATGGAGCCAAGTAGGATGACCAGTTTCTATGCTATAAACACTAATTGAGAATCCATGACAGCTAGCATTTCTTTGTTGGCGAATTCTTCAATAAGTTTTTTGCAAATATCTTCATGGACAGGCTAGCCTAATTGGCTATTCTGATTTTTTGTTTCCAAGTTTGAATTAGTCTGCATTCCCAGACGGTAGTACATTTCTAAGAATTATGCAAACAGAAATGATAGCTAAAATTGTTCGTTAACAATAGAACGACGGAAGAAAGCACCTAACTTTCTCCCCTACGAGCGCTTCAGACATAATATAACAATGATAAGGGTTTATTAGCCCCAATATTCAGTTTAGAAACAAGTTTCTTGTTGTTGACTCTTATTTTCCCCCAGCTCAAAAAATGGTGATGTACAAGCTTGATACTGTATACTTCTTTAAAACTACAAAGAATCGAATAATAACTTTTTAAAAAGCATATAAATTTTTGAAGGAAGTAAAAAGCGACACTGAAACTTGAAACGAAAATTATTGCTTCGCAACATATGTAAAACCTATCTATAAAACAAGTGCAAATGAACCGACTGATGAAATTTCCAACAAGAGCTTCACTGAAAACACAAAACAACATAGGACTTTTTGTACAATAGAAACATACACCGTTTTAGGATTTTTTTTTTTTTCACGATACAAACTAAATCCTTCTTGTTTCTTATGCGTGGGTTACAGTGTTTTCTGTAAAGCACTATTTTGCACAATGCTACAAACATAGAGAAAGAGCGTTTAGTCAGTTTATTTGCTTTAGTTTTATAAATATATGTAACACAGGTAGAATAATAATTTGTGTTCGTTTGAAGTTTCAGGTTTCTTCTTTTCTTCCATCAACAAAACTGATATGCTTTTTAATATATTAACCTCCGGAAAGATAAACAGCCCATTTTTAGAGTCTCTGCGTTTTTTGTAACCCCTAGCCATTCCCTCCCTAATTCCTTTTGATGAGTGATGGAGATTGGATATGTTATTATTATCTTTCTTCAATAATTTTGTTTATCTAGGATTGCTTTTAATTCAGTTACTTTTAATTTGTTTTTGTAATAGTTTATAGGCTATTTTTCTACTTGATTTATAATAGTTTTAATTAAGTAATTGAACTACTAGGTAAGCAATTACGTAGGCTTTTGCACGATCGCAAACCCTGATAGTTTGTTTTTTTAATTATTTATTTGCTTGATTGTTTTTTTTTTTACTTATTATTTGTGGATATTAAAAATAAAAATTGAAATAGACTGGAAATAAAATTTGGAAGTCGTTTTAATAAACATATTACTATGTACTGATTTCTCAAATAAATAAAACCATTTAGTTTCCACCTAGTTTTGGACCACGAGGTAAATAAGGCCTAACAATGATACTCACTTTTCCAGATAGTCACAAAGACCTTTGACTGCCTCGGTTATTTTCCCTTGAGCCTTCAAAACAGCTATTTTTCGTTTTCTTGGAATGGCTGATGTTTCGTCCTTCTTAATTATTGAATCTAATATTTCCAACGCGTCACTATATCTGAAATATTAAGCGACATATTTTACTGATAAATAAAAACAAGTCAAACATATTGTCTATTAGGGAACCAAGGGCATACGATAGTATTTCAAAAGAAAACAATCTCGTAATTCCCTTGTTATTCAAACGAATACTTTCATAAAATTGAATGGATCTAAAAGCACACCACAAAAGTGATTTATAAGTAGCGAACAATTTCTTTTCTAAATAATTCTCTAGATCTGAGAATGGGTCTAGGCGTTTCCCTCCAGAGAATCCTCCCCTTCCCCAAATGTTTTCCCAGGGCAATTTCGGATGTTCATTAAAAGGGAAATTGAAAGTTCTACTCACACGATCAAGTCAGAGGGAATGCTATAAGGTTGCTTATAGTAAAGAGCCATAAAGAGAAAAGTAAAGAGCAAGAGGGGGAGGGGATGGAGGTACAAATTCATATTTACTCTCTCTTGATTTCTGAGAATATTTTTGGTCTTTGCTGTTATTACAAGCAAAGAGTAACATTAAACCCCAAAATTAGCCAAATTTCTTCTGTATAAGAGGGGAACTACCCCTTCCTCATCCCCAACCTTCCCCTCATGGTCATAGAAACTTCGGATGATGCTCATTCAATCACAAATTGAGAATTCTAGTTTTTTTTTTTTTTTTTTTTTTTTTTTTTTTTTTTTTTTTTTTTTTTTTTTTTTTTTTTTTTTTTTTTTTTTTTTTTTTTTTTTTTTTTTTTTTTTTAAGTCAAAAGTGATTGGACACCAACCAGCCCCTATCCTAAAACTATTCTTGGTATCTGGTCTTTATATTACCCCTTTTTATTACCCCTAGACATCTGATCAATATTTGAGGTACCTATTTTGTACTTTCTCTGTGGCTGCTCAATGTTGCGTGAGGGTGAATTTTCCATGGGAGAAAGAGGAATTATCCGGGGGGGGGGGTCCGGCGGGGAAAACGCTGGCTCCCCTGACCCCATTAAAAAAGGGCTTTAAAAATTGTTATTGGTTGATTCTTTACTATTTATGAGGACTGTTTGGATCAGCTTCCTCTGACTTCCTTAGAAAAAAGATAACATAAACTTACCACGAAGCAGTAGCTTTTATTGGGTAAGGGGACATCTACCCCCTTTACTTCCCCCTCCCATTTTTTGAAAAATACCTTTGACATCACTGCCATGGAGTTTGGACTGAAATGCGCCAGTTCAGTTTTCACCGTCACCTTTTGCCTTACACGACGAATACTATACATTCATGTATTTAATGTATGAACTAGACTAATGTATTAACGACATTAAATTAACTAGAAAATTTAAAAACATTAACCAAAACTAACCAGAAAAACTACCAGTAGAATAATACTTGACGAAAATCTTACTTCATCAATGGAAAGGCACAGTAATCCCTTTTGGCAGTATTTTATTCCTCAAGCAGATGGACTTCGTTGGCAGATTTATTCTATTCTAAAAATTATGTAAAAAGAAACTAAACTTTATCTGAATCAAAATTATCTTTTACTTTTGTGTTTATTAAGCTTTGGGTGCATAGTTTCTTATTTCATAAAGCTAGTCTCATTTTTATTATTGTAGATTAATCCATCTACTGCTTAGGCCACTTATTGGTTTTGTATTACTCTAATCTAATTTTGCCTAAGCTGATTTTTTATTACTTTACCTCTCATTAATTCTCGTCAATATATATATATATTTATATATATATATATATATATATATATATATATATATATATATATATATATATATATATATATAATATATATATATATATATATATATATATATATATATATATATATATATATATGTATATATATATATATATATATATATATATATATATATATATATATATATATACATATATATACATATATATATATATATATATATATATATATATATATATATATATATATATATATATATATATATATATATATAAATATATATACAAATATATATATAAATAAATATATAAATATATATATATATATATATATATAAATATATATACAAATATATATATAAATAAATATATAAATATATATATATATATAAATATATATATATATATATATATATATATATATATATATATATTATATATATATATATATATATTTATATATATATATTTATATATTTATTTATATATATATATATTTGTATATATATTTATATATATATATTTATATATTTATATATATAATATATATATATATATATATATATATATATATATATATATATATATATATATATATATATATTATATATATATATATATAGATATATATATATATATATATATATATATATATATATATATATATATATATATATATATATATATATAAATATATAAATATATATATAAATATATATATAAATATATATATATATATATATATATATATATATATATATATATATACAAATATATATATGTATATATATTTATATATATATATTTATATATATATATATATATATATATATATATATATATATATATATATACTATATATATATATATATATATATAATATATATATATATATATATATATATATATATATCTATATATATATATATATATATATATATATATAGATATATATATAATATAGATATATATATATATATATATATATGTACATATATATATATATATATATATATATATTATATATATATCTATATATATATATATATATATATATATATATATATATATATATATATATATATAATATATATCTATATATATATATATATATATACATATATATATATATATATATATATATATTATATATATATATATAATATATATATATCTATATATATATATATATATATATATATATATATATATTATATATATATATATACATATATATATACATAAATAGTATATATGCATATGGACTTTAATTATTGTTTTCATATTTTACGTTTTTTCCCGTTTTCCTGTTTCTTGCTTTTTTTGTTCCCTAGATATTTTATTTATTGTTGTTATTTATTTCTATACCAAGGACTTATTTGGCTGAGTGTTTATTAAGGGTACAAACAGCTTCTCTTGACAGGACCAGTGAAATTCACTCTACAGTGGATTGGACGAAATTGTTTTTCGTTTTACTATTTTTCTTAATCAACAAGCCGAAAAAAAAAATACTAAATACATTAGCTTAGAAAACATTATATGGAACTACTTACCTTTCTAGGCTAATGTATTTATCAGCTCGTAGCTTCCTAACTCTAAGACTTCCTGGAAACTCTTTGCTCAATTCTTGTAAACAATGGTCTATTATGTCAATTCTCTGACAGTCACAAGCTGCTAAGCAGACTTGTTCGTATACTAACCATCCTATAAAGAAGAAAAGTATATTCAGTTGAGTCAAGGGCACCATCAAAATAGATATAAAGCTGTCCTAAGAAATTTGTATCAATGTATCCCACAATGTACTATAATTCGATTCTTAAGACTGCCATGTTACCAAGGGTCATGTTATCATATTCGAATTGTGGCCTGGATTGAAAAAAAAAACAGCACACATGTACGCTAGGTGAAAGTTGTTTTTTCATAGATAGCTTTTATTTATTTATTTTCATAATTAATTTTTATTTAATTTTAATTAAATTTAATTTAAAATTAATTTAATTAAATTTTATTAAATTTAATTAAATTCAATTAAATTTAATTAAAATTTATTAATTTTAATTAAAATATTTTATTTTCATAATTAATAGTAGATTAATTGCAAATTTAACATGACACCTTACAATATACAACTATGGTCAAAATACATGTATCTACAAACTTTTTATTTATTTTAAATATGTTCTTTATTGTAAACCTAGGAGGATTTCTCCTCCCCTCCCCCTATTTAGCATCCTTGGTCACACTTTAAAGCCTATTTAAGGTAAAACCTTTTAAAATTAGAAAATATGGATACTTGTAACAGCAGTATTTTTACTTCAATCATACAAGGACATAGCACTTAGGAACAAATTACTGTTGATATAGGCTTTTCAGACCAATCTCTTGCCATTTTAGTTTCCCACTATTGCATATAACTCATTCTTTGCTGTAAAATGGTTCGAATTTTGATAACCATACTGAATAAGCTATACTTAAGATTCGAAAAGGACTCTAAAATGTTCAATTTCGATTCAAAAAGGACTCGGAAGGACGTGAATTCGAGGACTCTTAACTCGCAAGAATTTTAGTATGTTGCTTTCATTGCACACAAATAGGAGCAAATGTGGTGGGCAGTGTTTTCAAGAATTGCAATTTTATGTCCTAACTGAATTTAGGCCTATACAGCAATTAAAACAAAAATAAAAACACATTAGCCTCAGAAAGGATAAAAAAAAGAAAAAAAAAGAAAAAAAAAGCACAACTAAGACATCATGTGCCTGCTGCCACTAACCTAACACTTAACTCCTTCCTTAACACAAATCAACCAAAATAAAATACTAACAGAGTACCATTATATGATATTGATTATATAACAATAATTTAACAACATACTAAATGTATTGTAAGTGATGATATATGTTTTGATCAATTGTAGTAGCCCTTTAAAACAATATTTTTCTGAATATTTTAACCTTTAAAGAGTGTATAGGATTTGACTTATTCAGGTCAACCATGCATATAAAAAAAAAGAAAAGAAAAAAAGACGACAACTCTAATCCCAGTTCAGAAAGCATTGCAAGAAATTCTTAAAACAACAACTAAAATCAAAATATTCAAAAGCGAGAAATTTCTTAGAAGGATTTGGTTAATTAACTGATATTTTGAAAAATGAAAAAAAAAGGAAAAATACCGGCTAAAAATAATAGCAGCAAGTGAACAAGAGCTTCAACATGATTGTAGTTTTAAAGATCTTAATAAGGTATTTCTTCTTTTTTTATACACATAGTTTGACATCTAAAGAAAAAAGTTCGTAGCAAAGAACTGTAAGTAAGGGCTGAAACGGCTCAATAGTAACCAAAATTCTAAAAAAGGAAATTTGCTATCAATAGATATTAAAAATTTTCTTGTTGGCAACCCCATTTTACATGTGGAGATGCTTTGGGGGAATTGTCCAGGGGAAATTTTCAGCAGAGTTGGAACTCTCTGGGGGATTTTTACGTCGGGAAGGGGATATTTCCCTCAGAAGAAATTATCTATTGGGAAATGTTCTGTGGAAGAAACTTTCCATTGACGGAAGGGATTTCCAGGAAAGTAAATAAGAGAAACAACAGAATATACGAGTATGTTAGATCAACTACAAATAAGTCTAGTAGAAATAAAAGGCATCACCTGTAAGCATTAATGTTAAAATTTTTCTATAATTGAAAATACAATTTCTCTATCATTTAAAATTTCTCCATAATCTAAAAACTGAAATTTTTCTATGGTTATGGATTTAGACCAAGAACTTTTCTATCGTCAATGAGTTGCACTTTGCTTTCATTTAAAAGTTGGAGTTCTTTAGCCATGCAGAATAGTTAAGGAAGAATAGTGGACAAGTGGAAACATTGTCTAGGGTAAAGGCACCAATGATTTGAAACTGCAATTTTGGAACCACTGTTGAAAGTTTCCATCAAAACAGGATAACTCTGCTTAATCGTGACTTGGAACACCATCGCTTGAAGCTAGCGTTATATTTTAACAATGCAAAACGTAGACACTATATGTGATACACCCAGATATGAAAAGAATATCCAATTCAATCAGTTTCCTGTTTTTGACACAAGATAGCTCCCAAAATTTTTTTAGCTATGTGATGTTCAAACTGTCATTACTTGGTTGTTTTTTTTTTAGCAAAAAAAGTTGGGATCAGCACCAATGCATCAAGATACATCTGATCTTGTCTAAAATGTAGCCACATTAGCTTTTTCTTGATAAAATTAAGTTAAAATGGTAGCTAATATTATATTGACGAAACTATGTTCCAAGCGTTGAAATTTCTTGTCTGAATTAGTGGAATACCAGACTGACTAAAAATGTTCCTTCAGCCAAATTCAAATGTAGATATTGGCTTCTATTATGAGATTCATTTCTTTTCAGGATATCTTGTAGTAACCTTGTAAAAATTTTCGACAGACAGCAATAGGACCTGTCAAAACTTCACTGAACATGTAAAACAGATGAGAAACAATTGGGGTTAAAATTCAAGGTTCCTTTGACGAAAAAATAGTTGTCGAATTTATGGGTACTTTCTCAACAACAAGAGATTTTGGTTATTAAAATTTGTAACAATATTTCGCATGGAAAAGAACATTGAAAAAGCTTTTTTTTAATTGTAGTTTTACTGATTTGATGCTAGATTTCTCCATCATCTGAGGAACTGCTGCTTGGCCTCATACTATGTTTCTATTGTTAATTATTTGATTTGGTTGATCACAACACCCTAATTTATTTATAACTGAATGAAATTTCAAGTAGACCCTCTGTTAGTAAATTTTATATATGATTTCTTTCAGATAGATCCCAAGCTGTAAAATACAAAATGTTCTCCTTGAACCTCTCCCTAATTAGTGGGGTATTTGTCAAGGAACCTTGTTAGGGCCACTCTTATATATAGTATTGATTAATGAAATTGGTAAGATTCCCTCATAGGTGTTAATATGTAGATGACCTGCTGATCCTTGAAGTACGTCAGAACTATCAAAAATGACCCCATAGAAATCCTACCCATATTTTGGATAAAGCTAAGAATTTACATAAGAAAATAAATTTCACTAAGTCAAATATAATGACAATAAACGTCTTAAAATTCTTGAAATCCACTTCCGTTTTCTTAGACCCTATCCCACCCAAAATGCTAATGAAACATGTTAAACTCCTCAGTATCACAAACTTCTAATAATCTTAAGTAGGACATGAGTATTTCAAGAATTCTGGATTTTCCAGACAAAGGATAGTCAAAACAGTTTTTTTTTTTTTTTTTAAGTAGATTAAAATGGTAGATTAACTTTGAGATGGCCAAATGTTGGCAACAGTTTCACTGTGAACAACAAAGAAATCTTCCAGACAGCGTTTATAGAGAGAGCTATATCATGCTATTATATTACAGAGACCTAGGTCACACAATTACACTCCATAAGATTATCCAATTTTGTCTCTGTACTTCAGGCAACTTTTCACGTATTTGCTTCCACTATCTGAAGTGTTTTATGCATTTACACATTTAAAAAGGTTGAAGAGAAACGAAGAAATAAATTAAAAGGAATTGGGATGTCAAATCCACCAGGATCTGCCCAGAAGTATTCCCCAAGTATTTTGACATGTGTCGAATTGGGTTCCAAATTACGTTGAAAACAGGTAACTTTTTGGTTCTGTCAAATTTATAGGTGAAAACGCTCCAATTTAAGAAAATCGAAGTTTTGTACCCTTTTCTGACAGAACTTCAAACTTTAAATCTAACAGTTAGATTTGTAGATGTTTTTCCTACATACTGAAACCCTTTTCAAAACAGAAGTCTTTAAATTAAGCCTTCTGGAGTAAAAAGTGTTTTTTTTACCAAAGCTGTCAAATCATTGGCACCTTTACCCTAGTGTATGGGTTAATAATACAGCCTAATAATGGCCTAAAGAAAACCACTAATTTTCTTTAAATAGTAGTAAAGAAATTTTGAAGTAAATTTCCTATATTAAAAAAAAACTATTAAACAAAACGCTAATAAAAACAATTTTTTCCTCTATAATGTTCAGAGTAGTTTTATGCAATCCTTTCCATCACAGGAGAAATCCAGAATACCCCCCCCCCCCCCTGTCCAAAAGGTGAAATCTCAGCAACACCCAAGGGCACTTCCTCTGACTTAGAAGAGTAGTCTTGACATTACCAATCACAATGCTTCCAAAAAGATTACAACAAACTAAACTTAAAAGTAGAACAAAAGCACCTATACTTCACCTACAGTTTGAAAATGAATAAACTCTAAAATATTTTTTGAGTCTATAAAATCATCAACCCTGAAGTAAGCCATTGAAGCCACGCACATAAACAACAGTTTATTTGAAGGGAGCTAAATTTGAAAAACAAAATAGAGGCCTAAAATACACTTTTTTTGTGTTAGGCCCCCCACCTTTCAAGGAAAATATCTCTTTCCCCCCTAACTGTCAAATTTGGGCACATCATCTACAAAAAATAAAAAAAAAAAATTGAAGAAAAATTCTTACTCTCATCTCCAAGCTTATGCATAGAGTCAGCCAAAGTTGTTTCAAAAAGAGAAATAGCTTCTTCACTTTTACGAGCATTATCTTCCCTCCATAGCCGAAACTTTGCCCTAGCAGCTGAAAAAATTCAATTAAATAAGACTTGCAGTGTCCTGATCCAAATCATATTTATCTTCTTTCAAAAATCATGCTCAATTACATCTCAAGCTAGATTAGTAGACCTACCAAATTGAACTTAAGTTGCAATATATCCACACAAATGAATAAAGGCTTTTTTATTTCTTGTATATTATACATATGAAAAATAATTAGATCTAAATAAACATAATAAGTATTTTATCAACAGTAAGATAAAAGCTCCTCAATATTTCTCTCTCCATTATATTCAATATCAAATAATAACGTTTGTTCATCTAAAGGACTAAAATCCAGGGAATTGGACAGAAAGGTACTTTTAAAAAATGTTGTTTTTGTATTTCTACTGAATAACAACTATATTGTGGAGAGATTGGGGAAGGTTGACTCAAACTCCAACCATTTTATTACCAAACGCCTTGCATGGTCATGCTGATCAGTGGCAGTTCTTGTCCCATTAAAAGATAAGGCACTAAATATATAATAATCACAGCCATAGCCATTGTCACAAAAAATATGTATGCAACCAAGCAAAAAATATTAAGTAAATAATGAAACTAAAAATAACATAAACAGAGACAAAATAAAACCTAAAATCCTTATGAAAGAAAAGTTCTTTCCTGGATGATATGAGCTTTTCCTGTTTTTTCACAGTTAAAAAAAGGTTTGGAAGAATAGGAAGATAAGTCTGAAAACCAAGATTAAAATATTAGCCTAGAAGCTACAGTGATGACAGTGGTCAAATATGGCTCTGAAGCATGGGCGCTCAGAAAAGCAGATGAAGATTTGCTAGATGTTTTCCAGAGAAATTGCTTAGGGGTTGTTTTGGGTACCCAGCTGACTGACCATATTTCAAACAATAGGCTATATGAAAAATGTGGTTCAATGCCGCTCTCTAGGGCTATAATGAAAGAAAGGTTGAGGTGGCTAGGGCACAATGTGTGGATGAAGGATGACAGATAGCCAATGATTGTTCTTTTTGGCCACCCATCTTGGGCTAAAAGGAAAGCAGGTTGTCCTCGTCTGGGGTGGGAGGATGTCATAAAGAAATATTTAAAGGAAATGGGAACTTCGTGGGCTGGTGTAAAAAGGGAGGCTGTGAATAGATTGAGATGGAGGAGGAGTGTGCGTAGCTGTGTTGGCCTCAGGCGGCTTGGTGCTGCAGTGAGTTGTTAGTAGTAGTAGTAGTTTCATTTATTTAATCTGTTTTTTACTTTATATTTATTCTTATTTTATAGTTAATAGTTTTTCTTATTCTTACTTTATAGTTTTTCTTATTAAAAATGCAGGAAAAATGAAAATTTTGGATTCAATTTGCTTATACTTACTGCCAACTGTGCCCTCTACCTTATTTAAATAAAAATAAAATTTCCAAAATTACTAATGATTGTAAATGTTTCAATATTTATTTGAAATTTTTTGCCCCCTAAAGTTTCTAAGCCTGGATAAATTGTCCCCTCTGCCCCCCCCCAAAAAAAAACAACCTTTGACAAGGTGGATGATTCGAAAGATTGTGTTAGGCCACTACTTTTCAATAATAAGGCTAGCCCTTCAGAACAATTTTAAAGGGAGAGGAATCCATCCTGTGCACAGTTATAGTTGCCTTTACTGACATTCAAAAAGAGTCAAGAGACTAAACAGAGAATTATTTTGAAGGGGCTACTATGTACGCATCACATTGTTACTCTCTTGGTTACCCTCTTAGGGTAATCTAGTAAAGAAATCCCAAATCCCAGCCAATAGCAACCAGAAATTTAAAAAATTGAAAAAAAAAACAAAACAACTGAGGATGAATCACCACGTGAATCTAATTCAGGAATGGTAATTATTACTTTGATTAGGGTGAACTTGGGTAAGTCTGACACCGGGGTAACTCCGTCACCCCCGTCTTATCTGATTCAGTGAAGACAGAAATCTGTGGTTCTGTACTTCATTTTCTTCCTTTGGCTTGGTACTTGACAACAGTGTTCAGTATTGCCGCCATTTTTAACCCCTCTTGTGGTGACGAAATTTTGAAATTTCGAGGAGGGCATCTTTGCTGGCCACAAGGTGGGTAGTAATTTTTAACTGATAGTGCGGAAAACTAAAGAGAGGATGGAATGATTTTAAATAGCTGATGAGTTAATAGGATAGTTGAAGTATTTACTGTAATTTATTAGTGTTTTATCCTCAAGCCAGTCAGGAGATACAAGGGGTGTCGGATTTACCCCAGAAAAACCCCGTTCGGGGTAACTCCGGCATATCGGACTTGCCCCGTACAGGGTAAATTCCGACACGGGGGGCCGGACTTACCCCGTGTATACGATTGGCTAGTCTCTTGCAGTTCTAGCCTAGATCTCAGTGAATTGTATTTGTCAACTATTCCTTGATCCCAAGATCTTGACGAAAAGGAGCAATATCAACTGAAAAATGAAACTGGAAAAGAAGGATTATGCCAAAAATATACTTAACGTTATGAGAAAACCTTGAATAAATTCCTTTTTTGATTTTAATTTGATCAAAAATACTTTTTTCAGATTTAAGTGTCTTAATTTTTTGCATAAGATTTTGCTTTCATATTTTTCACTTTTTATGTAATTTTCTTGCATCTTCCAGTTGTTTATTATGTTTTTTTTCCAATAATAAAGGTTTCCAGACATGAAACTGATATATACGAGTCTTTTTTAGTTTAGTTTATTCACTGTCTTGACCCAAGTCGATATTGTGATGGAGTTTTATCAACTGCTTTTTCCAAACCATCTGCTTTTTCAGCCATACCTAATGTAAATTTGAAGGTCTAGAGGGGGGAGGGCAGCTGCCCCCCCCTCCCTACACCCATGAAAATCAATACTATTATTAACAGCTAAATCTGTCAAAGCTGAAAGTAATTAGACATTGAAGAATCGCATTGTGCCAAGTTAATATTAAACCTAGTATCGTCGGATTGCTTTCCAATGTAACACTAGATAACATCGGATTTTTGGTTCTAACAGAAAAACAAATGCATGGTAGACATGTTTAGGGGAATATATTTGAGTGCGAAGGGGGTTGGGGTCGAAAACACCAAAATACTGCCTGTGATTGATATGAATTTTTTCTAAACTTTGTCAATCAGTAACAATATAGCTGAATTCACGAGTACCCATAGGGAATAAACACAATTTCTGATGTTTTTCTCAGGATGCAAAGGCCAACAATTTTCTCATGAGAGAAAATTTGTTGCTCCCCATCTTCAAGAGATTTCCCCTCTCCAACGAGGCCAGGTGATAAGTGGAAAGTAAAAATTGTTTTTTTAATGTGGTTTAGAACAAAAAAAAAGGCAAATTGTCTAACTGAGGCTCTAAAATTGTTTTCTGTAGGTTTTGGCTAATAAAAAACCTTGATGAGGATATCTGATAAACTTGTACAGATATTTCTTTAAAAAAAACGTTAAGTCTGGACAGCTTTTCCTGCTTCCAATTTTCCGTCCCATTTTTCCAGAAAACGGATAGTCTGAACGCGCTATAAGCTTGAATTTGTCAATATGGCTTGTTGTTTCTTATACACTAGCTACGCTTTACTATTGTTACTATAAACCTGCATTTTTTCCAGATGCCACGCAAGTACAACCGAAAAACCAACAAGGGGGCAGGAGGACGATATACTGCTGAACAGCATAAACAAGCCAAAGATGAAGTTCTATCATGTCGAATGTCTTTAAAAAAAGCTGCAAAATTTTACAACATACCGAGGACAACACTAATGGATCAGACGAAGAAGCAAAGGACTTTCCGCGAATCGCCTGCTGTTACTCTCGGGAGAGCTCTGGACCTACCTCCTGATGTTGAGCAGAGTATGGCAAATTCGCTGAAGGTCATGGAAAAGTGGGGCATGGGGCTTACCAAACAACAGTTCCTAGACGAAGTGCAAAAATATGTCAGCATGAACAAAATCAGTACTCGTTTCACGAACAACCGGCCAGGTGAGGACTGGTGGCTTGGGTTTAAAAAAAGAAACAACATCTCGCTTAAGAAACCTGAGCGTCTTGAAAACCTGAGGGCTGTACAACAAGCAGATCCTTTTATCATTCTAGGATTTTATGACCTGCTACAAAAAACAGCAGAAGAGCTTGACATCTTAGACAAACCAGAATGTTGGTTCAACTTGGACGAAACTTCGTTTTGTCGCGATCCCGGTAGCCTTAAAATCGCTGGCGCAAAAGGATCCCCAGCAACGCAGCGAACTGGCGGCAATGGGCGTGATAACACAACTGTGCTCGCATGTGTTAATGCATCAGGTGAAAAGCTGCCACCACTGGTAGTCTTCTTGGGAAAAAACACTTGGAGTTCATGGCTACCCGTTCAGGACCATCCAGATGCATGTTATTCAGCTACTAAGAAAGGATGGATGACTGCAGACCTTTTCTATAACTGGTTTAGAGATGTTTTCCTGCCTCAGGTGAAAGAAAAAGCACTTCTTATTCTTGATGGCCATGGCTCCCATTTATCCTTGGCTCTTGTGAAGCTTGCTTCAGAGAAGAACGTTACCATCCTCAAGTTGCCAGCCCATGCATCCCATGTTCTGCAGCCCCTTGACAGGGTTATTTTCAAAGGGTTGAAATCATCCTATGAGCAGAAGCTCGTGAACTGGCAACGAGCACACCCAGGTGACGTCTTGTCATGACCAGGCCTCGTGAAAATTTTATGTCAGATCTGGGAGACTTACCTTACCCCTTCACTGATTCAAAAATCATTTCAAGCGACAGGAATTTACGATTCCGCTATTCCAGCACGTATCAACCACGACATGCTCAACAATGAGAAGTTTGATCCAGCCAAGTTAAAACAATATGTTGAGAGTAAGAAATCGGAGACTCAGAATTTAACAAGAGTGACTACCACGGTGAATACTGCAACTGAACAGATTACCATTTTGGTGTTGGTTAGTCCAAAGAAGAATAATACGCATGACAAATCCTTTGAAGAACTTCTCTTGGACTCAGTATGTTGCCCTTCTCTTGATGCCTCAGCATCCAGGACATCCGGTAGGCACAGAGTTGCCCGGGAAGCTGAAGTAATCACATCTGCAGAGGCTTTGAGAGTGCTTGAACAAAGAGAGAAAGAGAAAAAAGAAAAGCTAGAGAACAAAAAAGGGAAAGTAAAAAGAACACGCTCAAGCCAAAACTGAAAAAGAAAAGAAAGATGATCTTTCCAGTGAAGACTCTGACATTGATGTCTCATCAGGTTCCTCAACTGACGAAATGGATATCCGTGATACTGTTGGCAGTGAGCATGAAGAGGAGGAGGAAAAGAAGCTAAACATACAGCTAAATGAGTACTATGCTGTAGCATACGATACCAAACGAGATCAACAAGGCTGGTATATTGGAAGGGTGCTTGATTTTCCTGATGAAAATCTTGTTTGTATAAAATATCTTTGCTGCCTGAGCCTAGCCAACTATTCATACAATTGGCCAAAAAAAGATGACACTGATGAAGTCAAAGAAAACTACATCTTTGCTGGACCATTGAGGCTCTCTGGAGCTGGTCCCTTCACTCTACCACCATTCCAAATTCGGCACATCATCAGCCTGTACAAGAAGCACACTAGTGCCTGCAAGTGATCAAAAGTTTGCTTTCTCGAATCTCTCTGATACTAACTGAAACTGCTTTTTTTTTATCCTATTATTTGAAGTATGTTGTTACCTTTTTCATATTTGCAATGAAAAATTTGAAAAAATACCTTTCTCAGAGACTTCTCCTATGTACAGGGTAAAACCAGCACTGTCGGAGTTACCCCATGATAAGCAGAAAGCTGATGTTCCGCTGTCGCACATACAAACCATTAACGAGAGTTTTTGGTTTGTATGGTTTTTCTGTACATAGAGGGACCCTCTATCATGTCTTAGTGTGAAATAATTTTTATCTCTACATACATAAGATTTACCTGGGAGGTGCCGGATTTACCCCAGACTCGGGGTAAGTTTGGCCTCCCTGAGATGGGTTACTTTGGTGTAGCAATTCATGGAAACAACAAAACTTGGGGACTTTCTGGATTGTGCGGAATATTACTAGTATGAACAAGAGCAACATCAAATAGTTTTTATTGTGGCAGAAACTCCGAAACAATCTTGGGACCAGATTAAGCTGAAAAATACTCGATAAAGGGCCGAACTTACCCCAGTTCACCCTAATCTTATTGATTAAAGTTTGTTGCAAAAGCAAATTTGTGGGAATTTAAAAAAATGGATCTGAAACCTACACTGTTTGAATCACCATAGTCCCAAATCCCAAATGGCTATTTTTATTTGTATCATCTTCATATACTACTACTACTACTACTAACAACTCACCTCAGCACCAAGCCGCCTGAGGCCAACACAGCTACACACGCTCCTCCTCCATCCCAATCTATTTAAAGCCTCCCTTTTTACACCCACCCATGAAGTTCCCATTTCCTTTAAATCTTTTTTTATGACATCCTCTCACCCCAGACAAGGATGACCTGCTTTCTGTTTAGCCCTAGACAGTTGGCCAAAAAGAACAATCTTTGGCAACCTGTCATCCTTCATCTGCACAACATGCCCTAGCCATGTTGAATAATTCATAAAGTTTTTAATAGTATCTTACTGGCCATGAAATCAATAACCTTTACAACACAATTTCAACTCTCTAAAAAAGTCAAGAAAGCTTAGTTTTCAGTAAAAGCAATACTTTTTCAGAAATCTACAAACACTGAATAGTGAATATCACTAACCAGTTTGCTTGAAACAGTTTTCAAAAATATGTTGCATAAACCACTAAGAAGTAATTTTGTTTATTTTAAGTTTTAACTTTGCTCTTTACTTTCATCAGCAAAAACTTAGTTTTTTTAAATTGATTTTTATATCTTTTTTTAGGTTTAAAAAATACAGACAATAAACCTTAAAAAAGATTCTTTCCAACTTAGGCAAAGAAAATAATGAAAATAGCATGGGTTTTTGCTAATAATAGGGAATTATTAGGTTTAACTTCACATCTTGCCTAAGCTTTGGCTCTGCCCCAAAAATCTGGGATTTGATACAAAAAGAACCCATGGAGAATTTATCCTTGGCATCTTTGAGGAGTTGGAAATAATAAAAATTCAATTATTTACAATATTACTAAGAGAATTTAAGATATGTAATAAAAATAATTTAAAAAAGTTTCTGTTTTCATTTCTGTAACTTTAGCAATTCAGGATAACTAATCATGCAAGATGAATTGGTTCTTGAAAGAAAGACACATTAAAAAAAGAAAATGTTACAATTTAAACTACTTTTACCAAAGCCACAAGGCACAGCCTTTGCCTCTAGAATAAACCATCTTATAAATCAGTCTTCTTTATACTATCTGTTTTTTTCAAATCACATGTTTATTAAATACAAGAAATTTAAAACAAAAGTTAGCCTAGACCTCAAAATTTTATCACTGCTCAATGCAGCCTTTAATGCCCTTTCTCTCTATAGATCATAAAAAAACATGCTTAAATGATCGAAGCCTTGAATTGAGTCTTTAAACATCTATTTAGAATGTTACCTGCATGCTCTTGATGGCAATTGAGGGAGGAAGGGGGGTACTACAGTATAACAGCTATAGTAGGGATCTAGTGTATAGAGACTATTGATGAGCTTTGAACTGCATGTCCATATTGGATATCTTAGTAGGTATTTTGTGAAATGGAAGAAATAAGTTCAGATTTTCAATTTATCAGGATGTGTAAGGATTTGTATTGGTATTTGTATGATATGTACCCTACAAATCAAGTTCTTCATGCATGGACACACTATAAACTTATTTCTTTTGGTAGTTTCTGAGAAAAGAGCATGAGAAAAGACAAAGAGAAGTGACAGATTAAATAGGAAATATATAATTTGGGTCATGTATTTGCACATTAGGGGAGTGGGGGTAAAAATTGGGACAGTGTGAATTTAGAAAACAATTCTTACTTCACAATATGCAGAAAAATTATAGCTACCACATTTTGTACACAGACCCACTGTACTTTAACCCCCCCCCTAATGTGCAAATATATAGCCCAAATTTGTTTCTAAAGTATTAGGCTGTATTTTTATCATACTTAGGTATATTGTATTATGATTAACCTAACTTCACTTCTTGAGTGGTAGGTGATGTATCATACAAGTACCATGTTCCTATTAAATTTCCTATCTATTCTCCCAATGTGAGTTTCTTGTTTCAACCCATGTGCCTGTAAATTGAATCAACTGTGACAAAAAAAGAACTAGAAAAGCAAGTGATGGGTGGCAGATTGCATTGAATGATATAATTTGACATATGGTAAAATTGTACTTTAGGTACTTTTGGTTATCTTGGAAAGGGGTTAGGTTAGGAAAATGAAACTTTCAGGGATGGGTCTACAAGCTAAATTATGTCATAGGAGGATATTTTGAAGTACCTACCTCAACTCCTTCTCTCTCTCTAGAGGGTCCTGAAATTTGCATACAAGACATGAAATTTTGACAAAAAACATTTTACCTTAAGTTTCAGTTATCAGTTTCTTTTTCTCTGGCTTTAGTTCTGACAATGCAATTCCAGCTATTTGAGTAGAAAATTAAGCTATATCAATTCAAAATATAGAAAATGTATTTGCATATCTTTAAAAACTTATAAATTGGGATTGAACAAAGTTGTGAAGCTGGAAACAATTTTGTTGCACTTTATTTAAGCAGAAGATCTATTTTGCAAGGTTTCACTTCTATTACACACAGGTTTTTAAAGATCAGGACCCTCTAGAGGGAGAAGGAGTGGAGCTAGGTAGTTGAAAATACCTTCCCATGACATACTTTAGCCTGTAGACCCATCCTGAAAGCATAGACGCCCATAAGGGGGGTGCTAGCCCCCCCCTGGCTGGATGACAGTGTCATATATTCATATTAAATTAAAAAACTTTTTCCACTGAATAAGTTTTCAAAGAAAAGTAAAGAGCTCTTTTAAGCCAAAATTGGGCAGAAATAAAGTCAAATAATCTCCTAAGCATAAAACTACCACAAATCACTATCAACAATTTAATGAAACTCAAAACAAACAGAAATTATAATAAATAGCCTAGTCCAACTCAAAATGAGCAAAAATTAACATCACTAGGGCTGACAACCCCCATGCCTTCTCAAGACCAAAACATAACTTAGGCTTTACTGAAAAAAAAACAAAAAACAAATGACCGTGGATTGTTAGTTTAATTTACCTATACTGATATTTATTCTGTAAAATAAAAAAAGGGTAAACAAAAGTGAGTAAAAAAAAGTTTTTACTTATTTAAGTAAAAAAAAGTGAAAACATTTAAACATATTTTGTTTTCAGTAAAGTCCAAATTATGTTTTGGTCTTGAGAAGGCATGGGGGTTATCAGCCCTACTAAAGTTAGTTTTTGCTTGTTTTGAGTTTGACTTGGTTATTTATTCTAATTTCTGTTCATTTTGAGTTTTATTTATTTATTGATAATGATTTGTGGTAGTTTTATGCTTGGATGATTACTTGACTTAATTTCTGCCCATTTTTGGCTTAATAGACCTCTTTAGTTTTCTTTGTTGTTTTTTTTTGTGGAAAAAGTTTTTTTTAGATGAATTTCATTTCTGTTTTTTATTGACAAAGTCATTTTCATGAAAACAAAATGTATATCTTTTTTTCTATAAGAATCTATTGTTTGGCATAATTGTGGGGGTTTGACATGCCCAATATCCCTGAAGAAAAAGTTGCTGGACCATTCTACTATGCTGAACAAAAAAGTTGTCTCAAAATTTTGACTAGATGTGTTTGGGAAATAAATTGGACTGAGAGACAGGCTGATTGCCCTCCAATCTCTTTTTAGTCTTAGAGAAGACCCTAGAACTTTTAATTTTGAATCAAATTAGCTTCTTTAAATCTTTCAATGATATTTTTACTTATTATAGGGTGGTGCTGCCTATGATATTGTTTATATGCCTTTTTGAAAACCTGCATGTATACAGTTTTTTTTTTTTTTTTGAATTCAAATGCCCCTAAACACTTCCTAGATGTTTCACCTTAATACTCTTGGTGTCATTATTTACAGTAGCTGTAGTTGTAGTGCTAAAAGTATACACATAGTGCCTTCTGGCTAGCTCAAAATCCCCCACAATTTACTCTTAAAGATCCAACTTAATAATATAAGTGGTTTTGTAAGTATTGCTTAGTCACCTTTTTGAAAGTCCACATGCTCATAGTTTGTTTTGATTTAGTTCAATGTCTGCCTAAATATTTCTTATATTTGTTTACTGAAGATGTTGTTATATTCTCTTTGGACTATTGGCTACAAAATGGCTATCTCACAATTTTGATCAAATGTGTTTGGGGAAAATAGTATATCAAGGAGGGGGGGGGGGCTATTTTCTCTTCATTAAGCTTGACTACTAAAATGGAACTAGAACTATGCATTTCAAATCAAATGAGCCTCCTGTAAAGTTCACAAGACCACCTCTTCCTAAAAACCTTACATCCCCAGGGCATAACTTAAAACCCTTACCCTATACTCTGGGGGTTGTGTCAACCCTAAAGACCATGTTATTAGATCTTTGTACTATTTTTTAACAAATGGCTATCTTAAAATTTCTATAGGCTAGGATGCATTTGGCAAAAATATGATGTGGGGTTAGAGTATAGCTACCCTCAGATAAGTTTGACTCTTAAAAATGGCTCTTCCAATTTCTAGTCCAATGAGCCCCCTCTGAGGTTTATATAACCACCATTTCCATAAAAAACCTTAAATGCCCTCAGGGCACACCTTATAGCCCTTGCCCTGAGAACTGTGAGGGGGTTCTTATCTTCAAAGACATAATTTCTGAACTTCTATACTACATCAAACAAAATAAATATCTTGAGATTTTGATTGGAAGTGTTTAGGGAAATGATGGGTGTGGGAAGGGGATGGTTGCCCTCCAATCACTTTTGACTAGGGTAAAAGACCAGTATCCAATTGAGCAAAATTATGTAAAACTTAAAACCTCATATCTTGTTATCAAATTAGAGTTGAAAAGGTTTGTATAGGCCAATGAATAGCTAAAAATCCAAGCTATGCATCAACATGGTTATTATTAAAATTATTTAAGATCATTCACTGAAAATGATTAGTTTATTGACTTACCTAGAAAGACCTCTTTTTAGAAATACCAATTATCCTATTTTGATGTAAATATCTTTTTAGTGTTTCAGTTTCAATAGAAAGCTGATTGTCTTCTGATTCTAAAAATACAACTTTTATTTCTTGATTTTTATTCTATAAATCACAAATAATAAATATATATTTCTTTCATTTCACTTGCTTGTCAAAACAGAGACCACGCATTGGATTTATGATGACAAATTACTCCCACTGGGCTGGCTCTAGTGAGAGATGATTGAGTCTACACTTGCATTGTGTCATACTGTAGTAAAAAAGGGGCAGTCCAAAAACCCATTGCTATTTTTCCAAAATGCCAAAGAAAAGTGGTCTTTCCCAAAAAGAGGTCTTTTTACCCTATTAAAGAGGGCACTAGCCCTTTCAATTACCAACCAATTGAGCCCTTTTCAAAGTTTCTATGACAACAAATGGGCATCTTAAAATTTCTATTTGATGCATTTCAGAAAAATGCAACATGTGTGTGTGTGTGTGTATGGGGGGGGGGGTATATGCCTTCTGATCACTTTGACTCTTAAGAAAACACTACAACTAACACTATAACTTAAAAAAGCACTATACTGGTTGCCCCCATGAGCTCTTTTTAAAGTTCCTATGACATTTATTTCTATAAGAAGTGCCCTGGTCTTAAAAAAACAAAAAAAAACAACATATTGGGCCCACATTGCTCTTTAATTAGGCAGCACTATCATGCTGATTATGATATTTTATCTTGATATTTTAATTATACAGTACTGGAAGCTCCAATTAGACCAGGTAAGCCCCCCCCCCCCTAAAATTCAGCCTATGGGCACCCATGCCTGAAAGTTTCATTCTCCTAAGCTAACCCCTTTCCAAGATAACCAAAATGTAGTTAAAGCAGAAGTACACCGCATTATCTGGCATAAGTACACTTTTCGACAATGTTGTGCCAAATATAGGCTACTTTACACAAGTATGTTAGGCTGTTATGTGTTAGATTGTCTAATCAATTTTCTAGGAGAGCAGTGAAACTTTATAATTATCTTTTAAAATTTCAATAATTAGAATACAAGAAAGCTCCTCTTTAATATGTAGTTTAAAGCTAAATTTTGACAGGAGAAGATTGAGAACTTTGGAACCTTCTATATTTTTCATGTTTTCCTAATTCAAAATCAGCAAGTTGATTTCTTCCAAAAAATACGATGTTAACGATATGCCATCTAATTATGTTTACATAGTTCAATAGTAAAACACAACATCGAAAACTTCGGTGCTTATGCATTATATGCTACACACGAAATAAGTCAAAATAGGTTATGGTTCGTTTACACATTGCGGAAATTCATGCGGATTTAGCAATCCGTTCGGAAATTCCGTACGGATTAAAGCTAATTTCACAAGCAATTAATGCTAATGAAATAAAATAAAATATGATGTATATATAACCCAATTTTTTGTTACTAAGCCTAGTGCTATGCCACTTTTTTACAAAAAACTTTAAATATCAAGTCAAAAATTTGTTTAAACATAATTACCACATATAATTACAACTCTTTTTTAAAAAACAGCTCAAAAATTTGTTCATATTCATTTTGTTCAGTTTTTACGAGTCATACAAACATTTCCAGGGGAGGGGGGTTCAAACGCCATACCCCCCCCCCCACTGGATACGGCCTTGTATATATTATATATGATTTATTTTCTCGAAAACTGTTTCTTGTTGTTTTTAGAGAATGTCCTTGCTAGTGTTCAAAATTAACAGTTAACCAAAATGTTCGACTCGTAATTTACATATTTAACATTATTTTGTGCATCACTTTGGAATTCGTCCCTGGAGCATGTTTCACGGACTTATTATCGTTACAACGTTGTTACTATTTGCGTTCCACGGCCGCAATATTACCAAAAATTGGCTCCTCCTTCTTATTATTT
>CM051274.1:20291680-20348680 GCA_027921565.1 Artemia sinica
ATCATTTTTTGGAATTTATCCTTGTTATTCTCTTTTCTCTCTTTATCTATTTGTCTTTAGGACTATAAACTTATCTTTTCACCCTCATTCTAATATGCATACTCTCTTTTAGTTTTATTCACAGTGGCTTAAACAATATATTTCTGTTTTTCTTTAAATCAGATTTAAAGTCATGTTAGAATCTATTTGATTGATTTGAGTTTAAATTTAATTCCGATTAATAGTCTAATTTACCTGGGTGATGTGGTCGATGTAATATTTATCTTCCGGGTTTAGAAATGCCTTGGATAAATTATACATAACAATTTTGGATTTTAAAATTTCACATATTTTTCCAATACAAAGCGATTTCAAATATTCTTTCCATAATATATAGCCATTAAGGCTACGTACCACTTTCTTTCATTTTTTCTAGGCCTAAGTTAAGTTCTGATTTTACCTTACTTTATGATGAATTGTTAGCATAGTTCTTACTGCATACAGTTACCAAAATATTAGTTGACCAGTTATGGTTTGGTTTCTGATGGTGTGAGCTGTTGGTATCATGGTACAATTGAACTGGCTTTGAAATTTGCTACTTTCCAAAAATGGGTAAGAAAAAGATTGAAAAATGGATCCGAAAACATGTTACGAGAAATTAGGTTTCCAAAAAAACAAAGGTTGTATCTAAAATAAATATTCACATTAGAATACAAATAAAGCACAAAGTATTACATATATAATAGACAAAAAAAGACTCAATTTTGTATAAATTTGGGCATTTTTTTTTGTTAAACGAGAGGCTAATTAATTTTAATTACTTTTCTCTCTTTTTACTTTAAACATAATATGCCGCTTAAACAGACATATTATGTTTCTCGCCGGCAATTTGTTGCATCATCCTTTTCGAAATTAATTTAGAATTATTAATCACTTAACGGACTATTACACAATCGAAAAATATTTATACGTTGACTAGAAGTCACAAAGCACAGAAATAATATTAAACCACTAGTTAAAACTTAAAGTTACTTCTAAAATTAAAAAACACGGTATATAAATGATCATTGTGTAACAAACTTACACGGGCATTGTGAAGTCATAAAATTAAGATAGGATATTTATCAAAAAATACATTTGGTTAAAATTTTTAATGTTACTTTAAGACACTATATAGTCATATAACAACACACGAAGCCACATTTTTTTTTCCATGTAGATTCCTCATAAAGCAAAACTTAATGTTTTTATTTATATTTTTCTCTTTTTCTAAAACGAAACACTCAAAATACCAATTTAATATATTTATATAAAGTTTAAACTGACATAAGTTATGTTGATACATAACTTGATTGTTTAAAAACAAACAAAAACCCTAACAACCCTAACAATTTATTTAATCACTGCAATGTTTGTTCTTTGTACAACTTTTAAATAAGTCCATCAAAACTTTTATCTGACAAGTCTTAGACTACAATTAAAATATTTACAAAAAAAATTAACTTTGACAAATAGATTTATACACAATAACAGAGAAATGTGAGTAGCCGCTATTTAAGGGCTTGGCAACAGTTTTTACAACGTGACTTTGCTGTTAAAATTTACACATTTACAATGTTATCCGATAATAATTCCATATTTATTAAAGGTTTGCAAAATACCTTTATTACTATTTATTTCCTCAATAACATTTGTTACCACTATATATATTTTCTATATACGACTATATACTTTTATTTGTCGTTTTTTAATCTTTGTTTTACAACTTCTCTTTGGTTCTATTTCGAAGAAACTTGTGTCAGTAGCTGTTTTTAGCTTACTCTATGTCTGTTTGTTTATTCAAACTTATGAGCTTTTTCATTCTTTCCGACTTTCAGGTAATTGAGACAGTTAGATAACGTCTTTGCCTGTAATCTCTTTTTTCAGCTTTAATGTCCTTTTGGGGCAAGGTTCCGCTGACAGCTTAGATTTGATGAGGCTCAAAATTTAGCTATTCGACTTTTTACCTTTTATGACTCTATCAATTAACTTGTGCTTGTATCTAAGGTTTGCTTACCACAAGTTTCTTCCGGTAGCTCAATAGACGTATAAAGGTTCTCTTGTCTGACTGCTAATGCTGAAAGGACTGTTAAGAGCCTGCACACAGCAATTAATTAGTTATAGCCACACTTTATGTTTGTGGCCGCAGTTTTCTCTTGGGCTATTCTCTTATCAAACAAAGTGGCGCTTCTGCCGGGAAAATACCTTGCCTTCATAGCACACGGTAATTTATTTTAAGACATATAAGCGAACATGACGATTTTCACTTTAACTTTCCAACTTATAGTGGTCTTGCCTCTTCAATTTCAACTTAGGTCCTTTAGGCTATTAATATGCATTTTTATAACTGTTTATGCCATGCTAGTCCTTTTTCTAAATACGGTTCCCACATGAAAGAGAATAATTTCCCGTCTCACCTGATGCATAACTTCAGTGTTTCCATTTAATCACGGACAGGATCATACTTGTAGCTACTAGGTGTAACCTAGCATAATATTCTACTTACTCGTACTAATTTAGTACAAAAGTCTCGTTTTAGTCTTATTTGGTCAGCTTAATATGCACGTATCTCGGAGTCTAGCCGACTTCACCCAATTTTTTTTGCTTCACTTCCGTCGGGCTACATTTTCTTCTTGTCCCCCTTTTTTATTCTTTAATTCAATGAAGCATAAGGTTTTTTAAAGTCTTTTTCAGCTTTTTCAGTACAATAGGTCTATCCTAAGCTTATATTTATATGTCCTGTTTTATTCAATAGCTTTTGCAAGTTTTTACGCCGAATGCCATTCTATAGTCAATTTCGTTATCTCCTTATTTTCAAGGGGGGGGGGGGGAGTTGTTTATTTTCGCAACTTGTATCTTTTGAAATTATTTAAGTTTCTACCTCCAAAAGTGTTTGTGTTCTAAAAGTACTGTATTTTCAGTTGACTTTTAGAGCACTTTTAGTTAAGTTTTTCGGCGCATTTTCTAGCCCTCATTTGTTCATAAAAATGCAATTTTTACGATATACTGGTTACCAATTTATTTTAGCTTTAATTACTATTTTTATTTGCCAAAGAAAGAGAGAAAATAATTCCCTTGGCAAAGGTTGAATAACTTTGAATGCGGTGTTTACTATCTGTCGTCTATTGATAGGCTTGAATCGTAGAAAATTAATGAGTGATTTTATGTTCATTACTGCGTGTTTTTTCGTTGTGTAATGTTATATTTTATTTTCAAATAAAAAGTGGATAAGTTTAGTTTTTGTTAGGGGGTCAAAGGTTTGGGGTTTGAGTGTTTGGGTTGGCACAGGTGAGACCTAATTATTTAAACTAGGGATCTCTTGTGCCAGTTCGTTTGCTCAGAGCCAATACATCGCTAGAGTTAAAATTATAACCTTGAACTACTGTGGTTTGCTTGTGATGATGGGGTTTATTTTTGGCTTATTTTTAATGGATTTTGTCGTTTGCTTTTATCTGCTGAGTAGGTTTTAGATTATAACTTATTTTTATATTGCTTTTTGCTCTTTCTACTTAGCACCTTTTTGCTTTCTAAGCTTATTCTCAGTTTCGCCTTAAGCTTTATAGCGCTTAATTATTGTCCTTAATTTTGTTTCCTTTTACATTTTGTTACTGTTAAACAATTTATTACACTAGACTATAAATATTTATAATAAGATTACAGCCAGCTTATACACATATTGCGCAATTAATATTGCGCAGAGGCACTTGCTTCTGTATTTCTCGCTTCTTCACATTCCTCCATAGTTTTTCTCGTAAAGTGTTTTTCCTTAACGAGAGCCCAGTTTTAGTTATATCTGTTTCTGTAGAAAAATTATCGGTTTCACATTCTGTTAGCTCGTGTCTGGTAGATGGAGTTTGTTAAAAAAATAGTTTTGTGTGAAGACTGTAGGCGAGTCTAGCGTATGAAATTCAGATAATTCTTGTGTTTCTTCTAATTTTTCTTCTTCTTTGGACTTAATATCTGGTTTATTGTGTCTTGAACCAGTAGGTTGTCTTTGAAATTCTTCTCTGTCACTTTCATCACTAGTATCCAATGGGCATTGAACATCGCCCCTTTTCTCTTGTGGAAAGTTTATAGCCAAGACTGGGCTAAATATTCCTTACACTTCTCCCAACAGGTGTGGTCGTTAAAATTGTCATAGAATTCATATTTCATCTTGATATATACAGGTAAAACGGTTTCGTCTCCTCCTTCATCTGAAGAAATCGGCTCTGATTTCCATGGTTTTGGGAAAAATCCTTTTTTCATTCTATTATGGTGTACTATTTCTTCCGTTCCTTTATGCTGGTGTTTTAAAACATAGGTTAAGTTATTTGGTAGAATTTTAGCTATTCTAAGAAGTCCATCCTATTTCAGTTTTAACTTTTTTGTTCCTTCTAGGTTGTTTTTGTGTACATAGACCAAGTCCCCTAAACAATAATTAGTCTTATTTTTGCTTTTTATGTCATATTTTTCCTTTTGTACTGTCTTCGCTACTTCCAATTTATATTTAAACTAGTTCAATAGCTTTTTTCATCCGTATTATCATTTCTTGTTTGTATAGATCCAGATTGTAATGTGTTCTATTATTTTCTATTTCATCCATACAAACTCTTGGATCTCTCGAATGTTGTAAAAAAATTATGTTTCTTGAAAAAAAAACGCGAGGAAGCCGTATTCACTGCAAAAACTTCAAATGGTAGGTGATCATCCTATTTCCATTTTCCTGTCTACGTGTATACCCAGCATATAATCTAATTCTCTATGATTTCGTTCAATTTTTCAACTAGCTGACGCCTAATACGCTGAAGTATACCAGCCCTTTATACCTAAATATTCCGTAATTTTGTCTAATAATTTTGCTCTAAAGCATGGCCCATTGTCTGTAAGTAAAATTCCGAGGGAAAATTCCGTGTTCCAAAAACAGTCGGTTGACTAAAACTTTTGCTATAGTGCATGCTTTTTCGTCTTTAATTGGGAAAGCGTACAAATATGAATTGAAATGGTAAACTATGGTTAATACACACCGATTTCCTTTCCTTGAAACGGGTAAACTTCCTCCTGCTCCCCAAATGTCTATAGATATTAATTCTCCTACCCCTGAAGAGGTACGGTATTGACCAAATTTGGCCTTAAGTGTCTTTGGTGGTGACTTTTGTTTGGCACACTCTTGAGAGCCTTGTATGAAAGGTTTTACTTTTGAGTATATTTTGGAAAATAAAAATTTCCTTTTATTCTCTCCATAGTTTTTGTTTCTCCCATGTGACAGCCACTTGTTGCGTGTGCCATCTGTGAAATTTCTCCTTCTAGCGATTTTGGAATTTCTGGAATAATTTTAATTCATTTTTTCTATACTCTTGTGGCGCTCTGTAATATCTTATTCAAAGGTTTTTACTCTCATTCAGATCAAAATTATCTAAGACTTTCAAAAACTGTTTGAAGTGTTCCGGTAGTTCTTTTCCGTCTAATAAAAAGGATTTCATGGCTGAAAAAATCATCTTTATCTTGATGTCTCGAAATATTTTCATTGGATAATATTTCCACCTCAACAAGGTCGTCTTGGATGGTGGCTATCAAATTTCCTTCTGTATCAGGGTTCCGTGATAAATAATCTGGTAGAATGTTTGTACGGCCCTTTACCGGGGTATATGAATGTGCTTGAAGACGGAGAACCCATCTAGTCAGCCTAGTTGGAATATTTTGCATCGTATGTAACCAAATTAGCGATTTTTGATCTACACCTAAAGTGCACTTTTTTGCCAGCAAAATTTGGCAAAAATATTCCGTAAAAACTACAACTTCCAAGCATTCTCTTTCAACCCTTGAATATTTTCTTTCTGCCTCTGTCAGTGACCTGCTGTCGTACTGGACTATTGATTCTACCGCCGTACGCCGTATTCCGTACGCCGAAGCATCTGTTTGTAAACAGAAGTCTTGTGACAAATCTAGTACTTTAAGTATTGGCGCCTTAAATAATTCCCTTTTTATTTCATTCAGCGCTTCTATCACGTCTGGTGGACATTCGAACTTGCCTGATTTTTTAAAAGGTTTGTCAAAGGTTGTGCTGTTGCCGCATAGTTTTTAATATAAAGCTGGAAATAACTTAACAGCCGACAAACTGATCTGCAACTTTTTTTATCTTTTGGTGGTTGTAATTGTTCTATGACCGTAAATTTTTCCAGATTTGGAGAAATAGTACCTTGGTTTATCAGATGGCCAAGAAAAACCAGTTTTGGTACTACTATTTTCAGCTTTTCTGGTTTTAATGTTGACCCTGCTTTTTCGAATTTTCCCAGTATTCTTCTAAGTCCAATTAAATGGTCTTCCAGGTTTTCAGTAAACAAAATTACATCATCTAAGTAAACTAATGTATTTTTTTTCTTTTCTGGTTCGTTAACTTTTAACACTAAATTCATTAGTTGACAAAAGCAGTTTGGACTATCGTCTAAGTTTACTGTTGCCCTGTGCTTTTTTACTGGGTCTAAGGCTATTTGCCAATATCCTGCTATCCGGTCAAAACTAGTTTAGAATTTTGAACCTCCCAGGGAATCTAATATCATATCAATTCGTGGCAATTTCATAATATCCTTTACCGTGACTGCATTTAGCGCTCTAAAATCTTTGCATATTCTCCAGGTATTATCTTTTCCCCTCACTATTACCAGTGGAAAACACCACTTGCTAACACTCTCTTTAATTATACCCTGTTCTTCTATTTCTTTTCTTTGGTCATCTAGCCATGGTTTTAAATGATAAGAGGTTTTATGTGGCGATTTTTTGATTGGACGACCCTGTGTTGGTATTTTGTGCGTGATTAAGTGAGTAAATCTGTGATCCACTTTGTGTCTTTCGAACGTCCATCCGAAGTCCAAAAGAATATATCCCACCCGCATTCTTGTATTTTTCGGTAAATGTACTAAATTAAACTGTGTCAAAAAATCAGTTTTTGTTAATCCATACTTTTTTTAAGGTCGTGGTTTCGACGAAATTTGCTCGTGACTAGTAAAATTTACGCTTAATTCTGAGCTGCTTAGTGATTTTATTCCTGTATTTGAAATCTTTTCCGCTGATCCTAGCGCTATTTGATTTAGTTTTACTTTATTATTGCCTAGATTTGATAATTTTAAATATGTGATTCCATTTTCAGTTTTGATAATTTGATTTTCAAAGAAAATTGTGGGATATTCTTCGAGGGTGTGCCCCCCTATTATGGCATCCATAGGTTTATTTTTTCCTCCTGTTTTACTTATTGTTGCTAACACTTGGGCATTCATATGACATCCCTTCAATTGTGAATTTTCTGTTTAGTTTTAAGTTATAGCCCGAATTGTCACTATCTTTATCTGTTGCCACGCAAACTTGTCTATTAGTTTCGTTTGGCTGGTTTATGGTTATTTTATCAGTTATGGATTCAAACACGATCCAATATTTTCTTATAACATCTACTCCTAGAATACAAGGAAATGGTAATTTTTTACATATTATCACCGTTACTGTTATTTCTTTATTTTCTGTGCTAAATTTTAATGGAAATTTTCCCAAAATTGTCTGCTTTTGACCGGTTACCGGTATCTGGGTATTCTGGTATCTGCTTACGTGACTTTTTACACTAGGAGGAAGACTCTCAAAAATTTCCTCTCGAATTAATGATTTAGACGCACCCGTATCAAGTAAACACTGTAAATTTTGGAAACACTTAATTTTAAAACAACGAAAAATCGATCGATTATAATTACTTCTATCTGTATCACGACATTCTAAACTATAAAGGGGTATTTGTAATGGTTCAGCTTTTTCGACCCTTACAGGCTGGTTTCTCCTTTTAAATGCCCACTGTTTGACCAAAAGTTTTTGGGGTTTTCCCAGTTTTCTCATGCGTTACTATTTTGACTTTGGGTGTTGTTTACCGTTTGATTTTTAGGCCTAAATTAAAGAACATTATTTGGTGTTTACCAAGTCTTATTTGTTTCCTGCCTTCTTAATTTTCTGCCACCCTGTGCCTTGAATTGGTGTATTGTTTTGTATCTCGGGCCTTCCTTATGCATTCTATACCAACATTCTGCGGCATAGTGATTTGGTTTAAGACAATAATAGCAATTGAATCTTTTCTCTATATTGCTTGGTGATTTGCCCTTCTGCATGGGGTCTATAGCTATTTCTGTATATCCTTGGCCTGCCACTATTTGCTCTTCTATTCTCCTCGGGAGGAGGAGGTGGGTGCCCATAATACTTGGTATTCCAAGTCATTAATGATCTAATACCATAGAATTGGTCGTCAAATAAGGAGGGATCTGTCCATGGTGGGAGATTTCGGCATTCCTCGCTCCTTTTTGGTTCATGATTTGGCTCCCTAAAGCTAACACACTTTCGCCCCCTTCCATAGTCTACCTTTTTTTTGGATTCCTGTGCTATTTATTGACATTTGGTCAAGCATTTTCATGGCCTCGTCAATTTTTACTTCGGTTTTTACTAGGATTATAGCCTGCTCTAAATTTTTTGGTTTCCGGGATAATATTAGTCTTAATAGCTTTTTTGGTAACCCTTACGTAAAAGTATATAATTGTACTTTTTGTACCCTCTCGTTACTTCCGCCTTTCTCTAACTGTGAGCATACAGAATGAAAATTTTGTTTGTGTATTCCATAATACTAGTTGAGGCATTGAATGTCACTGCCTCTGTTCTTAGCCTCTCGGACACACTCGTTTCTATGGTTATGAATATAGATCAAACGTTGATACTGATGGTTAGTCAACTACTGCAGTGGCAAAAGAGTTTAATTTAGTTGGAGAATGAAATCATGAAATATTTAATATACATCAATGGCTGCTTTCCAATGTTAAGATTGACATAAAGTTACAACTAGCTCCAGTTAGTTGTATTTTGAGAAAAAACAGTTGCTGCAGCACCTGATGCAAATGTCAATCTCACTTAAGCAATTCCTCATGTTAAAAAACAACAGGCTATGAGCTCTGTTGCATTGGTGGTGGAAAAACTGAGAGCCAATGATAACAATAACAAACATCTTATTTCTCATATAATCACCAATCAACGTCTCATTGCCACCAGTTGTCGCAGTTATACTGATTCGTCATTTATCAATGAAGAAATCCCCTCGAAACCAGCCTTGGCCTTTGCGAAGAGTGCTAATCCAGTCTTGTTTGCAAGGTGAATGGAATTCCCTTGTGCACATTATCATTTGATAAGAAATCTTACAGAACTGTGTATGAATTGACTATGCAATCAGTAGATCACGATTCACAATTATTTTAAAATGGAATAACCAATGCAATGTTTTCAAAAAATCATGGGGTAATTTTTTTAGACTTGTCGGGCACTCAATAAATGAATGTTGTTAGAAGTGGGAATGTGCCTTTAGAGTGCACAACCGCTGACGCCTTGACTGAAAGTATCACCTTAATATCACTGAGTCAATTTAAAAACTATTATTGAGATCACTTCCAACCGTAGTGTTCTACTAGACCTGGCACCATGAACACATATAAAATAATTGATGTTTTTAACTTAGACTCGTTCATGTCCAAATACAAATCCTATTGTATACCCTCGGATTTCCTTGAAAAAATTCAAAGTGATAACCATACCATTATCATTGTTAATAGCAGTCCGTCGAAAATAAGAAATACTGGTCGCTGGCTATGCATATTTCAAACTAGGAAAGTATTGAATTTTTGATCCTCATGGCTTTCCATATACATTCTACACCCCTCATATCAAGACCTATATTGAAAGCAAGGGGAAAACCATTATTCAAAACCAGAAGAGGGTGCAGGATTTAATAACTAAAAGCTGTGGCTTCCATGCACTATTGTATTTTGGTTTCCGATGTCGTGGATATAGCTACAAGGAATTTAGCAAAATTTACTAGGACAATCCTCGTCTGAATGATCTCATTGTGGAGATCAACCTCTCCCATTTGTATAATATCGATTTCTAATATTAAAATATTTTCTAATAAATTTCTAAGAATAAGTGCTCTAAGAATAAAATGTTCTAATAACGTTTGTAAAATTGTTTATTAATAAAACCTATATATACAAAAAATTCTTTTTTGGGTTTCTTTAGATTTCTTCTTCTACATGTGGGTATTCATCATCGTCGGCAACGACTAGCGGTGGTAGATCATATGCATTCACCTTGTATTGACCAAGTAGGGAAAAGTCAGGATCGCATTTAGTAGAATACAATGTAGTTTCACTCTTATCATATCTCTTTGTGAAGTCAATGATACTTTTTCCATTCATATCGTAAAATTTACGGGTTTCAATCTGTTTATTTGATGTAATGTCACAAACAAAATTCTCAAATGAAGAATAACTCTCTGTAACAGTCAAATAAAAATCTGTAGGTTTATAATCATAGCTACTATTGTCATCGCAGCGATGACTTAGAAACCATACTCTCTGGTTGTTCCGACAGTTGAAACATGGACCAAATTCTTCTTCCCAAAACAATTTAAATCCACGACGATACCAGTCTCTTAGGAGTAAACTAAATGTTCTTTGAGAGTTTTTCATAATCATACCCAGATAAGTATTTTCCCACTGATCCCATTTTTCATGGTGACAGTTTGAGTATAAGAAGTCTCTAACATGAGAATCGCAAACTTCATCAAGACATGAATTACAACCTTAATAGCAACTGCATATCCTCGATGCATTTTACATTGATTACACAATCTACACTTTTCATTATATTCGTCTGCGACAGTGCAATCCTCACAGGAAGACCAACTACCCAATGTATAAAAACATAGTGAACAGGGTGTAGTACATTTTTTCACTGTTGACTGTCGCACTGCCAAATAAAAACTAACTTGTTGTCAAAAAGGAATACTCTTTTTTTTCTAGAGAGAGAGCTTTGCTGTTTGCTGTTCTTGTCAAAAATAATTCGGATAGACTTTTGAATCCACATAAAATGTTAAGGTGGTGTTCAATAGCAAATCCACAATATAATTTGGTTTGTTTCGATTAATATGTCAATAAATTGAGTGAATGCATTTGACTCACAACGTATAAGGTTCATGCAATACTTAAAAAACAGAGATTCATTTTTCATGATATTGTCATGCATTCTCTGAGAGAATATTTTCTTTTGCACTGACAACTTTTGAAACTGGTCACTTAGGTTCAAAAATATTTACAAAGTCACAAGATTCCGCATGATTTTTCTTATCAAATCCATCCATTTTTTTGTTCTTGACTCTCGCACTATCGAATATAAACTAACTTATGGAAAAAAGGATTTTTCTTCTATTTTTGAGGACATTCCCATTGTCTATTGGTTCCCTAGGGAGAGAAGGAGTAAACCATCAACTAAAAATATCTAAACAGAACAAAAAATCAATGTAAAATATTTTTATTGTCAGAAAATATAGTAATATAATAACATATACATTTTTCACTCGTTTTTCACGAGATGTCCTTATCCATCGTCCTCAATGTGTTTCATGATTGCATTCAATCCAAGTTATAGTCTAGATATATGCATAATGTTCAATTTAGTGGCAAAACTTAATTCTTCTTACAACTTAAATTTAGTCAAGGATATAACATATCTACCAAACATATTATCCCACTCAAATTTTAGCCGACAATCCTTATGCAATTTCCACAGCTTCATTAGGAACTCTCTTCTTCATATCACTATTGTCAACTGCTTAAACTTGCAATAGTTTAAAACCACTCATTTTTAATAATAGAAGGTTTTTCGAACTTTAATCAACGTAATTTAGTCAAATATCTATTTTTAACTACAATATCAACTCCCTATCAAGTAATTTATATCAATACTCAAGGCCAAAGAAAATCCGTTATGTAAAGTTCAGTGATTCAAGAGCGCCTTAGGACTACATCATTACGCAACTCACGCTCAAAACCAGAAAAATAAGTTATGCAAGAGTTCACAAGACTGTTAGGGAATGGCCTTGATAAAGTTCGTTCAATCTCCATAGAGGAGGGCCTTGATAAAGTTCATTCAACCTCAAGAGAGCCCTAGGGGATAGCCTTGACATTTGCCCTGGAAAGGTGCCAAGGAACCAGCCACGAGCTAATATATTATAAGCATTCTACTGCTGTAGGGGGGAGTGTCCTCCTCAAAGACAGAATTTCCAGATCTTTAAACTTCGTTGTACAAAATGCCAATCTCAAAATTTTGATTTGATGTGTTTGGGAAATGGTTGGCTTGGAAGAGGTGTTAGTTACCCTCGAATGACTTTTGGCTATTAAAAAGGGCACAATCCCTTCCAATTTCAAATCAAATGAGCCCTTTTCGAAGTTTCTACGACAACTCCTTCCATACGAAGTGCCCTGGGTGAAAAAAATAATACATTGTGCCAACATTCTTTACTTAGGCAGCGCTATCGTGCTGCCTATGATAATAATCTCCTTTATAAGCTAAAAAAAACTTTAGCTTAAGAACAAGCTATTGAGGAGAGGCCCCTCCCCTCAAATACGTAATGTTTTCCGTTCGTATTAAGTTTAATACCTCGTATTAAGCTGCTTGAGATAAAATTAATAATCTGCCAATATTTAACACAACTCAAACTTTGGCATAAAGAGCGAGGTATTGACGACGAGAAAACTCCTTCATATACGTAATATGAGGGGGTTTGCCCTCTCGTCAATACCTCGCTCTTTACGCTAAAGTTTGAGTTTTGTTTCAATTCTTTAAGAATGACCCCTGAATCACCAAGGCCATTTAATTAGAACAAATAGCTCTTTTAAAACTGCTAAAAATATTTTAGCGTAAAGAGGAAGGTATTGAGAAGGGGACGAACCTCCTCATATACGTAATAGTTTCTGTTCGTTGTCAGTTTTAATATTGTTTCTTACTTTCAGTTGAAAAACTTGTTTTTTATTTAGTTCCTGATTGTTTTTCAAATAACGCCGGAAAATCCAGCGTTATTCATGTAAATTCTATTTCCCCATGACAACATTCTCCATAGAAAGATCCTCCTACGTAACCCCCTCCCCCTGATCCCCACCAGAAAAAATCCCCTGTAAAACCGTCCTTATTCTTCCCAACAACCAATATTATATGTAAACAAAGTGCAAAGTTCATAGCTTGCAGACTTTCCCTCGGGAACTGTGGGGGATTAAGCCGTCCTCAAAGACATAGTTATTAGATTTTTGACTATGTTCAACAAAATGGCTATCTCAGAATTTTGATCCGGTGACTTTGGAAAAAAATGAGCGTGAGAGGGGGCCTAGTTGCCCTCAAATTTTTTTTTGGTCACTTAAAAAGGGCATTATAAGTTTTAATTTCCGTTCGAATATGCCCTCTCGCGACACTATAGGGTCACTGGATGGGTGTGATTACCCCTGGCGGAAAAAAAGAAAAAAAACAAACAAATAAACACGCATTCGTGAAGTTTCTTATGGGAAAACATACAAAATTCCGCATTTTTTTCAGATAGGAGCTTGAAACCTCTACAGTAAGGTTTTCTGATACGCTGAATATGATTATGTGAGTTTCATTAAGATTCTATGACTTTTAGCGGGTATTTCCCCTTTTCTCAAAAATAAGGCAAATTTTCTCAGTCTCTTAACTTTTGATGGTTAAAACTAAACTTAATGAAACTTATATATTTAAAATTAGCATACAAATCTAATTCTTTTGATGTATCTATTAGTATCAAAATTCCGTTTCTTAGAGCTTCAGTTACTATTGAGCTTCCTCCTTACTTAAAGTTCGTAAAGAGAGGGTTGTGCTTTCTTGAGCGCAAAATTATGCTTTTATTGACGGAGCTAGGCTACAATTTCTATTATTTCCCCCGAACGCAAGCCTGTACTTTCTATGATTATGTAATTATTAAAAGGATCATGATTGTATTCTTCCTCTTTTTAATTAAGCTACGTTCAGCATAATTGAGGATACATCTGGCCTTTTAATAGTTTTCCCTCGTCAAACAACACTTTCCAGATGTTGAAATGTATGATTTATTAACGTGTAAGGGCATATACCAGTACGAGCACTACTGCTGGGCCTTGAAGATAAGTGAGGAAAAATTACCGCAAATCGCAGAGTTTTATTATTCAAATCGCGATCGTCAATGCACCACTGCCAATTATGAATCTGCCAAGAGGGTTTTGGCAAAGGGAAGGGGTAAAAATTGGTTGGATTATTGTAAAATGTATTTCGCAAGTGATGCATTGAAGTTGTTGAAAATTGTCTGTAAAACACGGAAAAAACTAGCAAAGAATTTGGGTTGGATATTGGTTATTATTTTTCAACTCCTCATCTGGTGGTGGATTTAATTCTTAAAATTCTTAACACCAGACAACAAACCGGTGAAAAGTTGAATGCCGTTTCCTGGGATATGAATTCCCTTTGTCTGTCAGCAATATCTCACTTTATTTCCCGTGTGGGAATTACCAATGGCTTGACAATTATTCTGCTCCAGGTATCCCCAACATTCCCACTATTGAAAAGAATGGAGCAGAAGCATGGTTTTTCGCAATTGACGGCGAAATACCTCTGTAACGTCATGACTCGGCAAAGGACTTTCTTTTTCCTTGCATAAATAGATCGGTGCCTAAGGACTCTTTGAGTCCCTATAATTTATTTTTGGTTGAGAATAAAGGTATGCATTGGACACCTTCAAAGCACAAGCTTATACCGACCTTGAACCAAAACAGAATATTGTTGTACACCACCTTCTTTTGTCGTGGATGCTGACCAACGGTTTCAATATCACAAGGATTCATAGAACCCTCCAGGTTGATCAAAAACCTTACATTAAGACGTTTTTGACACTTTTGTCAACAAACGGTCTGAAGCGTAAACCAAGGTCGAAAAAGAAATCTTTAAGCTCATTTAAATACAACCTTTGGTAAGATGTGTCAGAGTGTGCGCAACAGGAGTCGTTATCACCCACTAGTACACAAAAGAGAAGGGGGCGCTTCGCACCTCGATTACGCTCAAAATGGATCAAATTTTGAAATGTGTTCATGAAAATATTGGAGAACTTGGAAGTTTAACTTCTCCCACCATACATTCTAAAATTACTGGAATTAAAAAGAAGTTAACAAAGGAGTATTTGCAAAAGGAGCCCAGTTATACTCTACAAGGAAATAATAGGACCTGAGGTAGTGACTATAGAAAAACTAAAGCCCTTTCACCTCTGCATATATTACAAGCATACCTTTTGACTCTAGACGCGATTCAAAGACGTCATAATAAACCCTATAAGTATATTTTACTTGCAATAAGTGTTTTTAGTCGCTATGCATATACAGTTCCATTGCAGACAAAAAGACGCAATGATGTTGCTAAGGCCCTTGAATTCATCCTTGAACTAGATTCGTATAAAAAATTCAAACAGATTGTGTTAGTGAATTTGTTAATCCAAAGGTAAAGAGGGTTTTATTGAAACATAATACAATGCTTTATGATAGTCATTGTCCTATAATGGCGGCATTGGCTGAACATTTGACACGAACAATTTGACTTTTAATTTCAAGATACTGTACATTGAAAAATACTGCTGCATTCATTCAAGATTTAATTAAAATTGTGTTGATTTATAACCAACGCCCTCATCGATCCTTGTCAATTGCTAGTCCTCTTGAAGTTTATCGTAGTGACAATAAACTTTTCCTTAAACAATATTCTAATGAAAAGACGAGGAAGAAAATATTTAATGTTGGTGATACTGTTCGAATCAATGAAACAAGAAATATTTTTGAAATGGAAATTACTTGTGGTCCACTGAACTTTTTAAAGTGCCAAAAGTCTTGGACACTAAACATATAACGTAACCTCTTCATGATATGAAAGATGAAGAGATTCTTGTCGGTTTTTATGACTATAAATTGCAAAAAGTTGGAAATTGTGAAATCTCACAAATTGAAAAGGTATTAAAAACACGTACTCGCAAGGGTAAGCGACAGTTGCTTGTTCGCTGGCTGGAATAAAACTCTGATTTTGATTCGTGGATACCCGATGAAGACGTTCAAAATGTCTAATGGTTTTTATGTAACATTCATGTCCAATGTTTCTGACCCTCTTTATGACGATTTGAATAAAATGAGCGATTTTTGGACGAAACTCTCCCCTGCCGTTAAATTTGAGGGAAGGTATGAAGTTGCTCTTGTAGATTGTATTCCCAAAAATAAATATGATATTTTAAGAAAGGATCATACATATGGTATAAAAATTAGACCACATGATTGGCCGGTTGTTAACATTCAAAATATAGTCGAAAAGATCAATTCATATGAATATCCCTTTGTCACATTATCATACAATGAGTTTGGGACTATGAATGATTTGTGTCATGCTATCAACAAAAAATTTCATTGCATAAAAATGGTGGCTTTAAATTCAACTATTCAAAGGAAGAGGGAAAAATCTACATTAGTTCACCCATTGACAATGAAAAGAATATTCTCAACAATAATCTAAGAGATGTTCTTGGTTTTAAACATAATATTATCAATGGTAAAGTTGCTGGTAGCGGTAGTGGCATGAATCGTGTCATTTTCAAAGAGTTTCCAACCGCCTTCTCCTCGGACAGTTGTATATTTCTTTACACTTCCTTTCTCAAGAGATTAAGAATCGTTATTAATAATGTTCCCCTCCTACGTGTTCTTCAACGGAAAGCGTGTAATGATCATTTTTACCACTACATTATAAAGCACCTTCAATACATTCCAGTCAACACTTCGTATTTTGAGCTCTGTCAGTTAACATTAAGAAGTGAATTGGGTGATCCTCTAGCAATAACAAAAGAATTGGCTGTAAATACATGTCATTTTCGACCCATTCAATGTATGGCTAATAGAACATATTTTGTACGTCTTCATATTGATTGCTATGTTGCTACTCTTAGTCCAAGACAAATGGGTCATTGAATGGACTATTAAAGGGGCCGTTCGTTAATGTCCGGTTATAGTAAGGCAATTGGTTTGCTAAGCTGCTTCGCTCTGCGCTTCTCCTGGCTAAAAAGTATATTGCATCGGTTGCCGCGGATTTTGCGTCCTCTACACTACATGATTGAGCTCTGGGAAGGATATTCAAGAAAGTGTTCCACAAAATATCAAGTCCAGCACGCCATCCCTTGGCGAGAGATTGAAATCACGACAAAGCGGAAAAGACCTCATCACTCATCAGTCTCAACTCAGCCCGGAAGCATAAAGCATCAAAATGGAAAGTATAAGGATATAAAAGGATTACTTTTCCTAAAAAATGGGATATCTACCACATAGAGAATCTAAACCTTCAGTCGACTCATCTCTAAATATTTTCAATGCGGAGAACGTAGACCTCAGTGTAAAACATGGTTTAGAACCATTTTATCCACAACAGCCACTCTCTTAAAATATTAATTTCCAAATTTATACAGATGAAGATTATTTCATAGATTTGACTTCGAAATTTATAGATTTAAATGTTATTGTTAAAAAATCTAACAATGACAAACCAAGTGCAGCCGAGGGGTTATCTTATGAAAATTGTGTACTACATAATTTATTTAGACAAATAAGTGTCTACATAAATGGAACATTGGTGAGCACGAGAAATAGTTTTGAAATTATGCAAGTTATATACAATTCATGTTGATGACTCCAGTGCCATATATGCTGTTGAGAGGACATGCACTGGGCTATGAATAAAAAACAAACACTGACACTACCAACATTCTTAGAGATTCGACAACTAAAAATATACATTTAGTTGGGAAACTAAATCATGAAGTATTTAATATACCTTAATGGTTGCCTCCCACTGTAAAGATTGATATAAAGCTAAAACTTGCACGATCCAATTGTACTATGCGAAATGTACTAGGTGTTGCAGCTGATGTAACAGTCTCTTTCACGTCAGTAATACTTCATATAAGAAAACAGCAAGTTTTTAGTTTTGTTGCCTTTGCAATTGAGAAATTAAGAGCCTCTGGAAATAATATCAAATTGCTCGTTCCTCATAAAATCACGAATCAACGAAATATTGCTACGGGTACGCGTACCTATACCGATTCATCATTTATAAATGGGGCAATTCCTTCAAAATTGGAATTGGCATAAGAGTGCTAGTGCCATTAGATCATGGTCAAATTCCACACATAAATTTGAACTGTCTGGACTTTCATCGCCTGTATGTAAAGTGAATGGATTTCCGCTCTACAATTTATCCTTTGATAAATCCTAAAGAACCCTTAATGAATTGACAATGCAATCTCTAGATCGAGATTCATAATTATTCGAAAATAGTATAACTGAAGAAATATTTGCGAAAACTCATGGTATCGTTGTATTGTATTTTTCTGGTACTAAACATATGAGTATTGTCCGAACGGGTAACGTGCGTATAGAGTGTACCTTTGACGAGTCATTAGAGGAGAATACAGCATTAACTTCGCTAAATTATTTTGAAACCTATTGGGAAATTTCCCATGAAGGCAGTTTTCTGTTACACTTGGCGCCATGAACACGAATCAAAAAAACAATGTATTTAATATGGACGACTACATGTCAAAATACACATATGGCTGCATTCTTTCAGATTTCATAGAGCATATTCAACATTATAACAATACCCTTTTCATTGTCAATAGCAGTTCATCAACAGTAAAGACGGGATATTGGCTATGTGTCTTTCAAACAAGAAAGAATATAGAATTTTTTCATGCTCTTGGCCTACCGTATACATTCTAATCACCTCACATTAAACATTTTCGTGAGCAAAGTGGATAATCTTTCATTCAATATCGGAAGCAGGTACAAGATTTATAAACGAAAAGCTGTGGCTTTCATGCACTATTATATTTTATTTTCCGATGTCGTGGACATATTTACAGTCAATTCCTAAAGATTTATGGTGACAATCCTCGACTGAACGACTTCCTTATTGAAAACACTCTTTCCTATGTCTATAGTATAAATTTTGGTGCCCTAAGAATGAAATGCTTTAAAAATGTATGTAAATTTGTTTATTAATAAAGTTTGTATATATACAATACACTGTGTCCTTTTAGATTTCTTCCTCTAAGTATAGGTAATCTTCAAAAACAATAAGTTGCAGCAGCTCGTCTGGATTCAACTTGTATTCATCTTGAAATGCAAAGTCAGGATCACGTTTTCTACAATATATTGTAACTTAATTTTTATTAAATTTCTTTGTAAAGTCTATAATACTATTTTGATTCATATTATACAATTCAAATGTTTCAATTTGCTCATTTGAAGCAATGTCACATACAAAATTCTCATATGAAGAATCACACTCTGTAACAGCTAAATAAACGTCTGTAGGCTTATAATCAAAGTAGCCGGTATCTTCACAGCCGGTATTTTCACAGAGACTCCTTTAATATTCCAGCAATTGAAGCGTAGACCAGGTTCCTCTTCCCAAAACAATTTAAAGCCACGACGATACCAGTCTCTTAAAAATAAACAGAACTCACGTTTAGGGTTTTTTGTAATCATGGCAGGGTATGTATTTTCCCATTGATCACATTTGTCATGATGACAATTGGAGCATAAGAATCCTCTATTATGAGAGTCACAAATCTCTTCAAGACAGGACTTACAGTCTTTAATTTGCACAGCATATCATTTATGTAATTTACATGGATTCCATAATTTACACTTTTCATTATAGTCATGAACAAAAGTACAATTCTCACAGGATGACCAGCTGCCCAATGTAGCATAATGGGCATGTGTTAAAAAATTCTCGATGTTGACTGTCTCACTTCCAAAAAGAAACTGAATCACGATCAATAAAAATGTCTTCTAGGACGTCAGAAACATGTTTAGACATTATTTCTTACAAAATGGCCGTCTAAGTACTGGATAAGGCTAAAACCACAATATCATTTTGTTTTGTCTCAATTAATATATCCCTAAAGTGAGTAAAAGCAGTTGGACCACAACGACAAAGTTTCATGCAATAGTCCAAAGTTGGAAAATCAGTTCCCATTATGTCATTAAGCATTTTTGAGAAAAAAATTTTCTTTGAAGAGATAATTCCAGAAAGTCACTATATAGAATTAAACATTTTTCCAATTTTACTAGATTATATAAGATTTTGTGGTTCTCAAATCTAACAATTTTAACAATCTCACTACCAAATACAGACTAACAATTGATAGTAACAAACCGTTTTCTACAGATTCTTTTCTTCAATCTTTAATACTGAAGAAATAATAGAACACCTGGACATCTTTCACAATAGCCTTCTAGACTCCTATATGGGAAAACAGAAAAACAAAAGGGGAAATAATAGAACACCTGGGAAGTCTGCCACCTGGAAACATGGCTGTCGTGATGCCACAAGGCTCTGTTTAAAATCCTATGGAAAAAGGGAGGGCGTGTCTTTGAAATCCAGGGAGGGCATGTTTCTGAACCTTAAATGCCTATACTACTATTGTTGTATTAATTATTTATTACATCCGACCAATTCTCAAGTATGCTGGCCCTGTATGGGGTCCTCAAGTCAGCCATACAAGTTACCTAAGCGATCAACTTGAGTCAATACAAAAAAAGCTTTAAAGTTGTTCTTTCAGATGCATATGTAAGTTATTAATCTGCTTTATCTGTCCTGGAACTACCGTCCCTTCATGAACGTCGTTTGGATTTGATCTGCAAATTTGGCCATTTTATTCTTAGCAGTGAAACACATAGAGAGATTCTACCGCCATTTATGAGGAATAAAATAAACCCAATTTCAGCAAACAAAGTGAGACTGAAATCAAATACTCCAAGAACAAACCGTTTTGCCAATTCGTTCGTTCCTTTTTACATCTCAGTGTTTAATAAGTTATAGTCTCGGGTTTTTTTTCTTGTTTTCTTTGTAAGTCTAGTGCCCATTAGTTGGAATTCTTTTCTAAACTATGACTGCTTGTATAAAAAAAACCATATTTATAGCAACAATATAACAAACATATAATGTATAATATATATAAATAAATATATAGCAAATATATAAAATATATTTATATACATACAGCAAATAACCCCTGCCCCTAAAACCACCACTGTGAAGACCAGAACATGATTTGCACTCTAATGAAAAAACACATTTTATATGTTCTCACTACTTTAATTTTAATAAATAAAAAATTGTTTTAAACCTACAAAAATATTTAATTAGCAGCATGTCTGGGCTAAGAGGGATCACTAGGTTTGAGCCCCCGTAAAAATCCTCCAAACGCAACTTGGTTATAAAATGCTCGTAAAATGATTATTTCTCTTAAAAAACTAGGAACATTTTCTCCGACTCTTAAATTGATCTAAAAAATACATAATAAAACTTTAAAACCTCCTCCCCCTGAAAAAAACAGTGGGTTCGTCTAAACAATATTTTTCTTACCCCTCCTCCCCTCTAAGTGAAAATTCTCGAGCCGTTCCTTTATTCAATTATCCTGGACTGAGCCTGGGCTGCAATGGAATAAAACAAAACTTTGTGGATTTACAGGAAAAGTTTTTTTTTCAGAAATATTGTTTTTGCGGGAATATCAAGAACAACTTTTGGAATATATCAAAATTGCAATTATGTCTTTATTTGTTTTCAAATGTAATGTGACAAGTAAAATCAGCTAACTGACAGTTGGGACAACTTAGATTGTCAGTAGCCTCAATAATGAAAGAAGGCATTTATCTACGTCATTTAGAATTACCCCCCTCATTTTCATCGGGTCACCATAACAATCAAGGTAGAAATCAAGGCATTTTATCTGTTTCTTGGTTCTATTCATTTAGTATTCCTTTCACTTTTTTTTGTCTATATTAATATTTGAAAGTTGCTTGGAGTCCGCTAAGTAAAGTGATGTCTCCCTGCTTTCCTACTTAAGAGTCTCAATCAACAATGGGATGAAAACTTGTGTAATATCCTAGCCTGGGTATGGCTGGAAAAAAAATTAAACAGATTTATTTCTTACGGCTTTATGTATTATGGGGTTCATTTCATGTTAACAGATTTGTTAAAAAAAGAGAGATACTACAGCCGGAACTTAGGAAAGATCTAAGTATTTTTGTAAGTGAAAAACAAATATTTGTTCCTTCAAAACAGAGCCCGACAAAGGGCAAGAAAAGGGATATAAAAGTGTCGACCCTGGCCACTTCATATGAAAGGTGTGGTCGTAGAAACTTCGGATGGGTCAAATGTGATTTGAGGGTGATCAGCCTCTCTCTCGTTGCCCTTTTCTTTTCCACTCTCCCATCTAGCTTCTAAAATATAAGATCAAAATTTTGAAACAGGAAAAAGAAAAGGGTGGGCGAGGGGGAGGGGATTTTTCTCGGATGGGACGAGACGTGGCTAAAGGATTGTGTTCCTGATCCAAAAAGACTTAGCAATATCAGCTCCTATGTCATTAATTAATTAAAAAAAAATTTTCCACAAAATGAGTTTTTCAAAGAAAAGTAGAAAGCTCCATTAAACCAAAATTGAGCAGAACTAAAATCAAATAATCTACCAAGCGTGAAACTACCACAAATCAGCATCGATAAATAAATGAAACCAAAAACGAACAGAAATCGCAATAAATAACCGAGTCAAACTCAAAACGAGCAGAAATTAACATGAGTAGGGGTCAAAACCCATATGCCTTCCCAAGGCCATAACATAATTTGCACTTTACTGAACAAATACAAATGTTTTTACTTTTATAACTTTAATAAATCAAATAATATTAACATTTTGATTACTAAATATAAGTATATGTATGTTAAACTTACAATGCACTTTCATTTGTATTTTTTTGGGTAAAGTGCAATTTTCTTGTATATTACTTAATGAAAAATGTCAAAAATCATATAGCAAAATAGACGAGCGAACGAAAAGGAAAAATACAGATAGATTTAGGCCACAGGCTATAAAGGCATTATACTTCTAGCCATAGTGGGAAAAAAGGATGGTAAACCCATAGGAAGCATAGTAGAGTTTATTGTAGAACCGTCAGTAGAAACCCACAGTTCAAAATAAACAGAATTTACCTAGTAACGTCGATAGAAACCCGAAATGACTTAAAATACATGAATCAAAAGCAAATTATAGGAATAACTGTGAAACCCCTGGATCCTCTTTGTGAAAATGCCTAATGTCATTCATTTAAATGGGATGGGTATTAATGATGACACAGGGACAAATTTAAGGTAATAAACATCCCGGATAGAACTAAAACTACAAGAAGCAAACTTGGATATCGCAAAATTATTTTCTGGCAGTGTTGCCACTTATTTTTGTGAGATATTACACCTTAGCGGCAAAAAAGAACTTTCGAGCCCATAGAACTGTCTTCAAAATGTTTTTCGCACATTTAGTGCTCAAAATAAAGGAGTAAACTGAAAGTGTTTTCCAAAAGTTATATTTTTCAAAGTTTACTCACTTTAACAGAAATCACTAACAAACAACAACAGTAGCAAGGGTACGAGTATATAAAATTTGAAACTTACATGGAAACTTACACCTGCGGCATGAATATGCAGTGTGGTTTGACGATTACATTGCAAAAAACGACCAATACTTTACCTATAAAGTGGTCAAACAAGTTTTGAAAGTATGGTTGTGATTGTATAAGACAAGCAGACTGGTTATTGTTGTATATTTCAACTATACATGGATTTGCACATGAATATACACTACAGTTTCAAGTGCACATTGCCAAAACCTTTTATATCTATAAAGTGGTCAAACACGTTTTGAGAGTATAATCCAAATTGTATAAGACATTCAGACTGGTTTTTGCTATATATTTCAATTGCACAAAGAATTTCACAAGAATATGCAGTAAAGTTTCACGTGCACATTTTAAAAGGCTAGCAAATCTATAAAGTGGTCAAACATGTTTTGAGAGTATGGTTGTGATTGTATAAGACAACCAGACTACTTTTTGAGGCAACACCCATTTTTTCAGGGCCAATCAGAGACAGCAGTGGTTATTCTATATACGATAACTTGATTGGTGATTGGATTTGAATAAAAGGAGTGATTTTCATTGCAATTCATATTAGTAAGAGAATTGAATTCAGAGAGAATAGTTTATTTGAGAGGATATTAGTAGAGAAAATGAGTGGAGCATTTACACTATTGGAGATTGATGGTGGAGCCGGTAGCAGCAAAGATATACGAGTACCAAATGTGGCTGTGGAAATAACCGGAGACTGTAGACTATGCCTTGAATGGGACGATATGTATGCTAGATTCGTGATATCATTAAGCAAATTCAAGCTGGAGGAGCAATTATGTTTTGCTGCGAAACTGAATATTGTGCATATAAATAGACTTCAGGCAGCATTAGATGCGCTAGTGAAATATATTGATGAGAACAAAATGCATCAGTGAATATTATTGTTGTAATTATGCTCAATAAAATTGTTTCTAAATCAAAGGTATATTTCTTTCTATAGTAGACTAGTGTATATTTTTTAGAGTAGAAAAAAAATTCTGGTTAGTCTGAAGTTGGTTGTGAGAGTGTTAGGACTCTAAAAAATGGATAGATTTGAGAAAGAGCGAATCATGGGGAATCTAGTGCTTATGGAAAAACGTTTGATTCTGGATGATGATTTTCTAGAGCTGTCTATTCAAAGGAAGATATTTTCTCAGGGAATGCTTGTCGATATAATGAAAACTGATTCTCTATCATTAGACTACTGCATGAAGCTTTTAAGTCGTGGTCCAAATGCATTTACACAATTTATTGATATATTAATCACGACACGGCAAAATGATATTGTGGATATCCTTTCAAACAATGGGTGTTATGATTATAAGCCCACTGATTTTTATTTGGCTGTGACGGAATGTGATTCGCCACTTGAGGACACTGTTTGTGACATTGCTTCAAATAAACAAATTGAAACATGTGAATTCTACAGAATGAATGAGAATAGTATCATTGACTATACAAAGAGATATGACAAGAGTAAAGTTACACTCTACTGTAGAAAATGTGACCCTGACATTGCAACACATCAGGATCAGTATACTGTGAATTCGGATAATCTACCTGCATTAGTTGTTGCCGACAAATACCTATACCTAGTAGAAGATGAGATCTAAAGAGTAGAAAAGTCGTTTTTATCATGTATATACATTTTTCATTTATTAATAAACAATTTCACATACATTTTTAGAACATTTTATTCGTAGGGCACTAAAATCAATATTAAACACGCTTGTAAGTATATTTTCCACTAGAAAGTCGTTCAATCGAGCTAAGTCAACGTAGATGTCGAGAAACTGCTTGTAGGTATAGCCACGACATCTGAACATGAAAAAGAGTAGTTCATGAAAACCACATGTCTTAGTCGTTAAATCCTGTACTCTTCGTTGATTTTCAGTAATAGTTTTCCCACTGCTTTCAATAAAGTTGCTGATGTGTGGAGTGTAGAATTTATACGATAGGCCAAGAGGATCAAAAAATTCAATATTCTTCGCTGTTTGAAAGATACATAGCCAATGGCCTGTCTTCAAAGTCGATGGACTGCTATTAACAATGATTAGGGTATTGTTAACACTTGGAATTTTTTCAATGAAGTCCGATGGTATGCAATAAGACTTGTACTGGAACATGTATAGATCCATACTAAATTCGTTGATTATTTGGTTTGGGTTCAAGGTGCTAGGTCTAGTAGAACACTGCCGTCAGGTATGATTTCCCAATGGGTTTCAAATTGACTCAATGATATTAGCGTGATACTCTCAGTCAAAGCATCGGCAAATGTACACTCTAAACGTACATTCCCTGTTCGTACTATGCTCATATCCTGAGTCCCCGACAAGTCCAAATCAATTACCCCATGATTTTTTGAAAACATTGAATCGGTTATTCCATTTTCAAATAGTTGAGAGTCATGATAAAGGGATTGCATGGTCAACTCGTACAGAGTTCTATAGGATTTTTTGTCAAATGATAGACTGTACAGTGGAATACCATTCACTTTGCACACAAGGCTAGATAGACCGAAAAAATTAAAATCATGGGGGGATTCAGTCCAGGATCCAACGGCACTACCACTCTTCACAAAGTCCAAAGCCAATTTTGATGGGATTTCTCCATTGATAAATGATGAATCGGTATAGCTACGAGAGCCGGTGGCAATATGACGTTGATTGGTGATTGTATGGGGAACAAGAAGTTTAATGATGTTGCCATTGGCTCTTAGCTTTTCCACTGCCAATGCAACAGAGCTTATAACCTGTTGTTTTCGGACGTGGAAAATTGCCGATGTGATAATGACATTTGCATCGGGTGGTGCAGGAAGTGTTTTTTCTCAAAATGAAATTCGATGGGGCCAGCTGCAACTTTATGTCAATCTTGACATTGGGGGGTAACCATTGGGATATATTGAATATCTCATGATTTAATTTTCCAACCAGATGATACTCCTGGCTCACTGAAGTAGTCAACTTACCGTCAGTATCAACACCTGATCGATATTCATAGCCCAATGATTGTCCTCTCAACTCCTTGTATGCCTTTGGTGTCATCATCATAAATTGTATGTAGCTTGCATAGTTGGATAAATTATTGCTAGTGCTCACCAACGTTCCATTAATAAATACATTAATTTGTTTGAACAGGTTGTGTAGAATACAGTTTTCGTAGGAGAGACCATCGGCAACAGTTGGAGTGTACTATCTGACTTTTTCTTCACCGCAACATTTAAATCAATAAATGTTGATGACAAATCAATGAAATAGTCTTCATTGGAAAAAATTTGAAAGCGTATATTTTCCGAGAGGGGTTGTTGGGGGTGAAATTGTTTATAGTAGCCATACTTGACACTGACATCAACATTTTCAGCATTGAACAGATTCAATGAGGAACTGATTGATGGATGTGATTCCTTGTGGGGGAGATAAGTCATCTTAAGAGAAGAAATCCTTCTTAGATCTAACAGTCTTTTTCTTTTTCTTTCTGCTTATTGGTCTTCCTTGTTTTATTCCTCAAAGTCCTTGTTGATGTCCTTCGCTTCCCGCCTGGGTGGAGACTGATGAGTGAATGACGCGCACGCATCCTTTTCAATCCCTTCCCATTTTGCTGAGATTTTAATTGCTCACCAACGGCTCTTGCTGAAGATCTAGTATTTTCCTTAACACTCTCCTTGAAATTCTTACCCAACCCCCAGTCCTGTAGTGTTGAGGCAGCAAAATTTGATGCAGTAGGTACAAGATATTTTCTGGCAAGGGGTAGTGCAGAACGAAATAGCCTAGGAAACCAGCTACCAAGACCATAGCCAGACATTGTAGTACGCCCCTTGTAGTAGTCCAATCCATTGCCTATTTGACGTGGACTCAGAGCACCAACATAGCAATGGATATTGGGACAGACAAATGGAGTTCTTCTATTGTTCATTTTAGGTGATGGTGCTGGTGTGGCCGACAATGGGTCGAAAATGACATGTAATCACTGCTAAGCCTTTTGTTATTGCTAGAGGATCACCCAATTCACTTCTTAGTGTTAACTGACAGAGTTCCAAATACGAAGTGTTTACAGGAACATACTGAAGATGCTTTATATTATACTGATGAACAAGTTCATGAGTTGTTTTTCGTTCAAGAACACGTAGGAGGGGGACATTTGAATTACCAACTCTCGATGTTTCCACAAAGGATGCATAGAGAAATATGCAAGAGTCCGAGGCGAAACCAGGTGGATAATCAGCAAAAATAACCTGATCCATCCTGTAAACGGTGCCAGCGTTTTTCCCATTGATCATAATCTGCTTAAAGCCAAGAACTTCTCTCAGATTATCATTGAGAATAATTATTTCACTGTCAACAGGTGAGGTAATGTAAATCCTATCGTGTTCCAATGAATAATTAAAATGAAATGTACTATTCCTACGATATGAGATTTTTCTATTGATTGTACGACACAAATCTGTCATATTATCGTATTCAATATATTTCAATTTGACATGTGGATATTTGCTAGATTTAAGCGCTTGTAGATAGTTTTGTATACTTTTAGTGTGAACACCAGTGACTTTGGAAAGAGTGGTGGGGGAACTTAAACTCCCCGCTTCACCAATATTTTTATAAACACCTTTCAGAACTTCAACCATTTTGAACGTAAACACGTAGTGTAACGTCCGCTACCCTTTTGTATACTAGTTGTGGTTGGTGATGGGGGTGATGGTGACTTGATACGTTTTCGCTTTTGTCTAGCTATCAATGGTGTGCTCCTCCTCCCTACCATTGTCAAGTTTCCACTAGGTGTGCTAGTATTTTCCAAGATTGATTTAAAATCTTCTTCTTCTTCGTCCTCTTCATATTTTAATGGTGTTGTTGTTGTTGATGGTGCATGTTCGTTTATTTTTTTTAGAATTTTCCTATTGCTAATAAGACTTTTGGGGAAGTTTAATGTATTTAGAAAGTTGTATAGATGAGCGTCAAATGATAATAGTCCTTTACGATTTGTAACCATATCATAGATTAAATCAAGTAGATTATAGCTCTTGCCCTGAATTTTAATCCCTTTCCCATTGCTATCAACTTGAATATGATCTTGATCAGTTTCCATGAGATAAGTTAGGAGTCGTTTACTTTGTTCACGATATGAGTGGGGCATTAGATTTCCAATTTTCAACACAATTGAATCCAATTCTTCCTTCTTTAATTGTGTTCCAGCAGAAGCAGCAGAATCCTGAGGAGATGATTCCTTTTTGTGGTCAATACCACCGGCCTTCGCACGATAGGGCTTGTGTTTGCCCACTCGGCGAAGTGCATCTTGAAGTAAAAGCAGTTTTTTATCATCCTCAATATTCTCGTTGTCTATGAATTTACTCAGATTGTTCTCAAAGTGTTCCACGGGTGAGAGAATGAGTTCTATTGGAGACAATTTATAGGGTTTTGCCATTCTCTCTAGAGAAAAATGTTTACAAGTTCTGCATTTATTGGCAGTAAAAGTGTCAAAAAGCTACCACCCGCCTGAAGAAGACGTTTCTTTTTAAAATTCTTTCCTTTCTTTTTAGAGGCCAATGTACGTACAATGGAACGATGTTGCTTTGCCTGTTTCTTAACTGCTTCTGGCAGTTGAACATTACCCTCGGTCAAATTTAAACAAAGTTCAGATATTAGATTAATGAAACCATTGTCAATACCATGTTTGAGCATGGCTTTCCTAAGCGAGGGTTGTGAAGTGCTTAGAACTGAAAATCAATGTCTATTTTCATGTAGTTTCTTCAGTGTCATGATAGCAACTAATAGCCTTTTTTACTGTTCACGGGGAGATATACTGTAATTTCTTTGTCAAAAATATCTGTGACTACACGCAGATCCTCGGGTGTATTTTGATTAAGATCCAATAGGATATAGCCGTAGGGTTTATTAGTTGCCTGATTGTATGCTGAGAGCAGAAATTTAGGTGCGCCAGGGTATATTTGTTTATTGAGAGTTATTAGCGAGCTGGAATCACGAACAACTCTCTAGATGATATAATAGGTGCAATTCAATGCAAGTGTTCGCATACATTTGCTCTGATGAAAGAGATTGTGAAGAACCAGAGTAACGGAAATCTGTTCATGTTGAGAGCGGACAGTGAACAGTTGCAGCATTTCCTGGGACAATTGTTCAATAGATTCAGCCAGATCGTCAATAATCAACCAAGAGTTTGGTTCAATAATGCTGAAAACATCAAGTCCCTGTATGAATTGTATCTGCACCAATCCCACCGTGCCAATTGCTTTTAGTTTATTGTATGACTCCTGCAAAATACTGTAACAATAGTAGATTTTTTCGGCTTTTCCACAAACATTTTATTGTAATTTTTAATTATTTTAGTTAAGAGTGTTGTTTTGCCTGACATTGACGGCCCACACAGAAACGATCTGAATGGTGTTTTAAATTGATACATGTTCCCTTCAACAGTTCACCCAGACAACTAACTGTAGACTATACTTGTCTAATGACTAAATAAATTCCCTATTACTACTACTCCGTTTAAGAATAATGAGAAGAAAAAGAAGACGAATAAAGAATCATATTTTCTTTTATTATACGCATAAAAGTAATAGCACTATATAAATACTACATTGAACATGAAAGCACATTAAACATGAAAAAATACACTTTTTTTTAATTTATTTATAATAAAAAATACAACATTTATATAAGCACTAGAAAAAAACACTTTAATAAGTACACTTTTTTAAATTTATTTATAAGAAAAATACAACATTTATTAGAATATGCACACACAATTAAAATAATAATATCACTTTTATTTACAGCATTTTAAATTTGGAATGGAGTCCCCCCGGGGGTGGTCGCTGCGGCGGCCGGAAAGCACCGCGGTGCCCACTGCGGCGGGCCGGGAAGCGCTGCGGGCTGGGAAGCGGGGCCCGTTGCGGCGGGCCGGGGTGGGACAGGGGCATTAAATAGTGGAGTTGCTCTGCCTTGCACACACATTGAAAATTGTTTGTGATAAAGAAAAAAAAAGAATTTAAAAACACCCATCACCCAAAAAAAACCCTCCCACCGAATTTGTACTTTTTAATGAATTTAAGTTAATTTTTATAGAACGAGTTTTTTTTTGTACTGTTCATATTCAACTCGGTCTGAGATTAAATAGTGACTGTGTGGTAGTACCTTCACACCATCCTCAAGTACATAGACTTTGTCCGATATGGCAGACATGGCGTTTTTCTAAACTCTAACTGGGTAGTTATTAAATGGTAAAGAGCGAATCGCCATGACTTTCGCTCTTGGGACTAAACTACGTTCCACATAGTTTCTATACACACTCATGTCGAAATTATTTTTTACAAAGTGTGTAGGCACCCCCTTGTAAACTTGTTTGATATCCTTGTTTTGCGTTTCCACATAGTATACCTTCGGCCCAGGAAACACACCACTGGATATCAGATCGCTACCTGTTTCAGATTTTAACATTAACAATGGATTTGGGGCCTGGCGTTTCACTAGCTCTGGGTAGCGGGGTTAATTCCAATTAGTGTAGTCCATTTGTGAGCTAATTTACTCGCCATTTTCCAAATCATTCAATAGATTTTCAGTTTTGACTTTTAACAGGAGTGAATCAGTGTCCCCGTAATACACTTGAACTTGTCCCTCGATCGGCCACTGTACCTTGCATACATTATAATAAAATGACAACATGAGTTTTTTTTAGATATTTCAGTTATTGCACTCCCGCCTGCAATATTTTTATTTAAGACAATGTTTCTTTTCTTGCGGTGTAGGAGCACCATATCAGAGTCTATGATTGTGAACGATGTGTGGTTTGGATCCGCAATTATTTGAGCACAATCTTTGGGATTGGTTTCAATGTCACATCGACTTCTGTTTCGTACGCTTTCGCACATTTTACCGAAAGCTGAGTTCAAAATGAGTTTATAGACTTCTTTTTCAACTTTCGTTTCCGCTTGTGAACGCTTACTGACAAAGGTGTCAATAAACGTTTTCATGTAAGGCTTTTGATCAAAGTGGAGGGCTCTATGAATCTTTGTGACTTTGAAACCATTGGACACCATCCATTTCAATAGCACGTAATGAACAACGATATTCTGCTTCGGGTTGAGGTCGGAAATTACTTTTTGTTTTGAAGGTGCCCAGTGCATACTCCCATCCTCTACTAAAGATTAATTGTAGGGGCTCAGAGAGTCCCTACCCACCGGTCTACTTATGCACGGAAAAACAAAGTCTTTTACCGAGTCATGGATTTCCATGGGTATTTCACCGTCAACTTAAAAAACCCATCCCTGTGCCCCATTCTCCTCAACACTAGCAATGTCGGGGAAATTCGAAGCACATGGATTGTCAAGCCATTTATAATTGCCACACGGCAAACAGTAGTGAGACATTGCCGATGGGTAAAGAGAATTCATATCGAAAAAAACTGCGTCCGACTTTTCATCGGTGTTCTGTCCGGTCGGATCAGTTTTCATGATACGGTCTCCGTGAAAAACATACCCACCCATCAATGATCTCTCTACAAACAGATGCTGATCCACATCGGCGATCAGACCTATTTCTTCTTTGCCGATTTGAAGTATCAAGTCCATTACCAGATGAGGAGTGGAAAAATAATAACCCAAACCCAACCCAAATTCCCCTTAGATTTTATCCGTATTTTGCACACAATGTCCAGAAGAGTGAGTACGTCACTGGCCAAGTATAGTTTACAATAATCCCACCCATTTTTTAACATCCGTCCTTTGCCCAAACCCTCTTAGCAAATTCATAGTCACTAGTGGCGCACTCACTCTCAGTAAGAGAATTGTAAAAAGCTTCAATGGGCGGTAATGACACCTCATCTAGCCTCGAGCCAGAGTTGTAATAATCATATGGATATATATCCTTACACGTTAATAAACCATACATTTCATCATTGGGGAAGCGCTTTTTGAGGAGGGGGAAGCTATCAAAATTGTCTCTTTTCTATACCTGAATCAATTGAGTGAAGGATTTGGGGAAGAAGCTGAGAGAGTCTAAAAAACGGATTTTATTCGGGCACGTGTTACCTTTGTCAACTGTTTTCCATATGAATTCTAGCAGCAGTAGCTTCTCCGATGATTTAGGTATGATATTATATGAAAAAGAACCATCTATCCATGCGTCATCTACAACTCCACCCTTGGAAATGCGGGCCAACGCCGGTAGAAAAAACTTTAAGTCGTAATTGGAATTGTGTATAAAAACAGGTACGAAATATTGCTGTCTAACGTTTAAATTGCACGACTGATGTGCTACCCCCCTAAAGTTACTCCCCCCGATATAATTTCCTACCGCAAATGATCATGGTTGATCACCTTCCTCCTCCCCCCATTCCCAACACCATCATCAAATTCTCCCTTGCAAACCCAACATATTTTACGATTTTTAATGGCCAATCTGTCATCTGGTGATAGGAGCATAGGATAGTCTGTGTAACGAAGGCAAGAAATTGCACCGTTCGCTGTTTTGATTAGACTGACCAATGCAGAGCACATGCAGTCTTCACCGTCACCCAACATCTCAACTACATCCAGCACTTGCATGGTATTGCATGGACCCCTATGGCTTCATGTATTTTAACACGATTTGGATTTGACGAATCGTACACGTCTGTGAGTTTCGCTTTGCAGTCTAAAGCGATCTTATTGCTTTGTAGGAGAGTGTTTTGGAAATTTTTAAAAGTAAGATCGCTCTATCTCCGCTTACCGTCTCCATATCCTGGTATCCATGACGTTTACAGTGTTTCATGTGATGCTTTAACTTTAAATCAGAGCGAAATCTTGAGAGGCATGTTGGACACTAATAACATACATTCCCCTTTTTACCCTCCCCCAAAACCCTACTAATATCGGTAATTGGATTAAAATGTCCAATTGAATCAGGCTCTGTGGGTGGCGTGTATAGAAGCTACACCCAATGTTCCACTGATTCAATTGAAGGAGCCCTCACTGAAAATAATACGCCCTTCTTATCGGAAGGGTGACCTTCCTCAAATTTGTTTCATGCTGTAACACCGTGACACCAATCTTTTAATGTACATTAGCCTGCTCGAAAATATCTCTTCCTTTTAGTGTCACGGGAAATTGACCATTTAAACAATTAAAATCTACTATGGGGAACTTTGAACCCTCCCTACCATTAACTGGCATTTCATCCAACTTTTTCTTAGATGCATCTTCTTGAAGAGGTCTGTATGCGGCAATTAAAAATGCATACTTGAAACACTGTAGCCTCGTATCGAAACAGATTCGTTGTATCCCCTGACATCCCTCTAAATCTGAAAATATTTTAAAACTATAGCCCTCTCCCCAGCCCCACCATCTCTTAAAATAAAATCCTTTTTAAATCTAAAAATGTTAACGTTTAAACTTTCAATAAATAAAACCACCGACCCACTACACCCCTCGTTATAATTTTCCCACTTAGTTCGAATGCTATTAACCCAATTTAGAAAAACCTCCCCATAATTTGATAAATGCGGGCGAATTGCCAACATCTCTGTGTGCAAGTATTTCGAATACAGCTCACTCGCATTTTCATTAAAAAAAATATTTTTAGTGCTATTGATTCTTTTAAACTGACCCCCCACCCCCATCTGTTGTTCAAGAATGGCTTGAATCTTATTAGTATATAAAATGTGTAATGGCCAGGGGATCTGTTATAATATCCCCTGACACTAGAGAGTTAAATGGATCACCGAATTTGGCGCTGTAGACCTTTGTATGGTGCAAGGCAGAGTTGGAAAGAAAAAAATCTGGAAGTGGGGGTACTTGTGATGTTGCTGTATCGTTATTACTACTACTACTAGTTGTATCATTAACCAGAATGGTGGGGGATGACATAGAATTGTCAATAGGACCACCACCAGTCTGTTCAATTGCATTGGATGGAGGTGGCATGAAATCCTCTAAGCCTGTTAGTATGTATTCCAGGGTGTTTGGGGATAGCTGATCAAGCCAGCCTGTATTGTCCTGTGACGGAATTTCTTTATGAGGACCCGGTTCAGATGCACTACTACTACTAACAACACCTAAATGCTCTTGTATAAATCTATCTGTCCATTCCGGGTCCTCCACCATGTCAATGTCACAAGTTAAATCGTCTAGGCTGGCCATGTCCCCAAAACAATCATTTAGAAAACCCCTATGCCATTCTATATTGTCTAGAAATAATGTAGGTTCATCTCTAAACTCCATTGGTGGTGCTAGGATTGGTTCAGGTCAACCAAAAATGAATGTTTCATGACCTGATGAAGATGGCGCTGCTAATTCATTAATCGGTTTATTTTTAAACCGATTAAAAGGTTTATTTTCTATGTGAAATAACCACTATTTTATAAAGTTAAAAAACTATGTTCATTTTTCCGTCCCCACCCTCAAAACTCAATTTTACCCCTCCTAGCATTAGTTAAACTATATACTTGCCTCCAAACTACCCCCTCCCCGGAAAGTTCAGAAAGACGTAATAGTCTATTTATCCTGAAGTATTTCAAGTCAGATGTTTACCGGGATATTGAATAAGTACCATTTTTTACACCTCCCTCAGAACTTAATCCTCAGAACACCCTCAGGATTAATATTATAGCGAAAATAACATTTCAATATCTTTGACACATACACACACACTTTTAGAGTGTTGAAAAATGGCGAAAAGGCTAATTCATTAACCTATAGAAAAAAAAGGTTTTATTTTCTATGTGAAATAACCACTATTTTATAAAGTTAAAAAAACCATGTTCATTTTTCACCCCATCCCCAAAACTCAATTTTACCCCTCCAAGCATTATTTAAACTAAATACTTGCCCCCACCCCGCCCCCATCTCCAGAAAGTTGAGAAAGACGCAATACCCTATTTATGCTGAAGCATTTCAAGTCGTATGTTTACCGGGATATTGAATAAGTACCATTTTTTTACACCTCCCTCAGAACTTAATCCTCAGAACACCCTCAGGATTAATATTATAGCGAAAATAACATTTCAATATCTTTGACACATACACACACACTTTTAGAGTGTTGAAATAATGGCGAAAAGAAAAAACTAAAAAAAATTGGAAAGAAATAGCTTGATATTTCTAAAACCATGTAGAAAGTAAAGGTAAATATGCTTACATTTCCAAATTCAGACTGCTGTTGAGTGCCGGATGGTCCTGGCTAAGCAGGATGGGGTATAGATGGGACGGTGATGTCCATTTCTTGCATAGATGCGGCAGCGATGTCACTGGCTTGTGCAGATTAGCCAGCGGGGTTCACCATCCTGTGAGCAGCCGCCCATTCTCTTTTCGGTTTTTACCAGACTGTATTCGCGTGGCCCTGGATGGCCCAGCTATCTCCAGTTGTTGCATTGGAGTATCACCATTAGCCTTAGCTCTCTTTTGAGGGGGAGGTACGGACTCTTCAAAATTGTCCTTAAAAAGAAGACAAAATTTAGTATGGAAAAAATGATTCTCCTTTTTACAGAAGAAAAAATTAGTACCCCTGCCGCATCAAATCCAATACAATCATTTAAAATATAGATCTAAAAATAGTCAGCCATAAATAAGATATAATTAAAAGCTAACCAAACACTAAACTTCAGTGTTGCGTGTCGGAATGAGCACATTAGTTTTCTTGTCAAAGGGTATACGTGTCTGCACAAAGAATCCCCCCTCCCCCCTAACTTTTCATGCGACGAAATAGTTGTTTTTTACATTACAACGAAGGTGTTAGAATTGATACATTGCCCCCTTCCCCGCCTTGTATTTTTATAAAGCCTCTTAATCATCAAATACAATTGAAAATAGATTATCTCGTCTAATTTGGCCAAAATACAATCTCTCTGTCAAAGTGTCTTGAATTGCACAAAGCACGTGGCCTTAATCATTCCCATTCCTAAATACCAACCTTTGTTTTCATAATTTAGATAAGGCGCGTGTGAAGTCTGGTTCCAAAACCGACCCTTTTTGTTGCATGGATTATAAATACACATGGTTCTATTTAAGCCGATAAAGAAAGCGTATTTTAAAAGTATGAAGGGGAAAATGACATTTTTTTTGAACGAAAAGAGCTATTTCTAATGAATTAAACTTGTAAACAGAGGGGTGGAGGGGGGAGATAGGGTATACATAATGGAAAAAAGAGCGTATTTTACGTTTTCTAGCGACTATAATCGTCATATTGTAGAGTTTGTATTGTTGGGGGGAGGGCTATGCCCCCTGAAATTTGAATTTACAGGAGGGATGAGTATGTAAAATTATTTAATTTGGAAATAAATTAAGAAAATTTAGTAAACTGGTCACATTATAGATCGATGTATCCAAAGCTTCAAAGTCAATAATATCAAATGTGTTATCCTTGATGTGTTAAAACATTATGAAAATTTAATCGTAAGGCATGAGCATTTTATACAAAATCTCAAGGACGAATGAAAATCACTCCTTTTTATTTGAATCCATTTACCGATGAAGTTATCGTATATGGAGTAACCTCCACTTTCTCTCTGAATGGTCATAAAAAAATGAGTGTTGTCTCAAAAACCAGTCTAGTTGGAAACGTGGAGTCGAAGCAAACTTGTGTAACAAGCTAGACTTCAGGAAACAGTAGGGAATCCCCGCTCGTACTGCTCGCTTTATGGGTGTTGTCTCAAAAACCAGTCTGGTTGAAAAACGTGGAGTTGAAGCAAACTTGTGTAACAAGCTAGACTTCAGGAACCAGTGGGGAATCCCCGCTCGTACTGCTCGCTTTTTACAATGTGCATGTCAAACTGTAATGCATATTCATGTGTAATTCCATGTATAGTTGAAATATATAACAATAACCAGTCTGCTTGTCTTATAAAATCACAACCATACTTCCAAAACGTGGTTGAGCACTTTATAGGTAAAGGATTGGTCGCTTTTTGCAATGTAATCGTCAAACCACACTGTATATTCATGCCGCAGGTGTAAGTTTCTATGTAAGTTTCAAATCTTATACACCCTTACTACTAACAACTCCTTTAGATGCACATATATGTAGTAAAAAAAATGTTACAAATGTACTGCCTTTCGTAACCCTGCTCTCTTGCTGATTAAATTTGACGGATTTGACCTACTTCTTCTTAAATGGTTGGAAATACTGGAAAGATGACTTGGGGACGGCACAGGCAGAGATAATAGAGATCGAACCGGCTAACTGTTGTATCTTTTGCACTCTAGTAATTTAATTCAAAGTTGTTGTTTTTTTTGCTAGTACTTTTTCTATCATCATCTCGTAAAAGAATGCAAATAGAGTGCAAAAGCTAATAATTGGCAAAAAGAGTGACAGTCCGATCTGTGATGGAAAAGAGTGCAATGAGGTAATAAACTGTTAATTGAAAACGAAAAGTGAGAAAGTAGGCGACCCTGCATGCGGGTTCTTATGCTAATCTTGCCTGGTTTGAGTTTGACTCGGTTATTTTTTTTTGTATTTTGTGTTGGTTTTGGGTTTCATTTCTTCATTGAATATGATTAGTGGATATGGTCTTGCATAGAATATATTACGTTACTTAGTTTTGTCGCAAGTTTCAGAAAACGCTTACTCAGATGAGATCTTTGTTGATCCTACTATCTCTGCGTTCGGCATTTATTTTTTGAGAATATGCATACACTAAGTGTTAGGTTTATTATAGACCCTAATTAAATAATAAATACACTGAAAAACTTTAAATAGGTAATGGTAATAGTTTATTATGGTTTTGAAAAATATCACTTAAATAAAATATTTCATATTTCATTTTAACGTGAAATCAATTTTTACTTTCGACACTATCAAAAGTTTCTATCAGTTTTTTAAATCTAGTTTTCACACATAATATTTTAAGCTTTTTTGAATAACTGCAGAGATTTGATAGACGGTAACTCTGAATCAGGTCGCAGCTTAAAATTTAGAAAAAAATCCGTTAATAATGACAAATGCTTCTGCTCGCTGCCGCCAAGATATTCCCTTATTATTGTTTTAATTTAATCTACTCCTTTTTAGATTATAATTAATGTTTTATCGATTATTTTTACTTTTCAACTGCGCTGTCTACTTTATTTCAACCGTTAGATTATCCCAAACGACCCTGCATGCCAGTATATTTGAAGGACCAATTATAAGCCTGAATTTTTCACCGCTCCCCAAAAACTACCACCGTCAAGAACAGAACATGATTTGCAGTCTATTTTCTATTAAATAAAAAAATGTAATTAGTTTCAAGGCAAGATCAAGTATCTTCAGCCTTGCAGACTCTACTTCACAGATTACAAGGGTTACTGCTCTCAAATAATTAGCTAAATGTTAAGCTAGCTTATGCCCCACCCAGTGAATAGTCACAATCGTTGATAGTAAAAATCTATGCTATACTAATAATATAAGTTTTTCCCTGATTTTACCGCATTACTGTTGAAGCTGAAAATTAAAAAGGAAAAATTGGTTTGAAAAAACAATTGTCAACTCTAATTGGTTCCATAGTATTATGTACACAAAAAACGCATAAAAAATTGTTTATATCCATATTTGTGGCGTTTTTACATGTCAGACAAATATTTGGGGGGGGGGTCAAACGCCCTAAACCCCTGTTTTGATTCAGCTCGACACTCTCTTTAAGATTCCAAAAGTGCTTCAGCTGAATACCCTTATGTTGAACAAAATGGCTATCTTGAAATTTTGATCAGATTTCTTTATGGGGAGGGCAGCAAAAAGGGGAGTTGCAGGGGCATGGTTGCATTATAATCACTTTGTTTTAGGTTTCCCCAAATGACTGCCATAAAACTCTCTATTGGTGGAAAAATAAGATAAGTAAAAGCTGTTGTACTAAGAATTTACCAACGATGGAAAGCCAAACATATTCCTGGCTTCCTGTTTAAGTCTTAATTACTTACAAAAAAAGATTATAAATTAACCTACATGGAGATAAATTGTATCAGATGCAATGCTATAGCGTTACCTATGTTAAGGAGCTATGAGGCTTCAATGATTTATTATTTCTTGCAATTTTTTCTAGACACATTTCATATGGAAGGGGTGATCGTTTAGACTTTGGAGTTGGCTCATTCGATTTTAAATTAAAAATACTATTGCCTTTCTTAAGAGTCAAAAGTGATCGGAGGGTAACCAGTCTTCCCATGCTCTTTTTTCCCCAAAGTCATCCGATCAAAATTGTGACATGACTATGCTGTTCAATTTAATCATAAGGACCAAAAACCATTAACCTTGTGATCGAACCCTCCCCCTCCCCCAAAGCCCCCGAGGAAAGAGCTGTAAGCTATTCAAGTTGTCTATTGTTAAAATATAAGATTTGTATCGAAGGGATGGTCGTATAAATTTTGGCAGAGGCTCATTCGATTGGAAATTGAAAGTTCTAGTTCGCTTTTTAAGAATCAAAAGTATTCGTAAGGCAGCCAGCCTCCTTCCAATTCCCAATTTTTTCAACAAGTGTATCAGATCAAAATTTTGAGATTGTAATTTTATTTAAAACATTACTAAGGTTAAATAACAATGCCTCCACGGTTCACAACCCAAAACCCCCTGTTGCAAGGGATGTAAGCTACGCACGTTGTCTATTATTAACATGTCAGGTTTTTCTAAAAAAGAGGGTATGTTTGATCCTGGATATTCAAACATCTTGGAGAATCTAAGTCAAACTTTACAGAAATTTCCAGAAGAATCCAAAACACAGTTAAAATCCCCCGTTTCCTTTATTGTTTGTGAAAAGGAAATACCAATATGTCTAAGAAACGGTTGATTGTATCAACTGCCACATCGTTAGGGCAACGCCTAGGAGCATCTTCAACTAAATCAAAACCAAGACGACGTACCTGCAATATGTCGAAAATAGCTGATGTATTTAGTAAACTTTCAGGGCATGTTGAATGGAATATTGAAAAAGGCCGGAATGCAACCAATCCCCCTCCCTTGCCCTATTTAGCCACAATCTCTCCAAAGACATCTGATCAAAATACATTATCTAATGTAACATAGTTCAAAGATTTGCAAAACAGATGTTTATTGCTCAACATTCAGAAAAGCTCTTATCCATTTGGAAGAAGAAGGTTTTTTTATGAATCATCTTGACAGGCATTTATATCATGACTTTAAAAAACAAGCAATTCACACAAGGTTGAACAACTAAAGATCTCAATTTGTGTTATACCCCATAATGTTGCCACAAATTTTCAAAATACGGAAAAACTGAGTAAGGTAGTTCAGTTGCACGAGGGTTCAGTTAAATGAGCGTTGATTTGCACGGGGTTCAGTTGCAAGGGCCTCAGCTAAACGGGGTTGAGTTGCACGGTGGTTCAATTAAATGGAGTTCAGTTACACGATGGTTCAGATGCACGGGGTTTCAGTTGTACGGGGGTTCAGTTACACGGGGGTTCAGCTACAAGGGATTACAGTGGCAAGGGTGTTCAGTTGCATGGAGGTTCAGTTAAAGAGGGTATTGTCGCACGGGGTTTCAGTTGCACAGGGGTTCAGTTACAGGGGTTCAGCTGCTTGGGGTTCACTTACACACTCACTCTCTCCAAGATAAAGGTAGCTTGCTATTTTGATGACTTAGTAGTTTAATTTACCTCAACTCTCCCCGTCCCCCACCTTCAATTCAAGGTTTTTATGCTCTTGATACTCCTACCCTTAAGCTTTCGTTCCTGACTCTCACGTAACAATGTAATTCGACTGAAAAGTCTTCATATCTCCAAATTTTGTTTATAATGCCATATTAGGGGGGGCGGTGCTAAAAAGGCTCGAACAACATAAGGTTTTGTTTAACAAGAGGCTTGTAGTAAATATTTTACAGTGTATGTGCTGTTTGACCTAATTTTCCAAATCCATAAAAATGTGTCTGAGGGACAAATGAAAAGGCTCCAGAACAACCACTAGCCCAAACCAGCATATTTGAAGGACCAATTATAAGCCTGAATTTTTCACCACATTCATCACCAATACCATAACCTTCATCTGTGTTTATGTTTGCTGTAGTTTTGAAAGCATTTTTATAAAGCAGTTTTGGCTCGAAGTGTCTAAGTGTAAGTTGAGTTCATGTTTTGTTGAAATGGTTTATACGCCAGCGCATTGTTTTTCTAAAAAAAAGGTAGGATTTGAAAATAATGAGGAGGTTTAAGCAAGGGTAGATAGAATTTGAAAATCTTTCGAGAATTTGCTATTTTACTGTAAAATGTGATTGAAAATGGCGTTAACTTTATTTTCCTTTTGTCTGCGAGTTTTTCAACCAAAAGCGGTGCCACCACTGGTAATACCCAAAGCGTCCAAATAACTCAAATAATGATTTCTTTGAATTGAGTTTTGGTTTTTCTTAGCGTTTTTATAACATTTTTTCTTGAAATAAGTCTTTGAAAGTAAAGAACTCTAATAAATCAAAAAATGAGAAGAAATAAATTAAAATAATCTACCAAGCCTAAAACTACCACAAATCCCCATTGAAAAAATAAATGAAACCCACAACCAATAGCAATTACAATAGAAAACAGAGTTAAATTCAAAACAATCTCAAATTAACATGGTTAGCCCCTTCCCTGCAAGTATCCTAGAAATGGTTCTAAAAGTTAAACTGTTCAATACACATATTGTAGTTTTACGTTTAAATTATTCTCTATAGAATTGCATTAATTTTGAGAGCTTCGTTAATCCATTCATTTATCAATGTTATTTCTTAGGGCTGACAAGCACCATGCCTATTTATGCTACTATTTGGTTTTAATAAAGCTCTTTGCCTCAATTAGAGAACTTTTTTTCTTGTATATTACTTAATGAAAAACGTCAAAACAACATAGAGCAAGATGGGCCACCGAAGGAAAAGAAAACACATAGCTAGGTTTAGGCCACAGGCTGTAAAGGTGTTATGCCTTTATGTCATAGTGGCGAAAAGAGGATGGTAAATCCATAGGTAGTATAAGGGAGTTTACTCTAGATCCATCAGTAGAAACCGAAAGTTCAAAATAAACAAAATTTATTTGAAAACGTCATAGAGACTCAAAATGACTCAAAATATATGAATCAACAGCAAATTATTGGAATACCTATGAAACCCCATGAAGCCCCTTGTGAAAATGCCTAATGTCATTCATTTACATGGGAGGGGTATTAATGATAACATACAGGTAGGAGTAAATTTAAGGTAGTAAACATCTGGGGTACAGCTAGAGCTACAAGAAAAGAACATGGATATCGTAAAATTGTTTACTGGCAGTGTTGCCCCTTAGTTTTGTGAATTTTAATACCTTAGCGGCAAAAAAGAACTTCCAAGCTGAAAAAAGACCTGTCTTCAGAAAATTTTCACACATTTCGTGCTAAACTGACAAAGTTGCCCTAGATAAAGGAATAAACTGAAAATGTTTTCCAGAGGTTAGATTTTTTCAAAGTTTATTAACTTTAACGCAAATCACTAACAAACCCTACTTTCCTTAGATGAACTTATAAGTGATGAAACAAAAATATTATAAATGCGCTTCCTTTGGCAACCCTGCTCTTTGGCTGATTTCATTTAACTGATTTGATATATTTCTTCTTAAATGGTTGGAAATCTCAAAATTTTGATCTGGTGACTTTGGGGAAAAAATGAGGGTGGGATGGGGCCTAGTTGCCCTCTAATTTTTTGGTCACTTAAAAAAAGTACTAGAACTTTTAATTTCCGTTTGAATGAGCCCTCTTGCGACATTGTAGGGTCACTGGGTCGGTAAGATCACCCCTGGGGAAAAAAAAAAACAAACACGCATCCGTGATCTTTGTTCTGGCAAAATGTACAAAATTCTACATTTTTTTTTCAGATAGGAGCTTGAAACTTCTACAGTAGGGTTCTCTGATAGGCTGAATCTGATTTTGCGAGTTTCATTAAGATTCTATGACTTTTAGCGGGTGTTTCCCCTTTTTTTTTTAAATAAGGCAAATTCTCTCAGGCTCTTAACTTTTGATGGGTAAGACTAAACTTGATGAAACTTATGTATTTAAATTCAGCATAAAATTGAATTCTTTTGACGGATCTATTGGTATCAAAATTCTGCCTTTTAGAGTTTCAGTTACTATTAAGCCGGGTTCCTCCTTACTTAACGTTCGTTACCAGATCGTAAAGAGAGGATTGTGCTTTCTTGAGCCCAAAATTATGCTTTTTCGGACAGAGTTATGCTACACTTTCTGTTATTTTCCCCTAATTCATAAGCAAGTCTATATTTTCTTAGATTATGCCATCATTAAGAGGATCATGAATATCATGATTGGATAATTCCGCTCTTTAATTCAGCTATGTTTAATATTATTATGATACATCTGGCAACAAAGCAAAAAATTTCAAGGGAATAACACCCTAATGAATGCTGATAGATGAAGATCAAGATGTCGATCTTCAATCATTTCAGCATTTCAAAAATTTTAACTTCATTTTAATTTCTGTCTACAAAATAGTACTATATATAATAGTACATAGTACATTAACTATATATATATATATATATATATATATATATAGATATATATATATATATATATATATATATATATATATATATATATATATAGATATATATATATATATATATATATATATATATAATATATATATATATATATATATATATTATATATATATATATAGATATATATATATATATATGATATATATATATATATATATATATATATAATATATATATATATATATATATATATATATATATATATATATATATATATATATATATGTATATAATATATATATATAGTATATATATATATCTATATATATATATATATATATATATATATATATATATATATATATATATATATATATATATATATATATATATATCTATATATATATATATATATAATATATATATATATATATATATATATATATATATATATATATATATATATATATATATATATATATATAATATATATATATATATATATTATATATATATATATATTATATATATATATATATATATATATATATATATATATAATATATATATATATATATATATATATATATATATATATATATATATATTATATATATATATATATATATATATATATATATATATATATATATTATATATATATATATATATATATATATATATATATATATATATATATATATATATATATATATAACCCCCACGTCCTACATAAGTAGGACGAGGGGGGGGGCTAATTGTAGAAGTAAAAAATTAATTTTATGCAGTTTCAATAAATATCCTTTTCAAAAGTTAGCTAATCAAATTTCTAGCTTTGGAAAGAAACAACAGCAAATCGGCCTCCGTCGAAATCACGTAACCAAGAATCACATTCCAATGCTTTAGATAATACAGGATTTATTTCTGAATAAATATTTATCATATGCTCAGATGGGCCAAATTCGCACTTTTTAGTCAACATAAGCAAATATAAAAGGCCTGGTCAGGAATAATTTAATAGAAAAATTGTGTCAAAATATAAGAAAAATGTTGAGATTTCAAAAGAGACGGACTCAAAACAGCTACTCAACAGATGCCATTTAAATAAAGACTACAAACTAATTTTTGTTTTTTTTGGAGACAGCAAAAACAGTTAACGCAAAAAAGAAGCCAAATAGTAGAAGTAGTCTGTATATTTTTTTTTTAGCTAAAAGTAAGGACGAAGCGAACACATAGTACAGCCAATATCTATAAAACAAACTCCAGGCGACGATTTTTCTTCCCTGCAAAAATGTCGATGACCTTGTAAGGGCAGATGTCAACATCCCTAAGGACTGCAAGATAGGCTAAGCCACCCAGTCGTTCTTCTCCTGTTGAATTTCTCAACCAGGTTTTGAGCCTTCTCAGCTTTGAGAAACTTCTTTCCAGAGTAGCAGTGCTAACAGGTGCTAATGTCACAAGAACAGCCAAAAGAAAAAAAAATTGGAAAAAAGGTGGCTTCGCATGCCTGAAGCGAAGACACAGCAGAAGTAGGCCTGTCCGATACCAGAACATTCGCCCAATTGATGCGCCATAGCTCAATCTCTTGCTTCAGACAGTCTGGCTCGGGAAGAATATCGCCATACATTTCCACCAATGACTCCAGGTTTAATGCTTTCAGATCGACAGAAACAATTTTGGCCAGAGAAAGGACACTGAGATTTGACAGTAGTTTCTGGTGAAGCTCAAATCGTTGTTTCAGCTCGGAAGTGATGTACCGTGAGTAATATGTGATATATTTAATATACAAAAAAAATTCTTTCCTTCTAAAGATAATTCCGACATAAATTGAATTTCCCCTAACTAAGTTTAAATCCCGTTTCAGAAAGAAAACTTCTTAATCAGCAAAAGAAAAACCGCATTCTAGTCTCAGCCAAACATTGACGCTAATCGGTTTTGAATTTCGCGAAGATGTTCGGCAATAAAAAATGCTAGGTTATAAGAGGAAGTTTAAGTTTCACACTAGATAAGGAAGATTCACAGGAAGTTTAAGTTATAAGAGCAGTATGAATGTTTAATCATCAAAAATATTTAAAACAAATTATTGGATGGACAGTTAGCATAATGAAGAGAGTTTGCAAACATAATTACAAGGTAGCGGGCCCTTCACAAGAGTTGGGCCTATCGTGAAATAGCACTCAGGGCGCAGAAGCAGGAATAATTTAATATAATGAAGAAAAGTGTTTTTTGAAGCATTCAGTTGCCATAAGTTTTTTGAAGCATTCAGTTGCCATAAGTTTTTTGAAGCATTCAGTTGCCATAAGTTTTTTGAAGCATTCAGTTGCCATAAGTTTTTTGAAGCATTCAGTAGCCATAAGTTTTTTGATGCATTCAGTTGTCATAATCTTTTCGAGGCATTCGTTTGTCAGAACTATTACTGGACATTCATTTGTCAGAATTATCATTATGCAGTCATTGTAGAGATTTGGTCATTATTATCTCTGCCTCTATTATTGTCAGTTGAAGTGAAGCACAGTTGTAACCTAAATATAAGTCTCAATAAAACTATTGCTTTTCTATTTTTGTTTGTTTTATTTATATGTCTGTATCTAATCGCACAGCAGGTAACTAGTTCGTAGGTCTCCATTGGAAGCGCTCCCTAAGGAATCTGATTTCTACATAGCATTAGAGGTAATTGTCAAGAAGATAACTCGAGGAAAAGAGGTTACATTTATATAGTTACATATTTTATTTTATCTCTAAGATTGAGAGTGGCGCGGTCACCCATTTACTTTACTCCCCATTGCTGTGGCGCAATCCTTGATGGCACGATGTTTAGCGTTACAAGTGGTGCGATCGGAAAACTTATAAGGTGTAAGTTCACAGCTTCAAATCTCAACGGCGTAGCTGGCTTGATCGGTATACAGGGTAAATCCCCTTAACATTACAATTAGCGCGGTCAATCTTTATTGCCACAAATGGAGCAGTCTTTAACGCCACAAATGGCGCGGTCGTAAACTTGGAGGAAAACATGCGAACTAGTTATGCTACAAACTTAGTAATTTAAATTTATATCATTGGAGAGATACAGACTTATAAAAAAAAACTGATTAGGCCTATAACCACTAAGCTATTATAGGAAAACCCTTTAAAATATCTCATAGGAGATAATAGCCTCCCCCAAAATAGTTTAAGTGAAAAAATTCTATTTTGAGTTAATTCAAACGCAAAAATGTCAGAAGAACTAAGCGAACTATTAATGGCGCAAAAGTTGGTCGCGAAAAATGTAGAAATAGCAAAATCTATTCCGCAATACGATGGACAAACAGATATCGACGAATTTAATGTCCAATTGGCCCAGTTTGAAGAATTCACAAAAACAGAGCTAGAAACGTTAGTCGGTATGCTTCTACTTAGATTAAGAGGGCATTCCTTAACCTTCCTAAAGCAAATTGAAAATACTATACGGGATGATGACAGCTTGCCGATAAATACATTAGAAAAACTGTTAACGGCATTCAAAGTTAGATTCATCGAAACTAGTTCAACAAATAAATTAAAACACGGAATGGTAAGCTTTGACCATACACGGAATATAAGAGAATATCTTCGCAATATACGGATTTCAGTAGAAACAAAATTTGAAAAAGGTTCAGGAGAACTGTATGAAAAAATCACACTAGAAGCCTTTTTGCAAGGGTTACCCCCAAAACTATATAGAATGGTAATATCCAAAAATATTCAAACGTTGGACCTTGCAGTACAGGAAGTGGGTCGAATGATCGAAGTTGATACGATGGTGACAAATCACAGTAAAACAAAAATAAATAGCCTAGGCGAATCAAACGCAAACCTGACCTTCAAGGGCGAACAAACTTCTACAAACTTCTTTTCAAGGGATAATTCCCCAGAGCCACAAAGAAATAAAACGCAAGGACCTCCTAGGCAGAAAACAGTACGTTTTCAGCCCGTCAAACAAATTAGTTATGAAAATAACCCTACAATAATAAGATGCTATATTTGTAATCGTGTTGGGCATATCGCGAGTGAGTGCCGTTATGTCCCCAATCGCACATCAAGGATTGCTGCCGGTAATTAACAAAATTATGGCAACCATTTGTTCGGAAGAACAAATTTTAGCGCCAGTGGTGCACTAGGCTATAGCAAGGGAAGATTGTGCCAATCAGTACCTCACACCGCGTACCAGCCAAATTTGTACAATCCTCCCCCCAATAGACAAAATAATCATCGGCCGACGGGAAAAGCAAATTTTTCAAGCCGACGGCAAATAGTTAATTTGCCGACGGGAAAAGCAAATTTTTCAAGCCAACGGCATTTGCAGTTGACGCCAGCACCCGGCACTGGTGCAAGAAATCCAAACCATCGTAATAATACATGGAAAAATCAACAAACAAATGTAAATCAATTAGTTAGAGATTCCATGAACATATCCGAATCTCTAATGCAGACACCAACGTATGAAATAAATCCTCAGGGAAACGCGTCAGGCCCCTCAGAAGAATAAATTGGACCCAGAAGGGGCCTAGAATATTTTATAGGTCCAACCCAATAGTAGTACCGTCTTGTAGTGATAGTAATAATAAGTTACCTATATTTAATGATTTTTGTGTGGCAAATGTTTACTTTGAGGCTTTAATTGACTCTGGTGCAACGGTTAGTATCATAAACTCATGCGTATTTAATATGTTGCCTCCGAATATTAGGCGACAGAGGAATCCGAATACTCCCAATTTAACTAACGTGACAGGGCATAAATTGGATGCACAAGGTTCAATTCACCTAGACGTAAAAAGAGATAATAGAATTTTTCCGACAAGTTTTATAATATGCAATAACTTTCCATATGAAGCCATTATCGGCGCAAATTTTTTAAGGTCTAATAGAATATTATTAGACGTACCGAACGAAAGGCTCGTCTACCCGACTAAGGTAGGGGAAGGAATTTCTACCTTAAGAAACTGTAACAGAGATTACGAAGAGAACGTAACAGTAAATAAAATTTCTGGCGGTATAATGTCGCAATCTTTTGAACCTCATGTCTCGCAAGGAGGACATGGCATAATCAGAAATTTGTTCAATTATTCTGAGAGACATTGCAGAAATGAAGTAAATTTAAATAATAAGTGTATTGAATCTGCAAAAATAAAAATAGGAGATATGTGACAGTATAGGTCAAACGAAATCAAGAAAATAGCGGAATTATGGAAAAACATAGTAAAACCCAATGTGACGCCGCAAGATGCCGAAATGACGCAGCATAGCGCCAGTATGAATCTAATAGACAATAATAGTGAAGAGAAATTGTACAGGTTCGCGATACGGAAAACAAAGATCCCTCCCAAAACGATGCAAAGAATTCAAATATCACAGATGATTGAACCAGTAGATAGCAAAACTGAAATATGGCTTGTGATCCCATCGAATGATTTTCCTGAAAATCTGTTATGCGAGGAACAAACCGCATCGTCTATTAAGTATTACAATGTTATCTTTACGGAAGACACAACCGACCCTAAAACTTGTCAATTCCGCTCTAGTTGACCTCCCTGTCCCAGCCAATATTTCTATTTGATGAAACTTTGGATCCCTGCTTGGACTCTGTCTAATTGTTCAAATTATCACTGGTCTTTTTTGGCAATACACTGCAGCACGAGAGTCGACTTAGCAGTCTCTAGAGTCACCCATATTTGGCGGGATGTTAACTACGGCTGACTTCTCCGAACTGTTCTCGCCAACGGGGCATCCTTTTTCTTTATTTGTATCTACTTTCATATCGGGCGAGGGATATATTATGGATCGTTCCACTACTTTGAAACATGAATGACAGGAATTATCCTTTTGTTTCAAGTCATAGCCGCCGCCTTTCTAGGTTATGTCCTCCCATAGGGCCAAATATCCATTTGAGGGGCCACTGTAGTTACCAATCTAGTATCAGCAGTACCCTACATTGGCATTGATGTAGTTCAATGGCTCTGAGGGGGGTTTGCAGTAGACAGTCCCACTCTTACGCGATTTTTCACATTTCATTTCTTGATTCCCTTTTTAGTTGCAGGCTTTAATTCCTTCATCAAAGAGGCTTTAATAATCCTCTAGGAATTAATGCTAATTTAGATAAGCTTCTTTTCCACCCCTACTTCACTATTAAGGATACCGTCGGTTTCATAATCCTTATTTTTCTTCTTGTTACACTTTCTCTAACTAACCCGTACCTCCTTGGAGACCCAGACAATTTTATCCCCGCCAACCCATTAGTCACTCCAGCTCATATTCAACCGGAATGATATTTCTTATTTGTTATGCTATCCTCCGATCCATCCCCAATAAGTTAGGCGGAGTAATTGCACTCGTCTCTTCTATTCTTATTCTCATTTCTCTACCCTACACGTTTAAACCTAAATTTCAGGGACTTGAATTTTATTACATTGCCCAACCTCTATTTTGGTCTTGAGTTTCGGTTTTTTTACTCCTTACAAGGTTTGGGGCACGACCAGTAGAGGAACCTTATATTGCCCTAGGACAGATTCTCACAGGTCTCTATTTTCTTATTTCCTGTTTGCTCCCATTATGGTTAATGTAAATGACAAAATTATATAATGTGGCCCCTTGGCTGACTAAAGCATCTGTTTTGAAAGCAGAACAAGGTTTATCACAAAACCAGGGGTCTTTACTATTAACCACCTTGGCAGAGTCTCCAGTAAAAACAAAGAAATGCCAGGGATACCGGTAGGAGACTCTTCCAACATAAGTATATTAAATTGTCATAGCGATAGCGAGGGTAGGCCCCCCGTCTTCAAAGATAAAAATAAACAACCGAAGAAAATGTTAAAAAACTTATTCCCCCGAAAACAACGCTGAATAATAGGGATATAAAGAGAATGCTAGCATATTCTGATAACATGATAAGTGCAAAGCCCACCCCTATATATTCTGTATTGAAGCCCGATACTAACTCGGACTCGCCTTCGGCAAGATCGAAAGGAGTGCGATTATTTTCTGCCAAAATTGTAATAAATCAGCAGATTCTTAACGGGAGGCATAAGTATACGGGCCACCCTAGATATAAAGACTTAGTTAAATACCCTGCTAAGTCAAGATTTTTAAACAGTATTAAAGGGGAAAGAATGATAATGATCAAAGATACTTCATAAGAAATGGTCTGGGCCCCTGCCCGAATTCTTCCTAATAAAGAATATTTAGAATTAGAAGATCAGCCCGCCACTATAATTCTGTAGACCCCCACTCTTATAGCACAGATAGCCAAGAGAAATGATAGACTAAATTTTGCTCCATAAGATATGACGGGAATTAATGTTCATAAAAAGAAAGAAAGAAATAGACTAAATACAGGGGCTACAAGGTAAGGTGTAAAATTAGAAACAAACGGAAGTGATACTTCCCTTCTAAAAAGTTTGATTCCGTCAGAAAACGGTTGAAGTACTCCCAAAAACCCGACCTTGTTTGGACCCTTCCGTAATTGAATATATCCTGGAACTTTTCGTTCTAGTAGTGTTAAAAAACAACTGAGACTAAGACCATAACTACTTGGAGGAAGATAAAATAAATCATTTATGCCTGAGCTATCAGCTAAGGTGTCCTTATAAATAGATCCTAAATCTAATGCATTTATCTGCCAAGCTAATAAAACCCCGAGAGGTCCTTTCGTACTATCTCGGATGAATTTGTCTTGGGGGTAGAAACTAACCTGGCTTACGCCGGTCTGAACTCAGATCACGTAGGAATTTAATAGTCGAACAGACTACCTGACTAAGTTGCTGCACCAAATAGGGTCCCTGAACCAACATCGAGGTCGCAAACTCTTTTGTCGATTTGGACTCTCAAAAAGAATTACGCTGTTATCCCTAAGGTAACTTGTTCTATATTCATCTAAGGATCAATGGTCACTTATTTGTGTATATACATATTCTTGAGTGTTTATTCTTCTCTCAATGTCGCCCCAACCAAACATTCTTTTCTTTTGCCCGTTTACCTACCGTTAGGTAAAAGAGCTAAATGTAAAGATCTATAGGGTCTTATGGTCCTCCAAGGATATTCAAGCTTTTTCACTTAAAGATTAAGTTCAATTTAGTAAGGGAGACAGGCTGCCTCTCGTCAGACCATTCATTCTAGCCCCCAATCAAGAGGCTAATGATTATGCTACCTTCGCATGGTCAGTATACCACGGCCCTTTAATTAATCAGTGGGCAGGCCCGACCTTCTAGAATTAGGAAGCGATGTTTTTGTTAAACAGGCGGAGGCAAGTGTTCTAGAAGGAACTAGAAAATGTTCCCTACGGAGTACCCTGAAGGAATATTCTGCCAACCAGATATAAAGGTACGAAATATTTTTTACAACGACTTTAATTTTTAACAGACTTATGAAACAGTCATTTTTAATTAAAGTAAATCACCCTATTTCGGGATTGGACGATATCGGTCAAAATTAAATAAACCCTGATACAAAAGGTACAAAACTAACTTCCTTAGAATTAGTAAGGTTTTCCTTTTCAGTACTCATTTACAGATTAGTTTCAATTCTTTTACTTATACAATATTGTTTTAAATAGCTAAATAAATGAAAGTTTAGGGAGCACTCTAAAGTATCTTCTTAGTGTAAGTAAGATGTTTATTCAAACTCCCTCCCCTCTTTCAAGATGAACCTTCCGATACACCTACTTTGTTACGACTTATCTCTTCGGACAAGAGAGCGACGGGCTATGTGTACATTTCTCAGGGCTTTCTTCAGTGTGTTAAGTCTTACTTCGAAATCCACCTTCTGCTTTGTAATAATACAAAGATTCCGTAAGATTTCTCATTGTAACCCACCCTCACCCAAACATAAGCTACACCTTGATCTGATTTGTTAGCCTAAGCTCTTGAGAAGATCTATTTGTTTAGTCCCCTAAACGACGGTATATAAGCTGGATAACAAGTTCGGGTAGATTTCTTCGTGGATTGTCGTTTACGGGGCAGGTTCCTCTAGTAAGTTTAGAAACCACCAAATTCTTTAGGTTTTAATAATACTACCCGGGTTAACTAAGAGTTGACTAATAGGGTATCTAATCCTAGTCGTTTAACTACCTAAAAGATACTTTAACCAAGAAATTTAACTTGAGTACAGATTTCACCCTTGTTGATATAAAACTCTCTTGTATCAAAACTCTCCTATTCACCTAAAATGTTTACTTTAGGCTCCTGTATGACCGCGGATGCTGGCACAGGATGATCCCCCTATTCTCTCAATCGCTATACCTAAGAAATAGATAATAATGCCAATCACTGCACCACCGAACTTAATTGGTATCTCACATATGACCCGAAGAAAAATTAAACAGCCCAGCTAGAATCAAACTTTCACCGCAACCACAAAAATAATGATCTGCCCAGGTTAATCTAAGAAGATGTAAAAACACACCTGAGTGGTTAAAATGGAAAGGTTATAAATAATATTACCTGCTAGTACATAAAAATAAAGAAATTAAACTATGTAAAACCCCCGTCCTGAAGCGGCGGTATAAGATGAATGAAAGCAGTAGCCCCAGCGAGCGGCTGAAACCCATTTCCTGACCGCAATTGTTAAGTGGACCCACCACAAAAATATATTATTTAACAACGAAAATTAACCCTAGATTGCAAAAGAAGTTCTACTGACAGGTTTAAGCTAAATAAGCGATTGAAAAAAAGACAAATTTTATTAAATTTTTATTAATTACTTGATTAATATAGAGATCATTCAGGTACGAATTAATACCTGGGAATGAACATCAAATAAAAACTAGTCATGATAAAATTTTAAATAGAGTTATATACTAATACCAGAATTAAAGAAAATTTTCAATGAAATTTTGTTTGAATACTTGAGTCAGTATATTTATGATTTAAAGAAGAGTAAAATAAAACGTAAATGAAAATAGGGAACTAACCCACCCCTAGAAACCTTAAATCTTCGATAAATAATGATTTAGTTCCCGTATAGCTAATGTTCTATACCTCCATTTAACGTTCATTCAAGACGGATGATAGTGATAGTAAAGATGGCATATCCATATAATAATGTAGTGCACATAGGCTAACTCCGGGGTAAGACCCCCCCCCATGGACATGTGGGCATAGCCCAACGTGTCCGAGAGGGATCTTATTTAGGAGTTAGCCTATGTGAATGTATTTTATTATTATTAATATATACCGTTCTGTATATTGCATTCACCGCTCTTTTATTAGTATAATAAAAGAGTGGTGAATGTAAATTATTTATATCATTTATATTTATATATTAAATTTTATTTTAACCTTCCTAGGAGGGTTTCTATAATAACACAGAGATATTAATTTATATTTACCCTGGAATGTTTGATTTTCCAGGGTAAATAAAATCATTAACTCATATAATACAACCCTCCTAGGAGGGTTTAAAATTTAATATAGTCATAAACTTATTTGTTGTATTTTTTATCCTAGCACGGAGTGTTAGGATACGAAAAAATACTACTGATAAGTTTATATCTGTTCTTATATATCCATTCTATTAAATTACTCTTTTTATTCAATATAGAAATAATGACGTTCTATATAGATAAATTGATTTCAAAATTTACGTCCAAAAACCCCTAAAATCCCCTAAAATCAGCTTAAAAGTTGCGTTTAGGAAATTCTGTACCCCACTTTTTCAACTTTGATGAAGGGTTTTTTGAAATTACTCCGAAAATCGACTCTGTTCAAGATGTCACCTCAAAGTCTGAAAAACGACGAATTTTAATTTGCCCCAATTTTACCTCTCCAAAATTTTTGAAATAGAGATTTTGAACCTCTTTAAAGCCAAAACCCCCCCAAAAATTAGTGAAATTAATCTTCATAAATGAAATATTACCTACGTTGATTATTGTGAAAACCCAAGTCTTTAGTAGTGTGGATTTTGAGTGCTATTCAAGCAATATTGTATTATAAAGTTTAATTTAGCCTCCGAGAAAAACTCCTCCCTCAAATTGCTTCAGCTATGAAGCGTTCTCGGGGGGGGGGGGGAGGGGGGAGTCTTTCTCGTTCGGCCAAATTAAAGAGTAAGCTAAATTAAGCTACTGGGCTCATACCCCAATGATAGGGAAATCTCTCTTTAAATGATTAAATGATTATGCTTATTTTTTTCCTACATCCTTATATTATCAGCCCACTCCTGGTTAGGTCTATGGATTAGAATAGAAATGAATTCCTTGAGATTTATTCCAATCATGATTAAAGAAGGAAAGGAGAATAGATTAAAATATTTTTTAATTCAATCAGTAGCCTCAGTCATCTTTTTAGCAAGCACTCTGAATCAGTCTTTCTCGTTCTTAATTCCCCTTGCCTTATTAATTAAGATCGGAGCAGCTCCGTTTCGCATGTGATTAGTGAACATTTCTAAGTCTATATCACGGAGGATTATAGCTCTCTTAATAACTTTTCAAAAAATTGGACCTCTTCTAGGACTAACTATAATCCAGTTTACAAACTCTTTTTTTGTTCTTGTCAGAGCAATAATCGGGGGGTTACCTCCGTTTAATTATAGCTTTTTCCTCTGTCAGACATTTATCCTGGCTTATAATTAATATAACCAGATTTTTTTTAGTGTCAATTTATTTTATCACTTATTTAATTATTCCTTGCTTTGTAATAGCTTTATTACAACAAAGGGGGTTGTTTTCTTTAACCGAGATGGGTAGCTACACCAGACTAATGCACAGGGATTCGATTTTATTTGGTTTCCTTTCTCTAGCTGGATTACCCCTCTTCTTAGGCTTTTTTATTAAATGAATATCCCTACAGATGAACATCTTATCCCCTATTATTGTGATGATTCTTTTTGTATCTTCATGCTTTTCGGTTTATTTCTATTTTAAGATTGCCGTAAGCTCTCTTCTATTTCCCTCAGAAATAAAGTCTAAGAACATAGAAGTTTTGGCAATTTTATCGATAGTATTTAATATTTTACTCCCCTTGTTCTTTTTGTAAAGCTTTAAGTTTATTAAACTATCAGCCTTCAAAGCTGTAAATAAGAGATTCTTAAGCTTTAATTTCCTTATACCTTGTACAGACGAGGGTATTATCTACATAATTACAGTATCAACGTAATACTTTTATCAGGCACCTCATCCCCATTTATTATATATGAAATGTAAATTCCTCTTTAGGAATCAAAATCCTACGTGCACAAAACACTTATATATATATATATATATATATATATATATATATATATATATATATATATATATATATATATATATATATATATATATATATATATATATATATATATATATATATATATATATATATATATGCTTATATATATATATATATGTATATATATATATATATATATATATGTATATATATATATATATATATATATATTATATATATATATTATATATATATATATATATATATATATATATATATATATATATATATATATATATATATATATATTATATATATATATATATATATATATATATATATATATATATATATATATATATATATATATATATAGATATATATATATATATATATATATATATATATATATATATATATATATATATATATATATATATATATATCTATAGATGCCTATCGACTTAATAACAACTGAAAGAAATTAAGGCTATTAGGCTTAGGGAGTGACCATCTTAAGATTTGCAATCTTACATTATTTAAACTACTAAGCCCGAGGATAACTTTAGTAAAGGGAAACTTCCTTAACTAAATTTACAATTTAGTACCTACTATCAGCCACTTTACTTATGCAACGTTGATTTGACTCTACAAATCACAAGGATATCGGGACTTTATACTTTATTTTTGGAGCTTGAGCAGGGATAGTCGGAACTTCTTTAAGTATACTTATTGGGGCGGAATTAGGTCAACCTGGCTCCCTAATTGGTGACGAGCAGGTGTATAATGTCATTGTGACAGCTCATGCATTTATTATAATTTTTTAATGCATTTATTATAATTTATTATAATTATTATAATATATATATATATATATATATATATATATATATATATATATATATATATATATATATATATATATATATATATATATATATATATAATATATATATATATATATATATATATATATATATGTTTATATATATGTATATATATGTATATATATATATATATATATA
>CM051274.1:20348780-20378780 GCA_027921565.1 Artemia sinica
TATATATATATATATATATATATATATATATATATATATATATATATATATATATATATATATGTATATATATATATATATATATATATATATATATATATATATATATATATATATATATATATATATATATATATATATATATATATATATATATATATATATATATATATATACATATATATATATATATATATATATATATATATATATATATATATATATATATATATATATATATATATATATATATATATATATATATATATATATATATATATATACATATATATATATACATATACATATATATATATATACATATATATATATATATATATATATATATATATATATATATATATATATATATATATATATATATATATATTATATATATATATATATATATATATATATATATATATATATATATATATATATATATATATATATATATAATATATATATATATATATATATATATATATATATATATATATATATATGTATATATATATATATATATATATATATATATATATATATATATATATATATATATATATATATATATATATATATATAATATATATATATATATATATATATATATATATATATATATATATATATATATATATATATATATTATATATATATATATATATATATATATATATATATATATATATATATATATATATTATATATATATATATATATATATATCTATAGATGCCTATCGACTTAAAAACAACTGAAAGAAATTAAGGCTATTAGGCTTAGGGAGTGACCATCTTAAGATTTGCAATCTTACATTATTTAAACTACTAAGCCCGAGGATAACTTTAGTAAAGGGAAACTTCCTTAACTAAATTTACAATTTAGTACCTACTATCGGCCACTTTACTTATGCAACGTTGATTTTACTCTACAAATCACAAGGGTATCGGGACTTTATACTTAATTTTTGGAGCTTGAGCAGGGATAGTCGGAACTTCTTTAAGTATACTTATTGGGGCGGAATTAGGTCAACCTGGCTCCCTAATTGGTGACGAGCAGGTGTATAATGTCATTGTGACAGCTCATGCATTTATTATAATTTTTTTCATAGTTATACCTATTCTCATTGGAGGGTTTGGTAATTGGCTAGTGCCTATTATATTAGGAGCCCCAGATCTAAACAATTCCCCGTCTAAACAATTTAAGATTTTGAATACGTCCACCCTCCTTAACTCTTCTTTTAGTTAGATCTATAGTTAAAAGAGGAGCCTGAACCGGATGAACGGTATACCCTCCTCTCTCCTCCACCATTGCCCATGCTGGACATTCAGTAAATTTAGCCATGTTCTCTCTTCACTTAGCCGGGGTTTCCTCAATTCTGGGAGCTGAGTAGAAAGGCCTTATTGACTCCGGGACGACACCCCTGCTGCCACCTACAACTTTTTTACATAGCTTATGCATGTTTTTATGTTTTTTCTCACTTGAAAAAAAGCATTTTTCTCACTTTTATGGATGTTTCTTGGACGGTTATGTGTGTTGGTCAATTTATTTGATGTTTTTCATGGATGTCAAAATCAATTTGTGTCTGTTTTATGGTTTTGTCAGTGAGAATGAAAAAACAGGATTTTTCTCACTTTGATGGATGTTTTCTGGATTATTGAGTCTAACGGGGAACAGGGTCAATGACACTTCGTTCAAGATCAATTGATTTGTTGTTGTTGTTGTTTGGCCAAGTGTACGCTAGGGGTAATGTATTGATCTAGGACTCGAGGGGGAAGTGAATTTCCGAGAACTTGATTTACATAATCGGTGGGGAGAATGTATTGATTTACGAAAGGGGAATTAAGAAACAAATATAGCTTCTTTGTTGTTTTGGGCAAGTGCACGCTCGGGGCGAATGTTAAGATCCAGGAATAGGAAACAGGATCATGTGCTTCCTTCTCAGCCAATCAGAGACTCGGATACATCCCCCTTCTCAGCCAATCAGAGAGCTCGCTTACATATGATTTTCCCCATTACATAAAGATTCGCCCTTGAGATTTCGTATATAACGGACATGCATTGTGATTAAATTATCAGAAAGTTCCAGGACACAATGAATATAACACTAAATATTGTTGGTGAGCTTGAAGCCTTGGCAGCCACAATTAGCAATGTGAGTACATTTTCATTTTTTATTTTCAAAATAAAATTATTTTCATTAGTCACCCTCCAGTTTATTCAGGTAAGTCCCCCCTCCCACTCCAGTACAAACTCCTCCAGCATGCTATCTTTATATTCGATAGAAAACATAAAATATGTTCTTTTTACCGCATAGCCCCCCCCCTCAAAACCCTCTACTGTTTTTACAAGTATAATTCTCACAATTGAAATAATTCTCTTTTCGATAAAATTCTTGCTTTCTGTATTGTGATTTAAAGTGTCCACTGACTTCTGTCAATTCTTAAGGCATTATGCCGCTCTGTTTTGACATAAGGCTCCGCGCAATCTTATAAATAGTTTGTCACTCTTTTCCTGTTTTGTTTACATTAGCTGGTTTTAGACAATCTAGGTTTTCAATGCTTTTTACGTAATTCTGTGTTTGTCTGAAAATAGCGAAGAACTAATTTTGTCTGCAAAATTAGCGATAGATATTTAGGACATTGGAATTCTATATTCTATGTAAGAGCGAAACATGTTATTCTCCAAAAATAAATGCTAACAATATTTTTATGACATTGCTGAAAAGAGGGGGGGCAAGGGGGATTGTTTTTCTCCATCAAATTAAAACGGTTTTTCAGACAATTGCAATAATTAAGCGCAGGCCTATGCAATCTCTTTTTGGAGAAGTGAAGCGGATTATTTTCAAATTAAGATCTAACAATATATTTAGGACATTGGTGAAAGAGGGGAGGGGGCCATGCCTAAATTCTATCGCCATAATTGTAAAATGAAAAACAAAAGTGTCTCATTGCGTGAAAAGTAAGAGACTGGGATGTCTATGAATAAGCTTTTTTAATTAATTAAAATAGCATTTGATTTCTGAGTTTAGTGTATTTTTACTTTTTGCTTTACTGAAAATGCCTGGGAGGGGGGCTTCTTTCCGATAAATGCATTCTAGACAAAATTATGGTTAAGAGCGGGGAGTACTAATTTTCCTTCTGTGAAAAAGAGGAAAATTATTTTCCATACCAACTTTTGTCTCTTCTTTTTTAAGGCCAATTGTGACGAATGTGTGTCTCCTCCATCTAAGAAAGCAAGAGGTAATAATGCGCCCCCTGCGAAGGCGACAGTTAAACAATATGGTCGCTGGCCGAAGCCTCCCAAACAAGTGTTGACTGTCAAAGTCCCATTCACGCAGTCTGCAATGCAGCCAGGCCGAAAATTAAAGAGCGAGTGGATGGCTATTTTCCATGGACCTTTAATACCTGTCCCGTCTACACAAGAGCGCGATGTTACCGCACCGTCCATCCTCCAACACGCACTACCCGGACTATCTGGCACCCAAGTGCAGCCAGGATTTGCAAATGTGAGCATTTTTACCTCTAGTTATAGAAATATATATCTATTTCTTCCAATGTTTTTTTTTTAGTCTTTTCTTTTCACTATTTTTCAACACTGTAAAAGTGTATCTCAGAGATATTAAAATATTAACCCCTCGCCCCCAACCATTGTTTTAAATTTCTCTGCTCCCTGCAGAGATATCTAAATATAATGTAATTTTTTTGCATGTCAAAGAAACCGCTCTTTTTCTAATCTTTGTTATTTTCTCTGTCCCCACTGTTGCTATCTCTTCGATATCTCATAATAATATTTTTAAGTAATTTCTAGTTTACTGCTATCTCTTCACTATGAAACTCAAAATGCTATTTTTCAAAATTGAATATTATAGTTTTAAAGGAAGGACAGAGATTATCCCATTTATCTATTGCACATATGGATTCTAATTTGCGTAATATTTTTGACAGCTTTCAACCTTACAACTTGCCAAGATTTTAGGGGAAACATTGACAATAAGAGTTAACGGTTTCCCATTTAATTGTATTTTCCTGCTGAACAGTCTTGGAACAGAACAGACGCGCCTTACAATAATTAAGCTAATGAATTCACAACCTGTAGGGAATTAGAGAGAAACGACTTATGGTCTAACAATATTTTTTTTAGGACATTATGTAAACGGCTGGGAGCCGCGGAGCCCGGGAAGCGGCGGTGGGCCCGAGAAGCGCTGTGGGGAAGCGCCGCGGGAAGCGCTACAGGAAGCGCTGCGGGAAGCGCTGCAGTGGCCCGCTGGGCCGGCTCGGAGGGGGGGGGAATTAAATAGTGGAAATTGATGGGGGATGGTGTTGTTTGAACAAAATCAAATTGTCAATTCTATGTAATGCGTTTTAGATTGTAAATATCTTATATTAAGTTGGACATTGGAACTTTCAGAATATCGATAGTTGTGGGGAACAGTGAATTAACCAAATGCTACTATGTGCATACTGCTACTACTACTACTACTACTAAGCACGTTTTAAATAATACGTAAATAATAATCCAAATTTTAAAAACAGTAGGGGTGATTTGAACACTTTGAAAATAAGCTATTTTTCATTTATAGATTGGATCATTGGTACCATATTCCTTGTCGCCGTCCTCATCAGTTGAAGGAGAGGACGCCCCAGTGGAGCTCCACAGCAATTCACCAAGGAGTGGTATCGTTAATGAGCAAATACCTGATAATATTGATGATTTTTTAAATGATTTTCTTTTTAATGTAGATAATAGCACAGTTGAGCAGGGGGACTTGATTCAAAATACACTACAGCTTTTGGACGATTTTACAAACGAATCAACTGGGAACCCTCCCCCCACTGATTACATGAACATAGTTCAAACAAATGCAATTGTTTCCCATACCCCAAATAGTGTTGAACAATGTGGGGGAGGGAGTGGTGACAATATACAAGAGGGGGAGGGGGAGGGGGGTAATGTCCAATTCCTGACTTTTCCAGACTTTCAGCTGTCCAACACAATTTTAAATGCAATAGTTGTCTACACTGCGACTTTTGGGAATCCATTTAATTCACTTATGGGGGGAAATTTTGTGTTTGACCCCGTAGAAATTGTGCATGACTATGTAGATAAAATTCGTGCACTGCTGGAGAACCAAATTCAATTATGGGTTTGGGGGAGGGATTCAATTAAGGTTTCAATTGTTTTAAAGGTGTTTTATTTAAATGAGGGGAAAAGCGAAGTTTATCACCACTATATACACTCCGAGATGCGTTTGATCTATCCGAATTTAGAAAATTTTGAGGGAGTTTTTTGCGAATGGGTAGGTCATATTATAGCGCATCTCGAGAACTTTAACGAAAATGGGAGCGGCTCTGTAGTTCTTTTTGTGAAAATTTAAGCGTTAATATCTGTAAATTTAAGAAACATTTTATTTTAAGAGGGGGTGGTGGGTCTGATAGGGATACAGTTTTAAATTATAATCCAGATCTAGTATGTTGTCAAGGTGTCCAGAAGATCTGTTTTGAAACACATCAAAAATGTTTCAAGTATGCTTTCCTTATATCAGCATTCGAGCCTCTAGCACATGACGCTACCAAGACGAATTTAGATCACTGGGCTGTACATGGGAAGGATGGGTCCAATTTCCCCATTGTAGATTTCACTTGTTTAGAAGGAAAATACCCAGTAACGCTAAGATCTATTGATATTTTTGAAAGGGCCAATGCCCATTTAAATATCGGCGTTACTGTGGTTCAGTATGAAACTGAATTTGAAGATGGGGTTCGTTCAAAAAAGAAGGGGGTGGTTTTCCCTGTAAGAGGCCCGTCAATTGATTTGGTCAAACACTGGGTTTGGTTGTTGTACACACCACCTAGTGATCTTGCCAATTCAATTGGCCATTTTAACCCGATCAGAGACATTAGTAGAGTTCTGGGGGAGGGTAAGAAAAGGGGGGAATGTTTCTACTGTCCGACATACCTCTCTCGATTCCGTAGTGATATAAAACTACGGGATCATATGAAGCATTGTATACGCCATGGCTACCAGACAGTGGAAACGGTTTCAGGGGATAAGGCCATTTTACGTTTCAAAAATTTCCAAAACACCCTCCTCCAGTGCAACAAAATATCTTTGGATTGTGAAGATAAGCTGGTGAAGGTGAACGATCCTCGATTTCCAAACCGAATCAAAGAACATCAAGCTATTGCAGTGTCCTATGCCCATGCGCAAAGAGACAATTCTAACACCATGCGGTTGTTAGAAATAGTAGAAACATTGGATGAGGGGGAGTGCATGATCAAGGCACTGACTAAACTAATTGGTACAGCTAATGGTGCTATTTCTCGTTTGAGAAATACACATTACCCAATGGTGTTGTCTGCAGAGGATCGTCTCGCGATTAAAAATCAAAAAATATGTTGGGTTTGTAAGGGAGAGTTAGTAGAGGGGGATAAGGGGACTCAAGGGAAAAGAGGGGGGAGGGGGAAAGTCAGAGACCATAATCACTTGTGGCAGGAAATATCCTCTGGGGGTAGTAATTTTAGAGGGGTTGCGCATCAATCGTGTAACTTAAATGTTAGCCAGCAGTTTTTTATCCCTGTTTTTATCCACAACTCAAATTACGACTTTAAATTTATTTTACCGGCACTGGCACGTATGCAAAGGGAGGGAGGGGCAGTAGACAGTTCATAGGTAAATAATTCATTTACCTATAATATTATTCCCAAATCGGCCGAGAAGTTGTTGCTTCTCGAGCTGAAATGGCAGGTAGTAAATAATGGGCATACTTGTTGGAATAAAATCAGGTTTTTAGATTCTTTTAGTTTTTTTTTCAAGGCATTGAGTCAATTGATTCAAATGCAGAAAAGCGACAGTTTTGATAGCTTTCCCTTGCTCAAACAGCACTTTCCAGACAGTGAAATGCAAGACCTATTGACCTGCAAAGGTGTATACGCATACGACAATTACTGTTCTGGCGCTCGCTTAAGCGAGGTGAAACTACCTCCAATTGAAGATTTTTACAATTCACTCACCAGTAGTGGATGCACAGCCGAGGAATATGAGTTTGCCAAGAAGGTGTGGTCTAAGGGGAATTGTAAAAATGGGTGGGATTATTGTAGACTGTACTTGGCCAGTGACATTTTAACTCTGTTGGATATAGTCTGTAAGAACACAGACCAAATCTATTCAGAGTTCGGGTTAGATATAGGCTACTATTTTTCCACACCCCATTTGGTGAAGGATTTGATTTTAAAAATTAGTAGGGAGGAAATAGGCCTAATCACAGATGTAGATCAGCACCTTTTTGTAGAGCGTTCAATGAGGGGAGGGTATGGTTTTCATGGGGACCGCGTCTTGTCAACCGATCTGAGCGGACAAAACACCGGTGCAAAGTCAAATGCAGTGTTCTTGGACATGAACTCATTGTACCCCTCGGCAATGTCTCACTGCTCTTTGCCGTGTGGGAACTATCAATGGCTTGAGAATCCTTGTGAGTTCCCCGACATTACCACCGTCGAGGACAATGGGCCACAAGGATGGTTCTTTGAAATTGACGGGCAAATTCCACTGGCACTTCACGATTCAGTCAGGGATTTTGTTTTTCCCTGTATCAATCGACCCGGGAGCAGGGACTCATTGAGCCCCTACAATCGATTACTGGTTGAGGATATGGAGATGCACTGGACCCCCTCTAAGCAAAAACTGATTGCTGATTTGGACCCTAAGGAGAATATCGTTGTTCACCATGTGCTTTTGCACTGGATGGTGAACAATGGTTTCAAGATCACCAAAATACATAGGGTCCTGCAGTTCAATCAGAAACCATATTTAAAGACGTTTATCGACACTTTTGTCGATAAACGCTCTAGGGCAAACTCCAAGGTAGAGAAGGAAATGTACAAACTCATTTTGAATTCGGTGTTTGGCAAAATGTGTGAAAGCGTACGTAACAGATCTCGCTGCGATGTCGTGACTGACCCTCTAGAGTGTGCACGAATTATTGCCGATCCCAATTTTACATCGTTCACGAGCATAGAGGCTGGCATGGTTCTTCTACACAGGAAAAAGCGAAATATGGTACTGAACAAGAATATAGCAGGAGGTAGTTCAGTACTAGAAATTTCCAAAAAGCTCATTTTGTCGTTTGTTTACAATGTGTGCAAGGTGCAATGGCCACAGGAGGGGGAGGTTCAAGTTTACTATGGGGACACAGATTCTCTGCTGTCAAAGGTAAATGGGACCGAAGATTTATTGGGTGATTTGGAAAAGGGGGAACACATCAGCTCGCGGATGGATTTCACCAACTGGAATTTATATCTCTACCCCGAGTTGGTGAAACGTCAAGCCCCCAACCAACTATTAATGTTAAAATCAGAGACGGGGAGTGATTTGATATCCAGGGGGGTGTTCCCGGGTCCTAAAGTTTATTGCGTTAAAACTCATAGTGGGGATGAAAAGAAGGCGTGTAAAGGGGTGCCTACACATTTTGTAAAGAGTAATTTCAACATGAGCGTGTACAGAGACTGTGTAGAAAGTAGCCTAGTGCCGAGAGCACAAGTGCTTGCAATTCGCTCTCTACAGTATAGAAATTATACTGTGAGAGTGGAAAAAAATGCAATGTCGTGTATATCTGACAAAGTCTATGTGCTAGAGAATGGTGTGAGTGTCCTGCCTCATGGCCACTACCGTATCTCAGACCGAGTTGAATGCATAGACTATTGCAATCAACTTGGTCTGGATAAATTAACCTAACCAGACTAATCAACTAACCAACTAACCACCACCACCAACCCGTTCATAAATTAACTAACCACCCAACCCGTTCATAAATTAACTAATCTAACCTCAACTAACCCAACCTATCCTGCCGCAGCAGTGACGACAACTATTGTACAGTTTTTTTTCCATCGCGGCCCCCGGGGGGTGGGGGGCCCTTCCCGCGGCCGGCTCCCGGGGGGGATGGGTCCCGCCCTCGGCCGGCCTTCGGCCCCGCGGCCCTGGGGGGTGGGGGGACCCCACTTTTAAATTCATAATGTTCAACTGTGCTATCAATTTTCAAATGTTTTTCAAGTGTTGTTTTCAAGTGTCAGGTTGTTGTTGTACAGAAAAGTGTTGTTGTTGTACAGAAAAGTGTGCTAATGGACAAAAAGTGTTTAAAGACAATAAGTGTTGTTCTTGATGGACAAAACGTGTTTTTTTATGTTGTACATAAAGTGTCATGTTTATGTTGTTCATGTTGAACAAATAGAGTTTTCATGTTGCAAATAAATGTCACTGTTTTTTTTTGTTCTTGTTGAACAAGTGTTATTTTTATCATTGTTCATGTTGAACAAATAGAGTTTTCATGTTGCAAATAAATGACCATGAAATATTGTCAGGTTCTTGTTGAAAATAAAGTGTTATTCTTATGTTGTTGTTGTGGAACAAATAAAGTTTTCATGTTGCAAATAAATGACCATGAAATATTGTTTTTTTTGTTGTTCTTGTTAACGTAGATAGATCCATGGGAAAATTACTACTACTACTTATTCATTGGACACTTATGATTTACAGTTAGTTGTAGTCCAACTGTTGTCAACAGCAGCAGCATGTATCAATTTAAAACACCCTTCAGATCGTTTCTGTGTGGTCCCTCAATGTCGGGCAAAACAACACTCTTAACTAAAATAATTCAAAATTGCGATAAAATGTTTTTGGAAAAGCCGAAAAAAATCTACTATTGCTATAGTATTTGGCAGGAGTCCTACGATAAAATAAAAGCAATTGCCACAACCATACCAATACAATTCATACGGGGACTTGATGTTTTCAATAGTATTGAACCGAACTCGTGGCTGATTATTGATGATTTGGCTGAATCCATTGAACAGTTCTCACAGGAAATGCTACAACTGTTCACCGTTCGCTCCCACCATGAACACATTTCCATAACCCTAGTTCTACACAATCTGTTTCATCAGAGCAAATGTATGCGAACCCTTGCTTTGAATTGCATTATCTATATTATCTATCGAGTTGTTCGTGATTCTAGCTCGCTAATAACTCTCAATAAACAGATATACCCCGGCGCCCCTAAATTTCTGTTGTCAGCGTACACTCAGGCGACTAATAAACCCTGCGGTTACATTTTGCTGGATCTTAATCAGAGCACACCCGAGCATCTACGTGTAGTCACCGACATTTTCAACAATGAAATTACAGTATATCTTCCGGTGAACAGTAGAAAAGGCTATTAGTTGACGTTATGACACTGAAGAAACTACACGAACAACGGCATTTATTTTCCGTTTTAAGCACTTCAAAACCCTTGCTTAGGAAGGCCATACTCAAACATGGTGCTGACAATGATTTCATTAATCTAATATCTGAACTTTGTTTAAATTTAACCGAGGGTAATGTTCAACTGCCAGAAGGTCTTAGACAAGAGACAAAGCAACATCGTTCCACTTTGCGCGCCTTGGCTTGTAAAAACAAGGGAAAAAATTTTAAAAGAAAACGTCTCCTCCAAGCGGGCGGTAGCTTTTTCACACTTTTACTGCCAATAATTGCAGGACTTGTAAACAGTTTTCTCTAGAGAGAAAATGGCAAAACCCTATAAATTGACACCATTTGAACTTGTCCTCTCGCCCGTCGAACATTTTGAAGACAATCTAAGCGAATTCATTAATGATGAGAATATTGCCGATGACAAAAAACTGCTTTTACTTCAAGATGCATTGCGACGTGTGGACAAACATAAACCTTATCGTGAGAGACCCGTCGCTGTTACCGATCCCTCTAAACAGGAAACATCTCCTCAAGATTCTGCACAATCAAAGAGAAAGAATTGAATTCAATTGTATCGAACATTGGAAACCTATTGCCACTGACCTATCGAGAACAGAGTAATAGAGTATTATCATATCTTATGTTAGAAACTGGTGATAAACATCAAGTTCAAGTCGATAGTACAGGGAAACGAATTATAATTCAGGGAAAAAGTTATAATCTAGTTGATTTAATTTGTGATATGGTGACGAATCGTAAAGGACTTTTATCCTTTGACAATAATCTATACACCTTTCTAAGTGTATCAAACTTTCCCAAAAGTCTTATTAGCAATAAGCAAATTCTAAAGAAACTAAGAGAATATAGTCCTCCAACAACACCAGCACCAACACCATTTAAAAAAGAAGAACATTCAATATTTGAAAATACTAGCAGCAGCAGCAGCAATGATTTTATAGCACCTGTGGCTGCTAGTCAAAAGCGAAATCGAATTGATTCACCCTCCAGTATGCAAAAGGGGAGTGAACATTACACTACGTGTTTACGTTCAAAATGGATGAAGTTCTGAAAGGTGTCTATGAAAATATTGGTGAAGCGGGAAGATTAAGTTCTCCCAAAACGCTTTCTAAAGTTATCTCTGGCAGCACATTGAAAAAAGCAAAAGAGTATCTAGAGAATGAACTGAGTTACACACTGCATCGGAATCACGGGCTTCGAAGCAAACAATATTGACAAACTAAAGCCTTTTTCCCTCTGCATATAATGAAAACGGATCTTTTAACTTTAGACGCAGTTCAACGGAGTCACAATGCACCCTACACATATATTCTGGTGGCAATCAGTGTCTTTAGTCGCTATGCCTATGCCATTCCATTACGATCAAAGAGAGGTGTTGAAGTTGCTCGGGCCATTGAAAGTATTCTTGAACAGGATTCGTATAGAAAAATTCAATCGGATCGTGGCAGTGAATTTGTTAATCCCCATGTACAAAAGGTTCTTTTGAAATATAATACAACACTTTATCATAGTCACAGCCCGATAAAGGCTGCATTGGCTGAACGATTAATAAGAACGATTTGTCTATTAATTTCCAGATATTGTACATTGAAAAACACACCGGCTTTTATTCATGACTTACATAAAATCATGCGGATATACAATCATCGACCTCATCGATCTCTGTCCAACTCAAGCCTTCGGGATGTTCACTGCAGTGAAAATACATTTGATGCTTTTCTAAAGCAATACTCCAATGGTGAAAAAGAAAAAAAAATGATAAGAAGAAATTCAATGTTGGTGATACTGTTCGAATTAATAGAACCACCAATATTTTTGAAAAGGGGAATTATTTATGGAGCACCTAACTTCTTAAAGTGTCCAAAATCCTGGACACCGAACCCACGACATATCGACTGCGAGACACCAAAGATGATGAGATTCTCGGCGGTTTTTATAAATTTGAACTGCAAAAAGTTAGAAACACTAGTGAAATTTATCAAATTGAAAAGATATTAAAGAGTCGTACTCGTAGGGGCAAGAGACAGTTACTTGTTTGCTGGCTAGGATACAACTCAGATTTTGATTCTTGGGTCAGTGCTGAAGATATTAACAATGCCCAATGATTTCTATGTGACTTTCATGTCCAATGTTTCTGATCCTCTCTACAATGACTTGAATAGAACAAGTGATTTTTGGACGAAACTCTCCCCCACCATCAAATTCGACGACGGAAAGTATGAAGTGGCTCTTGTCGACTGTATTCTCAAAAATACCTATGACATCTTGAGAAAAGATCGTAAATATGAAATAAAAATTAGACCCTATGATTGGCCACCACCATCCTCAGGTGATCAAGAACAAATTCAAAAAATCAATTGGATGGATTATCTATATATTGAATTACCCTACGAGGAACTCACCTGTATGAATGATTTATGTCGTTCTATTAATAAAAGAATTTCCGCTCGTAAAAAAGGAGCTTTTCATTTCAACTATTCAAAGGAGGAGGGTAAGATCTACATTAGTTCACCTATTGCCAGCGAAAAGGTTATTCTCAATGATAACCTAAAGGATTTTCTTGGCTTTAAGCTCAATATAATCAATGGTAAAAGTGCCGGAAACACTAATTTCATTTTTGCTGACTACCCACCTGCCTTCTCCACGGACACTTGTATATTTCTCTACGCTTCATTTGTGGAAACATCTCGGGTTGGTAATTCAAATGTTCCCCTCTTACGAGTTCTTGAACAAAAAAACAATCAAGAGCATATTCACCACTACAATATAAAGCATCTTCAGTATATTCCCGTAAACACTTCCTATTTGGAACTCTGTCAGTTAACACTAAGAACTGAATTAGGTGATCCCATAGCAATTTCAAAAGGTTTGGCTGTGATTACATGCCATTTTCGTCCCATCGTTCAACAGCAAGATGTCTAATAAAAAAGTGGTATTCACTTGTCCCGATATTGACTGCTATGTTAATACTCTTGGCCCAAGACAACAGGGCAATGGAATGGACTATTACAAAGGTCGCTCGTCAATTTCTGGCTACGGTCTTGGCAGTTGGTTTGCTAAGCTGTTTCGCTCTTCACTACCACTGGCTAGAAAATATCTTGTACCGGCTGCGACAGATTTTGTATCCTCTACACTATACGATTGGGGCTCTGGCAAGGATTTTAAAAAAAGTGCTACGGAAAATCTTAGGTCCAGTGCGCGAAACCTTGGCGAGAGATTAAAACAAAATGGTAAAGGCTTAAAAAGGTCAAGAAACAGTGCATCACTCATCAGTCTCCACTCAGGTCGGAAACAAAAGACACCATCCCTCTTTTCAAAGAAAAGAAGGAAAAAGCCGACACGTAGTGTAAACAGAAGAAGAAGCCCCAGGAAGAAAATTGTTAGATCGAAACTAGATTTCTTCTCTTAAGATGTCCTACCTACCGCATAAGGATTCTCAACCTTCAATCACCGCCTCATTGAATCTATTCAATGCTGAAAATGTTGATGTAAGTGTCATGCATGGATACTATGAACAGTTTTATCCACAACAACCCCTCTCCGATAATATCCACTTTCAAATTTATTCCAATGAAGACTACTTTATGGACATGTCTTCAACATTTATAGATTTAAAAATGAAAGTCCGGAAATCTGATATTCCAATGCCATTTCGGGTCGATGGAATATCCTATGAAAATTGTATATTACATAATTTGTTTCGTCAAATTAGTGTCTACATCAATGGCACGCTGGTGAGAACAAGCAACAATCTCTCAAATTATACAAGCTATATGCAATTCATGCTGATGACACCCAAGTCATACAAGGAATTGAGAGGCACCTCCAATGGATATGAATGTACTACTAATGCTGATAGTACAGATGCACTTAAAAATGCTACAACTAGTGAATTACATCTAGTTGGAAAAATATATCATGAAATATTTAATATACCCCAATGGCTGCCGCCCAATGTTAAAGTGGATATAAAACTGACGCTTGCACCCTCCAATTTCATATTGAGAATAGAACTTGCTGCCAATCCTGATATAAGTCTCTCCCTCACCTCGGCAATACTTCATGTACGCAAACAACAGGTCATGAGTTCTGTTGCTTTGGCAGTGGAAAAACTGAGAGTCAATGGAAATAATATTAAACTACTTGTTCCTCATACAATCACAAATCAACGTTATATTGCAATGGGCTCACGCACCTTCACCGATTCATCCTTTATCAATGGTGAAATTCCGTCAAAACTCGCTTTGGCATTTGTAAAAAGCGCCAGTGCAATAGGATCGTGGACTGGATGCCCACATAAATTCGAGATGTTTGGACTTTCATCTCTTGTGTGCAAAGTAAACGGTATCCCACTCTACAATCTATCTTTTGATAAATCCTATAGAGCATTGTATGAGTTGACCATGCAAACCCTTGATCATGACTCTCAACTATTTGAAAATGGTATAACCGAAGATATGTTTGCTAAAACACATGGTATCATTGTATTGGATTTGTCTAGCACACAGGATATGAGTATAGTACGTACGGGGAGTGTGCGTTTAGAGTGTACATTTGCCGATCCATTGGCTGAGAGTATTGCACTAATCTCACTAAATCAATATGAAACCTATTGGGAAATCACTCCCAAAGGCAGTGTTCTACTAGACTTGGCGCCATGAACACCAGTCAAATAATCAATGTATTTAATATGGACCCCTACATGTCCCAGTCTACCCTCGGACTTTCTTGGAAAAATTCAAAGTGTCAACAATACCTTGATTATTGTTAATAGCAGTCCGTCGACTGTGCTGACGGGTCATTGGCTGTGCATCTTTCAAACAATGAAGACGATTGAATTTTTTGATCCTCTTGGTCTACCCTATACATTCTACACACCCCACATCAGCAACTATATTGAGAGCAGTGGGAAAACTATTATTCAAAATCGGAAGAGGGTGCAGGATCTAACGACTAAAAGCTGTGGCTTCCATGCACTACTATATTTTGTGTTCCGATGTCGCGGCTATACTTACAAGCAGTTTCTCAACATTTATGGTGACAATCCACGTCTAAACTACTTTCTAGTGGAAAATATCCTCTCAGACCTATACAGTATTGATTTCAGTGCCCTAAGAGTAAAGTGCTTAAAAAATGTTTGTGAATTTGTTTATTAATAAAATGCATATATATATAAAACAATGTCTTTAAATCTTCACTTTAGATTTCTTCTTCTTCTTCGATGTATAGGCAACTGTCGTGAACCACTAATGTTGGTAAATCATTTGGATTCACTGTATATTGATCTTGATTGACTGCAAAGTCAGGGTCACATTTTCTACAGTACAATGTAACTTCACTCTTGTCATATCTCTTTGTATAGTCAAAGATGCTATTTGCCTTCATATTATGAAATTCACGAGTTTCAATCTGTCTATTTGAAGCAATATCACATACAGTGTTTTCAAATAGTGAATCACATTCGGTAACTGCCAAATAAAAATCACTTGGTTTATAGTCATAATAGGCAGTGTCGTCACAACGATGACGTAGAAACCAAATTGTCTTGTTACCCCAACAGTTGAATCGTAGACCAGATTCCTCTTCCCAGAATAATTTAAATCCACGACGATACCAATCTCGTAGAAATAAACTAAAATCACGTTTGGGATTCTTTCCAATCATAGCGGGGTAAGTATTCTCCCACTGATCACATTTATCATAGTGACAATTGGAGCACAGGTGCCCTCTAGGGTGAGAGTCACAAATCTCTTCAAGACATGAATTACATCCTTTATTATGTAATGCATAGCCTCTATGTAATTTACAAGGATTACATTATTTACAATTTTCACTATAGTCATCAATAATTGTACAATTCTCACATTGAGTCCAACTGCCAAGAGTGTACATGCACAATGGACATGTATAGAACATTTTTTTGGTTTCCAATGTCAACTCTCTCACAGCTAAAACGAAACTGATCGTTCTCGCTCGATAAATTCAGTGAGGGGAATGGGGTGATGAGTAGCTCTGTGACGTTACCTTTTTCGAATGGTGGAGCCATCTACACTGAATCCATTGGCAATGTTTTCAAAAGTATATCCACGATATTATTCTGCTTTGTTCCAATTAATATATCAATAAATTGACTATAAGCATTTGAATCACATTTTAAAAGTTTCATACAATAGTCCGATGGGGGAGAATCAGTTTTCATTATATTGTCAAGTGTTTCCCGAGAGAATATCCTGCGTTGAAGAGATAACTCGAGAAATTCATCATCCAAAATTAAATGTTTTTCCATAAACACCAGATTTGATCTAATTCTCTCTTTCTCAAATTTATTCATTTTTCAATCCTCTCACTCTGACTGCTGACTCTAGACTGACCCTGATTCGTTAGCCCTAACCTAACCTGACCAGAAAAGAAAGTGAACATTTTCGATTTCGAAACAATTTATTGAATAATTACAACAATAATACTAAGCATGTACAATTAGCGATACAGTTTATTGTCTTCGATATGTTTCACTAATGCACTTAAAGCCCATTGAAGTCTATTCACATGTGCTATATCAACTTGTGCAGCAAAACATAATTGATCCTCCATTTTAAATTTGCTCAATGATATCACATATCTTGCATATACTTCATCCCATTCCAGACAAAGCCGTGATCCTCTCGTGATTTCCACCGCAATGTTTAGTGCTCTTGTATTATTGCCATCAAAACGACTATCAACTTCTAATAGGTAAACATTCCACTCATTAACACACAAATATATATCCAAATGAGTAAAGTCAAACTGTTCTTCTTCTCACCCCTTTGAATTCTATTCACAGACTAATAAAACTAAAGCCAAAATCCTTTCCTCATATTCCCCGCAAACCTTCGCCGCTAATATGTAAGCGAGCTCTCTGATTGGCTGAGAAGGGGGATGTATCCGAGTCTCTGATTGGCTGAGAAGGAAATACGTGATCCTGTTTCCTATTCCTGGATCTTAACATTCGCCCCGAGTGTGCACTTGCCCAAAACAACAAAGGAGCTATATTTGTTTCTTAATTCCCCTTTCGTAAATCAATACATTCTCCCCACCGATTATGTAAATCAAGTTCTCGGAAATTCACTTCCCCCTCGAGTCTTAGATCAATACATTGCCCCTAGCGTGCACTTGGCCAAACAACAACAACAACAAATCAATTGATCTTGAACGAAATGTCATTGACCCTGTTCCCCCGTTAGACTCAATAATCCAGAAAACATCCATCAAAGTGAGAAAAATCCTGTTTTTTCATTTTCACTGACAAAACCATAAAACAGACATAAATTGATGTTGACATCCATGAAAAACATCAAAAAAATTGACCAACACACATAACCGTCCAAGAAACATCCATAAAAGTGAGAAAAATCCTGTTTTTCAAGTGAGAAAAACCATAAAAACATGCATAAATTATGTAAAAAAAAGTGGTAGGTGGCAGCAGGAGTGTCGTCCCGGAGTCAATAAGGCCTTTCTACTGAGCTGTAAACTTTATTACTACTATTATTAATATACGGCCTCAGACAATATCTATTAACCGCATACCTCTTTTAGTCTGGGCTGTAGGAATTACGGCCGTCCTTTTACTCCTATACCTCCCAGTTCTAGCGGGTGCTATTACTATACTGTTAACTGGCCGTAATTTAAACACTTCTTTCTTTGATCCTGTAGGTGGGGGAGATCCAATTCTCTACCAACATTTATTTTGGTTTTTTGGCCATCCTGAAGTGTATATTCTAATTTTACCCGGATTTGGTATAGTTTCCCATATTATTAGCCAGGAGAGAGGAAAAGAGGAAGCATTTGGAACATTGGGTATAATTTATGCTATGCTTGCCATTGGTGTTCTTGGCTTTGTTTTCTAGGCCCACCATATATTTACCGTGGGTATAGATGTAGACACTCGAGCGTATTTTACTGCTGCAGCTATAATCATGGCGATCCCCACTGGAATCAAAATTTTTAGATGAATCGGAACTCTTCATGGAACACGACTTACTATAACTCCCTCTATGTTATGAGCACTTGGTTTCGTCTGTTTATTCACTGTAGGAGGTCTCACTGGAGTAGTCCTTTCGAATTCTAGAATTGATATTGTTCTACATGACACTTACTATGTTGTTGCCCACTTTCACTATGTCTTGTCTATAGGAGCTGTCTTTGCCATTATAGGCGGATTCGTACATTGGTTTCCCCTTATAACTGGACTGAGAATAAATCAATTTCTTCTCAAGGTTCATTTTTTTATTATATTTTTAGGGGTAAATTTAACCTTTTTCCCGCAACACTTTTTAGATCTTGCTGGGATACCACGCCGTTATGCAGATTACCCTGACACTTATGCTTCATGGAATGTAGTTTCTTCCTTAGGAAGAGTTATGTCTATGGTTGCCACACTTATATTTATTTTTTGCATTTGAGAGGCTATGATTGCCAAACGGATTAATGTCTTCTCACTAAATTTAAGATCAAGTGTAGAGTGGAATCACCCCCACCCTCCTGCTGACCACTTTTATGAAGAGATTACTATAATTTCTACCATTTAAAGTGGCAGAAACAGTTATGCATTGGATTTAAGCTCCAAAGATGGGTAACCCCTTTAAAAGTGTCTCAATGATTTCAACTGGGCCTACAAAACGGGAATTCACCCCTCATGGAACAACTTATGTTTTTCCATAATCATGCCCTATTAGTAGTAATTCTTATCACTTCGCTTGTTGGGTTCTTCCTAGCCGCACTGTTTTCCAATAAGTTTCTCCATCGTTATCTTCCTGACGGGCAAGCGATCGAAACAGTATGAACCGTTATTCCTGCTATCATTTTAGTGGCTTTTGCCCTCCCCTCTATTCGTCTTCTTTATTTAATCGATAAGATTCATAACCCTGCCCTAACAATTAAAGTGACTGGCCACCAATGGTATTGATCTTATGAATATTCTGATTTTGATGATATCCAATTTGACTCTTACATGATTCCTTCAAATGAACTTTCTATGGGTATATATCGTTTGCTTGATGTTGATAGTCACATACCTGTCCCCTATAATCAAGCTATTCGTTTAATAATTACTTCAGATGATGTTCTTCACTCATGAGCCGTACCATCTTTAGGTATTAAAATAGATCCAGTTCCGGGTCGGCTTAATCAATCTAGACTCTTAGTGAATTTACCTGGAGTATTTTATGGACAATCCTCCGAAGTTTGCGGCTCTGGTCATAGTTTTATACCTATTGTAATTGAATCTATTAGAGAAAGTGACTTTCTAAAGTGACTTGGATTACAGATTTCATAGAGTGGCTGAAGTTTAAGCGGTAGCCTCTTAAGCTTTCTTATGGTGACTACCCCCTGTGGAGGTAGAAACTTAGTTTATTAATAAATGTAAGGTTGTCAACTTTAAGAAGCCAATGGCAGTTTCTTATTCCCCAGATAATACCGCTTCCTTGAGTTATAATCCTTTTCACCTCTTTACTCCTCTTATGAGTTATTATGACTATAGTGTTTTTCCTCTACCAGCCTTATCCAGTTTCTTCTTCTAGGACGTTGTTTAATCAAACTGTTTACCTGAGTTGAGAATGATAACGAATCTGGTTTCAGTATTTGACCCGACTTCCTCTTTTTTATCCAACTGATTGAGAATACTCACCCCACTCCTGTTTATAGGAACAACCTTCTGAATAATCCCGTCACGACCCCAATTTTTGACTAAGGAAATCTTAAACGGCCTGAACCGGGAAATGTCCCAGCTTATAGGATCAGCTAGACTTTGGGCTAATATCCTAATAATTGCCCTTTTTATATTTATTCTCTTCAACCATCAAGAGCTACGAGCCTGAGAAAATTTGCAAGATTTTGAAAAATAGTAAAAGTACATCCAAAAAGTCAATGAATCTTAAAGAAAGTCATATCATCAGATTCAGAGCATAAGAAACCCTTCTCTTGAGGTTTCAAGCTCCAATCTGCAGATATTTGGAATTTTGCATTTTTTTTTTATAGAGAGAGCAAAGATCACGGATACCATAAAGTTGAAAAGCCCAAAAACCTATGCCTTTGGGGGTAACATGACCCGAACAGTCCCTGGAGGAAAGGGTTATGAGGTCTGAAATTTCTCAATATCTTACGTATATCTTTGTTATTGTGGACTAAACATATATCTTTCTAGGGGGGAATTCTCCATGGGAAGGGGAGTTTCCAAGGGGAACCTCCCAGGCAAAATTTAACACCTATACATAATTAAATTATGTAGACTAAATTTTACACGGAGAAACATTCCAAGGGAAGTTTTAGCAGGGTTGCCACCAGATAAAAAAAATTCATAACGTCCAACTCTTAAAAACGTAACTTTTTCGTAACTTTTGATAGGAAAGTCTCTTTTCAAGGCAGGGTGCCTTAATTTTACCATCAAGAGCCGTACTTAAAGGGGGGAAAGGAGATTTGTTGCCTTTATAATCTGAAAAACATATTTTTACGTAATCTCATTAAAAATCCTCCCTCAAACTTTTAAAAGGTTTTCAAAAAGTATATAATAATAACAGTTCATGCTTCTTTACTTTCATGAAATTCCTATTTATTCAACTTTAAGTGCTGCTTCCAGTTTACCTGCATAACAGAAAGACACCCCCCTCTCCCGATGCGTGTATATAACCCCAGGCTACTATTTTGCTTAATTTGTTGTTGTTGTTTTTAATTGCCATTATTAGTGTTTTAAACCAAAAGTTGATGAGTAATACGTACAAAATAAAAGGCAGCTCAATAAACACATGACACTTTAAAGTTTTGAAGAAAAGAAGAGAACCAACTAGGTTTTTTTTTGTTAAAGTTCAATAAAAACGATCTTAATAAATCCAGCTTCTTAAAAACACCCCAAAAATCATTTTAATCGCTCCCTTTCCGTCTAATATTTTAGACTGGCTTGGTCTCAGTCTCACCTCCTCAAACTTCAAATTTGCATTGCTCTAAAATGAACATTTGAGCAATTCCGAGTGACAGAGTTTTTTTTTTTTTTTTTTATCAAACAAAAATTATTTCAATCGTTGTCTTCAGTTCGTATACAAAACAGCAGTTATTTTTACATAAAATGCCTTTTTCCGTTTGTAATTTGAATCGTAACTCCCAACCAAAAGAAAGCAAGAAATAAAAGAAGAATTCACACAATTCAACCCCAAGAATGTTATCCTAAAGCTGTTTTGATGGGTCTCACTAGTCCTGGCACGTACAGAGAATTTTTAGGGGAGGAAGTCAAACAATCAAAAAAAATTAAACTCATTTTCAAAATGAACTAAAAAGTAGAGAATTATTTTTTTTCTCAAGAATATATGAATATAATCGAACTTGAGGGGCACAAAAATCATTAGATTTTACGTAACATAAATACCAAATTTTTCTAGGTTTTAAATGCATAAACGGAAAAAGTCGATGAATTGAGGAAAACCAATAAAAAAAGATCAAATTATGCAAAAACGAAAACGAATCGATTTTTTGCCCCGAATTTTCACTTGTATTTATAGATTCTGGAAAAAAATGTTTTAAGTATTTTAATTTTCCAATTAAAAAAAATATAGTATCTCATCCAAGATTACAAACTAAGTTAACACAGCCTTGGGAAGTGCTCCTACCGTTGTGCTATACTGATAAAAGTGGGAAGTAACTGAACATTCAAAGGTGGCTGAACAATATTTCAAAAATTAAAAAAATCGTGTGACAGAGAAATGTATGGAAGATGGAAACAAAACATCAGTGAGTAGATAAAAATGAACTGGAAATGATTTAATTAATAAAAATTAGGGGGAACAATAAAAAACCTATAATTTAATTATGAAACGCCGATAAATTCGAAGAAATTTACATTTTCAGGGGGTTCGGGCCCCAGTCCAGCCTGCATGGTCCCTATGAATCAGTTTTTAAGTAGCTTGTAAGCGTACCCTATACAGATACAAGACTGTTTCTCTTCTTCATAAAAATGGGCATTAGTCTAGTTGTCTTTTTCTAAAGCCAAATATTTAAGAAAGAAAGATTTATTAAAAAAAAAAACATATCAACAAAAAATTATTACTTCCTCCCGTAAAAAGCAAAGCTTGTCCGTAGGGGAGGTAGAGAAAACAAGATCCTTAAAACAAAGACCACTTGGCCACCCATACCACTAATACCATCACACTAAACAATAAATACAAAATCACATCATATATTATACTTCCTCTGGGAACATCAGATCAACAAAACCCCCACAATCAATAAATCAATCAATCAATCAAAACTCATATTCAGCAAAAAGCAGTTCCTTAATGATTTTTCTAAAAACATTGGGTCACCAATAGTCTTAATATCACTATTCAAAATATTCCATTTTCGTGTACCTCTATAAAAAAACAGACAAACATTAACGGGAAGATATACCTCTAGGTACACAGAAGTCCGCGCGACCCCTTTTATCATGAGAATGAACAGTAGACCTAATGGACAATAAATCATTAAAACAACGAGGCTGAACATCCTGCTGCAGTCCAAAAATAAACCACAATACATAGAACTCACGAATTCCTGCAGCCGGCAAAATTTTTAAAGTTGGGTAAATTTCTCAAACAGACATACATGGAGATATACCGGCTAAAATTCTTACGGCATGATTTTGTAGAACTCTTATTGGTTTTAGGATAGAAGAAAAAATAGAGAGCCAAATACTCGAACAATAAAGTATATACGGGTGTATTAAAGAAAAATAAAGATGGCGAAGGCCAGACTTGGGAAAACAATGTTGGAGTTTCTTCATTATACCAAGATTTCTTGCCAAAATTTGGCTAGTTAAAGTTACATGTTCCTTAAAAGATAGAGTTTCATCTATTACAATCCCAAGGTATTTAAAAGACGCAGTCCGTTTATTTAGTGATTGTCCTTTTTTGAAGAGAAAATGCTAAACACACAAGCAGTACCATTAAATTCTTTATTTTATACTATTTCCAAATGTCATGGCCCCTTTTCTGAAAATACACCCACCCTCTGATGGTCCGGGATATAGCCCTAGGAATTTATTAAAAAAAGATCAACCAATAAAATTCTTACTTTACAATATGAAAGAACACGAAAGAATTTATATGTGGGATCTCAGATGGGGAGGGGGGTATAATGACAAAAAAGGGACCATGAAATTTGGAAAAAGTCTAGCATAAAATCGAAATTCCGGCTCAACTAACTCACCCCCCTCTTCGATGCTAATGCTTAGATATAAACCAAAAATAGCTTATTTTTACAGTTTCATATATTTTCTCAATATCAGCTGTTCATAATCCCATATAAAAAGATCAAGTTTTGTATATAACGTGATATTATGTCCAACCAAACAAAAGGGGAGGGGTGAGGTTGTTACACAAAGAATAATATATATATCATCAGCAATTGTCAATTAGCTGGTACACACGCAAGATAGATGCTAAATGAAAATAGTCAAACGGGTATTAGTCAATAGAGAATTGAATCGCAAAGCGTGGTTTGTCATTGCGTTTTCTATATTTAAACTTTTGTTTTTTGGGGGTTTAGGTGAAAAAACACCTAGGTTAGGTTACGTATTTAATATATACTATGCTTTACCCCCCCCCCCCCCCTAATGTGCAAATATATAGCCCAAATTTGTTTCTAAACTACTACATTTTCATCATAGGCCTATTTTGTTTAATTTTATTAGCATTAACAAAAACTTGACTTCTCACGTGTGTACCAGTTAATCGACAAGTACCACATCATCTTATAATCACTTATTTAAAAATAAATTATAAAGAAAATAGCTTTTATTATTATTTACATGTTTTTATTATAGATTTTCCCTCCTGACTTCAGCTAGCTCCTTATCCACATAATTTCAGTATGACTGTTGATGGAACAAGATTCAAAATCAACACTGATGAAACTGAAAGTTGGTGAGGTGACCAACTTACTGTTGTCACTTGTCATTAAACAAATGATAATCTTATGGTCATGAGAGAAAATGTTATCATAACTTATTATGCGAGTAAGCGAAGTGGGTATTTTGTCATCCTTATAACTGAGTGATTGTGTAATAAGACTAAATGTCCGCGATGTGAAAGAATGTCGATACTCATGTCAGAGTAATTAAAATGGGAACAACAGATTTTTTCACGGGGGGGAAATAGATTACTAAAAAAATGTGAAACTTACTCATTATTCAAAAGCGTAACATAATTGTAACATAAATTCAAAAACGTAACAAAAATGTAACGTTTTTAAGACCGTAACGTAAAACGTACCGTTTTAGTTGAAACGTACCAAAAATGGTACGAACGTAACCTCGGTGGCAACCCTGAGTTTTAGCAAGGTTAGAATTACTTGGGGAATTTTTCGTAGCAGGGGAAGAAATTTTTCCATGGGGTTTTATCACTTAATTCAAGAGAGAATCACCCTAGTCTAATCTATGCTGATTTGTGGATCAGGTTGTCGATCTTCAAACAATTCAGCAATTCAAAAATTATGGAATTATTATGAAATGCGACGTCAACATTAGAAATAGATCTCTATGCCAACATAGATGCTACCATTAAGACAATACTATATTTCTTTTTATCCAAAGAGGTTATGCAAACGGTTTATTCAAGTTAATTCCTATAATTTTCTTGGAAAATAATCTTAAAAATTGCTTCAACTTTTGGTGTATTTTGAACAATATTTTCTAATGACAGTTTTGGACAATAAAATTCAAAAATCATCAATTGAGAGTAAATTCTTCCATTTATTGCTTTAGACTCTGGACATTTGAAATGTTTCCGAACAGCTGATGATTAAACATTCCTTTATTAAGTTAAACGTAAAAGGATGTAAGAGTAATTTGAAACATCTCTGAATCATTTGAGACCATTTGTATGCTATTTTCAGCTCGTATGAACCGTCCAAAAGAACAATTTGATAGCCCCAGATTAATTTATTTATGTTTAATTTTTTCTTGAAAATGCCTTCATATTATTTGTAGTTGAAAACTGGCAAATTGGGATTTTCTTTCCTAACTAAACGATCTAGATAGGTCACAAAATTAAGAAAATTCGCTTAAGCATTGAATTTGGCAAAAAAATCCCTTGAGTGACATATTTATGAACACATTTAAAGAGCATAAATTACATAATTTTTCACCTAGAAGTAAGCATGGGCACTGTTTCTGTTTCTTGTTTCTGTTTTCAAAAACCTGTTTCTGCTCTGTTTATACAAAAAAAAAGAAGAGAAACAGATGACTTTTTTTCTGTTCTGTTCTGTTTCTGTTTTTATAATAGTCCTTTTGTCCTGGTTTTGCTTATTTTCTTTCCTGTTTTTCTTCTGTTCCTGATTTCATTTTAATGCTACGAAAAATAACATATTCCGGAATTTCAGACTTACAAAATAGTGCTTTAAATCGTAATTTGAAGTTAATTTGAAATTTTAAATAAGCGTGGTAACACAAATTTATAAAAATCAAGTGGGAAATCCATTTTTCCTATATTTACACCTTTGATACAGGGGTAGATTCAGAATCTCCATCAATAAATATTGTTGAGAGGGAGGGGGAGGATTTCAGCAAGATGGGATTATCCAGAATGAATTTTGAGGTGGTGTATATCATGTCGGAAGAACTCTCCACGGAGGAAGATCCCGTTAGGAGAGGGAAATTTCTTATGTTGGTAGAACCAGATTTACTGGCATTATTTGAAATTAAATTAAAAAAAAACTTTATGAAAAAAATAGTTTTTTAAAGAAAAGTAAAGACCACATTAAACTTAAGATCAAAAGAAATATAAACCTGCAATAACTCGAACTCAAAACGACCAGAAATCAAACAGTTCGTGGTAACGAACTGTAAGTAAGGAGTGACCCGGCTACACAGTAAGCGAAATTTTGATACGAATAGATACATAATAAGAATTAGATTCTAATTCCGATTTCAAATATATAAGTTTCATCAAGTTTAGTATTACCCATCAAAAGTTAAGCGCCTGAGAAAATTTGCCTGATTTTTGAAAAAGGATGAAAAACCCCCTAAAACTTATAGAAACTTAATGAAAATCACACCATCAGATTCAGCGTATCAGTGAACCCTACTGTAGAGGTTTGGAGCACCTATCTGCAAAAATTTGGAATTTTGTATTTTTTGCCAGAAAAAAGATCACGGATGCGTGTTTATTTATTTATTTTTTTTCCAGGAGTGAGCGTATCGATCCAGTGGTCCTAGAATATCGGGGGAGGGCTCATTTGAACGGAAATAAGTTCTAGTGCCCTTTTTAAGTGGCAAAAAATAGAGGGAAACTAGGCCCCCTCCCACGTTCTTTTTTCCCAACGTCACCCGATCAAAATTTTGAGATAGCTATTTTGTTCAGGATGGTCGAAAATATAATAAATATGTCTTTTAGGATGACTTAATCACCCAAAGCCCCAGGGGGAGGGCTGAAACTTATGGACTTTACCCAATGTTTACACATAGTATTGGTTATTGGGAAGTATACAGACGTTTGCAGGGGGGATTTTTCTTGTAGTGGGGGAAGGGTCGGGGGTTATGTGGGAGGATCTTTCCATGGAGAAAGAGACATTGCTATGAAGGGGGCACCAGATTTCCCAGCATTATTTAAAAAAAGATCAGAAATTAAATAAAAAACAACAAGTTTTTCAACTGAAAGTAAGGAGCAACATTGAAACTTAAAACGAACTGAATTTATTACGTATATGATTGAGTTTACCCGTTAGTCATTACCTCGCTCTTTAAGCCAAAATTTTTTTAGCACTGTCATAAGAGCTACTTATTCTAATTAACGGCGTTTGTGATTAAGGGGTCATTTTTAAAGAATCAGAACAAACTTTAGCGTAAAGAGCGAGGTATTGACTAGGGGGCGAACCACCTTATATACGTATTCAAAATATATGAATATAGAAGTTTGTTACGTAAATTAATTCGTAAGTTACGTATATATATTACTAATAAAAACGTTCGTAAATAAAATTTAACAACCTTCGAGAAAGACATTTAACCTAATAAAAGTAAAATTAATATGTAATTTTTGTTAATTATTCCAGTGCGGTGAGCCAAAATCAAAACCTGCATTAATTCAAAAACGTTCAAAAATTGAATAAGAAAAACAAGTTTTTTTTAACTGAAAGTAAGGAGCAACATTAAAACTTAAAACGAACATAAATTATTCCGTATATGAAAGGGGCTGTCCCCTCCTCAACGCCTCGCTCTTTACGCTAGACTCTTTTCACGGCGCTATTTTTTAAAACAATAAAAACTTTAGTTTAAAGACCGAGGCGTTGAGGAGGGGACAGCCCCTTTTATATACGAAATAATTTCTGTTCGTTTTAAGTTTTAATGAAGCTCCTTACTTTCAGTTAAAAAAACTTTTTTTATTTAATTACTATCAAAGAATCAATGAAATCTAAAACAAACACAAATTAAATAAACAGTCATAGCAAAACAAAATAAATAACAGGTACTAACATAAATGAACAAGTAAATCTTAAAATGAAAAAAGTTTAAATTAAATGTGCGAATTAAGCTAAAAACGAACAAAAAAATTTTGCTAAACGAATGAAACCCTAAACGAATTTTGCATAAATGAAACCCTAAACGAACAGAAATTAGATAAGCAATCATAACAAACAAACATACAATATGTACTCATATAAATGACTAAATAGATCTTAAAATGAGCGAAACTTAAATTGAATATGCAAATCAAGCTAGAAACGAACAAAATGCACTCCAAACTAGAGTTTTGGATTTACCCCCATCTCTCACTGTAAAAGTCTAAAACCTACTGCGTAATTGGCGCTTTACTTTTCTTGAACAGCCCTTGAAAGTACAAATAAAATCAAACTGAATATTTGATATATAATGGTATTAATTCTTGAAAATCATCAGTTCAAGATTTTATTTTACTGTGATTTTTATTTTCATTTTCAATGCTGTAATAACCGAAAAAGAAGATATTTGTAATATAATTCGTTTTCAGTGAAGCAAAAATTACGCAGTAGGGTTTAGACTATAAAGCTAGGGAAGGGGACAATATCCAAACTTTCTTTTGTAGTGAAACTATATTTGCCTTGAATAGTCTTGGAAATAACTAATAAAATTAGACTAAATATTTGATATGTAATGCATTAATTGCTGATAGATCATAAGTTCAAAATTTAAGTTTACTGTAATTTTTATGTTTATTTTAAATGTTGTAATAAGTACAAAAGAAAATATTTGTAATATAATTTGTTTTTTTTTTAGTTTTAATGTTGCTTCTTGCTTTCAGTTTATTTAACTTGTTTTGTTTTTTTATCGTTTTTTAAAAAATGCCAGAATATTTGATTCCACCTCCAGGGGAAAATCGTCCTCCCCACGGAAACATGCTATGGAAAATTTAGTCTTGGTGAAAATTTACCCTGGAAAATTACCCTTACCATCCCCACGTGTATAATTGAGTCAGTAAAGAGGAAGCAAGACATTAAAGAAATTTTGCATAGAAATTCTGGCAAATTCCCCCAGTGTAAAATTTCCTCTGAAAAGCTCATCCCCGAAAACTTCCTTCTCTCCGGAAAATTCTCCCCTTATAGAATCCAGCCAGCAGAAAATTTGTCCTCCCCTCCCAACCCAAAAAATATATGTTCACTTCCAAATAACAAATACTATGCATAAGTAATGGGCAAAGCTTATAACTTAAAGAACTTTCATCAAGGGCTGTAGGGGGTTATTAGTATTTAATTTGTATTCGTTTTTGATTTCATTGTAACTTCAAAAGCAAAATTTTTCTTTTCGTTTTAAGTTTGATTTGCATACTAAATTTAATATTTCCTCGTTTCAGATTTATTTATTCGTTTATATTAGCACTTGTTGTATGTTTTCTTGCTATGATTGTTTGTTTAAATTCTGTTCATTTTGGGTTTCATTTATTCTTTACTAGTGATTTCTGATCGTTTTGAGTTTGAGTTATAAAATTAAAAAACTTCAACTGAAAGTAAGGTTACTTTCAACTGAAAGTAAGGATCAACTTTAAAACTTATTTACGAATAGAAATTATTCCGTATATGAGGTGGGTTGCCCCCTTCTCAAAACTTCATTCTTCACACCAAAGTTTTTGATACATTCATCCAATCAAAATTTTGAGATAGCCATTTTGTTCAGCGTGGTTGATTTCCAGATAGAAAATATGTTTTTGAGGATGAACCCTCCCCTCCCCCCCAAAAAAACCCTTAGGGAAAGGTTTTAAGTTATGCCCTGGGGGCGTATAAGGCTTTTATAGAAAGTTTTGTCGTAGAAACTTCAAAACGGCTGATTTGATTGGAAATTGAAAGGGCTAGTGCCCTTATTAATAGTCGAAAGTGATTGAAGGGCAACAAACCCCCCTCTTACACACACCATTTCCCCAAACACATTGAATAAAAATTTTTGAGATGGCCATTTTGTTTAACGTAGTTTCAAGTTCTGGAAACTAGGTCTTTGAGGATGACAACCCTCCCCCCAAAACCCTCAGGGCAAGAGTTGTAAGTAATGCCCTGGGAACATATAAGGTTTTTATTATAAAGTTTAATATTTGTATGCTACCACTGTTATTACAATTACCACTAGTCCCCGGCGTCGCACCATATAAGAGAATAGATTTTAGTCAAATCCAATTATTATTTACAAGATATTCTACCTATTCATGAGGTAGAAACTTTGCGAGTCACTGGCTGGGAGCCAGTCTTCTTCATTATTCATCAAGA